>JAKWIY010003060.1:39845652-39952038 GCA_027704805.1 Solanum corneliomulleri | reverse complement strand
AGATGTTCTTGTGATGATGACTTCCAGATTTTGGGGATAATAACAATAGTTTTGAATTGTTTTATTAATGAGTAAGTCTTCCGCATTTCTTTTTTGATATTGTACTAAATGTTAAAGGTTAGATTGGTTGGTTCGCTCACATAGGAGAGTAATGTAGGTGCCAGTCGCGTCCCCGATTTGGGTCGTGACATTAATATAGTGTGTTAGTTAAGTTAAAACTTAACTAATTAGGCTTAGAATCTTGTTTAGTTTTTTAAACAAGTAATGTGATTTCGTTGGTGAATAGTGTTAGAAGTAAGTGAAAAGTTAACTTATTAGACTTAGAAAAGTGTTAAGTTATTCAAATAAGTTAATGTGATTTAGTTTGTGAATATATTGTTTGAATTAAGTTAAAACTTAATTTCTCCAAATAAGTTAATGTTATTTAGTTGTTGAATATAGTGTTTTAGTTAATTTAAAACTTAACTTATTAGCCTTAAAAAGTCTTTAAGTTCTCAAAATACTTAATGTGATTTAGTTGGTGAATATAGTGTTACAATTAAGTTAAAACTTAACTAATTAGACTTAGAAAGTTGTTATGTTTTCCAAATAAGTAATGTGATTTCGTTTGTGAATATAGTGATTGAAAGTAACTTAAAACATAATACATAATACTTAGAAAGTCTTTAAGTTCTCCAAATATTTAATGTGATTTAGTTGGTGAATAGAGTGTTAGAAGTAAGTTAAAACTTAACTCATTAGACATGGAATGTTTTTATGTTTTCCAAACAAGTAATGTGATTTTGTCGGTGAATAGTATTAGAAGTAAATCAAAAATTAACTAATTAGAGTTCGAAAGTCTTTAAGTTCTACAAATACTCAATGTGATTTTATTGGTGAATCTAGTGTTAGAAGTAAGTTAAAACTTAACTAATTAGACTTAGAAATTTTTTATGTTTTCCAAACATGTAATGTGATTTCGTTGGTGAATAGTGTTTTCAACGACCCATTTGGTCGTTTTAAATATTAAAGCTTTCTATTTGATAAAATAATTTTTATATATTTTAAATGGTTATTTTGGATTATTCGTAATTATAATTATGAAATTAGTGGGGTAGTTTTAATAATTATTTAGTTGGTGGTTAAAGAAAATATTAGTAAAATAAATAGTGGGTCACTTTTATAATTTTTATAATTAGTTAGGTATACAATTAGGGTAATTAAAGTTAAATTAGATTAATGAGAAGATACTATTATTCCTGCTCCAAAACAAACTAATGGCGGCTCTAATCCTTAAAGGAGAGAAGACTATGATGCCAAAGAACAATCGCATGTTCATGCAGGTGAACATAATTTTTCATTTATACATAATATATATATATATATATATATATATATATATATGTTATAATTAATTAATGGTTACAATTAGAAACTATTTATAATTAATTTTAGATAATAGATAGTAGCGTTAGGTTGGATCGTAGGTGAAATTGGTATATAAGAATGTGTATAATATTTATTATTATTATAATGTTAAGAGGTAAGAAAATTATTGTGTTTCATTCATACATGTGCATATATTATATTTTAATGGAAAGTAACCAACTGATTACGTAATGGTAGTGGATATATTTTGGACAAAGCAACTGGATTGAAAATGTAACTAAGGGAGTCTTTGTACAAAGAATTAATGATGTTATTGGTTCGAATAATGAGTTAAGAAGGAATTGAAGGGATGAATTGATAACTGGAAAAGTTATGCATATAATTTATTATGTGTTCTTCCTTGTTGTTTCCTTTGGAAGTTCCCAATTCCTCTTTTGATCAGAATTACTAAGGAATACAATCACCTTTAATTATTCATCGTAAGCAATATGAGATTTTATGGTACGACATGTATACTGGGTTGAAGTTTGATTGTAAGATATCATATAATGATTCAAATTTTGATATCTTAATAATTAAATTTTAAGGCATTAGTTATGGAATGTAAAAATTGAGATTTAACACTAGGTTTGAAATTTGAGACTTATGAGATTAATAAATTACTTTGTATTAAAGCTTAGGAATTTGACTATCGATTTGGAGATTTGTTGGTTCTAGGCTAGACATTATAGTAATATTGATGTCAATGGACTCGTTAACTTGCATATATCATATACTTGATAGATTGAAAAGGTTTGGAGACGTTGAGGAAAGAAAAAGTATTGGATACGTAACTGTTGTCACTTCGGTTCTTCGGTGGAGGTAGGTTATGGTTTATGCGATTTGATAGTAAACTCTTAATAGTTATTTATATGCATTGAATTATATTGTGAAGTTCTCTATGTATTTGACTATGTGATTGTGTGATTTAGTTGTGTGGTTTGTGATTGGTCTGAAATCCTGACACTGTAGAATTTATATTCTCTAACCCTCTCTATGGAAGTGATGCCTTGAATAAAGAAGGATTGATGAAAATAATATAACAATGAATTGAAAGCGGTGATAATAAAGGATTAATTAATAGTATTATTGGATCAGAGTCTCACGTTCCGATACGATATAAATGGATCGGAGTGTCACGTTCCGACACGGTATAATTGATGTGAGTGTAACGTTCGACACGGTATAGTTGGATCAGAGTGTCACGTTCTGACATAGAAACATTAAAGGAAAAGGATATTGAATTAATTTAATGTACTCAATCTCAAAGAACCCGTTTCCTAATGAATGTGGTGTGGAGGCATGTGTCCTTGTGTGTGCTTTATATTGTTTTAATTAGGTACTTGCTTCAATTGTCACTCATTCATGTTGTTTGTTGCTTGTCATCTATTAAGTACTATAGTTGATTTTATACTATTATTCAGTGTATGTTAGTTACTATTTTAGGTTGGCCGATGATACTTACTCAGTACATGTTGCCTCGTACTGATCCCTACTTGTATTTTTCTTTGTTTTCCTTATATGGAGTGCAGCAACTGTACCAATGAATTTGAATCGCCCTGAGCTCTATCAAGTCTCATCATATTAGATTCAAGGATGAGCTATTCATTCGAGCTTGAGTTGGATTCTCTCAGTCATTACCTGATGTCCTTAGTTTTAGGACACCAATTACTTTATTTCATTTATTTTAGTGTCTTTGATACTGGTAGACTCAGAAATTGGAGATTGGATGTCCTTGTTGTGATGACTTTCATGTTTCCGGAAAAGATATTTAGTAAGATATTTGAGCTTCCGAATTATGTTTGTATTTTGTAAGTTGGGTTAAATTTGTTGGTTCTCTCACCTAGATGTGTAAGTGTGAGTGCCACTCACAACTCGTTTTGGGTCTCGACAAAACTTTGTATCAGAGCGTTAGGTTCTTTGATCTCATCACACAAGGACAAGTCCAGTAGAGTCTTGTGGAACGGTAAGGGGACGCCTTTACTTTTCTTCGAGAAGCTATAGGACTTAAGGAGAGCTCATTTCATTCTTTATTTCGTGCTACTACTTGAATCCAATTGGTATCTAGGTGATACATATTGGTATCTAAACTTCTTCACTCTATTTCAAATATGGTACTACTAGAGTATTTGAAGTTGAAATAGCAACAACAGAAAGAAAAAAAAATTGTCCTTAGAAATAGATATATTTTCTCTATCGCAAAATGTGGTGGTAGTCTCATGTCGAGTTTTGGTTGATAGCGACAGTACTTTGACTTCATAGAGTGAGGGTATATAAGAGAAAGTCATTGATGCTTACTTGGTTAGAGTTAGGAAGAGTGTTATTTTGTTATTGAATTGATCTAAGAAGTAAAACAAATTGTTTGATCTAGAGAGAGAACATATTCGATAATGTTTTGCAATTATTCAATGGGTAGAAATATGTGGTCTTTTTGGGTACGATATTATGGACAGGTATGATGTATTCTAGTGAGGTATCTAAGGGACATTCACGATGTGACAGTACTAGGGTTATGTGAAAACAGGTACGTCGATTGTCAAGTATGAATACTAATTACTAAAGGAGTTACAAGTTGTACGAGATGTTCTGATAATAAGATTTAATCTTGCATTCACATTTGGGAAATCAACTAGTTTATTACTACAGAAACTTAGATTGAGCATTATTTTAAAGTAAAAATTTTGGTGGTGATCTTTGGTACAGTATTAATACATTTAGGTTGTGAAATGTATCTTGAGGGTTCTGAATGAGTACTGACGATTTTATCTTAAGCTTCAAAAGATAGATTGATACTAAAATGACAAACTTATAGGGAAAGAAAGTTTTAGTGGATATACTTGGGTGAAGTAAATTGAAGATTTAGAAAGAAAGTGCATATAAATTGGGTTAGTCACTTGAATTTTATTGGTATACCTATGTTTAAGGTGTTAGATCGAGGAAAAGTTTCACTTCATAGTGATAAAAGGGTAAACTGAGCATGATGGAAAAATAAAAATTCGTGAGAAATAGTAATTGGGATGAAATTATATGATTAGGATTTGTTGGTTAAATAAATTTTGTATGTAATAAAGACTTGAGAGTATATAATGTTGTGATTTTCTACTATTTTGTGAGTAATGTGGGTGTATGACATGTTTTAGGAGATGTTGGGTCAACGCTCGAATAGAATTTAAAGGAGCTGGAATCATAATTAAATTTGGATAAAACTTATGGGATGTGTAGCCTTAAAAAAATAAGTGAGAGAATGAATATTTTCTCTGGTTGTAAGAACTAAAAATGTATCTTTGAAGGGTTGAGAATTGGGTTCAGAAATGCATAATTTTTTTTTGTTTTAGTAAGGTAATAGCATAACATGTTAATCAACATGGTTAAAAGCTATTGAATAAAACTTAAGAGAGGAGTGTAGAGACGTTCAACTTGAGTGAGATGATAAGTTCTGTTGTACTGTTGAATTTTGAAATGAGGAGGGTTTGATTTTTAGTGAAGCATATGGCATGGTTGTTGGAGAGACAATCAATGATAAGCTAAGATAAGGTAAGTATAAAAGTGTAACAACCCATTTAGTCGATTTGAGCATTAGAACTTTTTATGTTAGAAAATACTTTTCGATAGATTTAGGTGGGTGTTTTGGAATATTCATAAGTATAATTATGAAATTAGTGGGGTAGTTTTGAATAATTTATAGAGTTGGAGGTTAAAGAGGATAACATTAAAATTGATAGTGGGTTACTTTCCCTATTTTTATAATTAGTTATATATAATAATTAGGGTATAATTAACCTCTAGTACAAAAGAAAATAAAAAGAGAGGCACACGACTGTTGAAGAAAAACAAATCGAGGAGAGGAACTATCAGAAAGTGTCATCAAAAGTGTCTTTTAACTGGTACACTTCTTTAATTGATAATGCTTTAATGTTGAAAGAATTTGCTACTTTTGTATTAGCATATAAAGATGTAGTGAATGTTGTTATATTTTCTTTTTAAGAGGTCGGTCAATGGCAGTAATGACTCACATTTATCATGAAATAATTGGACATATTTTAAGTGGGAATTCTTAGCATAATGATGGCTTCTAATAGGGTGTTACTTGACTTAATATATATATATATTTGATATAGCATGGGATTAGAAAGATATAGTTTGTATTAAGAATCACAAATATAATTATAAAGTAGATAGGAGGCATTATTATATATTATTATAATATTGAGATTCATAAGGAAGTTGGGAAGTGTACCTACAGTAACTATAAAAGGATTGGACATTGCTGCAATTATATTGCCTAGTGGATTAGAATTAATGATTTTAGTGTTAGAAATGTTGCACTAATTTATGTAAGTAGTTGTTTATGACCTTCGTTATTATTATAATTATTATTACAATTAAAATTATGGTTGGTAAATTGAGATAAGTTAATTAATATATAAACATTAGAATTGGAATTGGTTGGTGAGGGTGTAAGTGTTTTGCCATATTTTGTCCTCTGTTTCTGTAGTTAAGGTTACTGCTGGCACAATTCAAAGTATAACTATTCAATATTCTATAGAGTTTGATTCAAGTTTCATATATGGAGATAGATAATTAAGTATAAGGTGTATCGAATTATTTAAATTCCATTAAAGTTATTTAAATTGGATGAATTAAGACTTACTCTTAGATTTGAATCTTATGAAATTGATCATATAATTAGGTAAATTGATGGGTATAGGTTGGACAGAGAATAATCTGAGTGTCTATGGGATTGTCAACTTACACCTTATGTATATATATATAATATATATATATATACATGATAGATTGCAAGAGTTCGGAGGCAATAAGGAAAGAAAAAGAGTTGGAGAAGTAGTTTCTTGACTTTGGTTCTTCGATGGAGGTAGGTTATGGTTTATTTCTATTTGATAGATAAACTCTAAATAGCGATTGATATGTATTGAATGATATTGTAATGTCTCCTATGTACTTGATGGTGTGGTTGTATGTTTTGATTGTGTGTGTTTGTGGTTGGCCTAAAATTATGAGACTGTTGAATTTCTAATCTTGAACCATCTCTATTAAAATGACGCCTTGAATAAAGAAGACTTGATGAAATAAAATAATGAGATAATTGGATCGGAGTGTCACGTTCCGACACGATATTAAGGGATCCGAGTGTCACATTCCGACACGGTATATGGGATCGGAGTGTCACGTTCCGACACGATAACATTAAAGGAAAGGAATCTTGAATTAACTTAATATACTCAAACTCAAAAAACCTATTTCCCCAAATTAGTATGGTGTGGACGCATGAGTCCTCATAGGTGTGGTTGATATTGTGAGTGATGGTGTACCTATTATGGTGTTGTTGTCAATGGTTCATGTGTTTGTTGTTTGCCACCTGTTAAGAATCATAGTTGATTTTATATTATTTTTCAATGTATATTAATTTCTAGTTTGAGTTAGGCGATGATACCTACTCAGTATGTGTTCCTTGTACTGACCCTACTTGTAATTTCTTCTTTGTTCTTTGTGGAGTGCAACAAGTGTACCATCGACTTCAACTCGCCCTCAGCTCTAGTCAGTCTCCAGCACATCATAGTTCAAGATGAGCTATTATTTCGAGCTCGTGCTGGATTCTATCATTTACGTCTTGATGTCTTTGAATTTCGGACATGAACCATCTTTTTACTTATTTTTATTTCTTAAATACTCTAAGACTTGTTAATTTGACGATAGATGTTCTTGATATGATGACTTCCAGATTTTAGGGATAATAAGTGTTAAACTTCAGAAGCTTATTTAATTGGTTAAGTTAATAAGTTTTGGATCTTCCGCATTTTTTTGTCATTCATAGTTGAACTATAGGTAGATGTTGGGGTTTAGATTTGTTGTTCGCTTACCTAGTAGGTTAAGTGTGGGTGTTACTCACGAATCATTTTGGGTCGTGACAAAGAGCCTTAGTACGTGTTCCTTGTACTGACCCCTACTTGTATATTCTTCTTTGTTATTTTGTGGAGTGCAGCAAGTGCACCATCGACTTCGACTCCCCCTCAGCTCTAGCCAATCTCTAGCACATCAGAGTTCAGGGTGAGCTATTATTTCTAGCTCGTGCTGGATTCTCTTATTCACGTCTTGATGTCCTTGAATTTCGGACATGGACAATCTTTTTACTTATTTTGGTTTCTTTATTACTCTTACACTTGGTAATTTTAGGTTACATGTTCTTGATGTGATGACTTCCAGATTTTGGGGATAATAAGTGTTAAACTTTAGAAGTTTATTTAATTGGTTACAATAATAAGTTTTTGATCTTCCGCATTATTTTTTTTATTCATAGTTGAACGATTGGTAAATTTTGGGGTTTAGATTTGTTGGTTCGCTCACCTAGTAGGTTAAGTGAGGGTTCCACTCACGACTCATTTTGGGTCGTGACAAACTTTGTATCTGAGCGTTAGGGTCATTGGTCTCATCACACAAGGACATGTTTAGTAGAGTCTTGAGGAACGGAATGGGGACGCCTTTACTTCTCTTCGAGAGACCATAGGACTTTAGGAAAACTCCATTCTTTCTTTCTTTCGTGCTATTGCTTGTATCTAATTGGTGTCTAGGTTATACAAATTGGTATCTGACATTCTTACTCTATTTCGCAAATGGTTAGAACTAGAGAAACAACTGTGCCAAAACCAACACCGACAAGACAGGGTGCGTCTGAGCCAACCATTGGGGTTGTAACTCGAGGAGGAGCAGTGGCAAGAGGCCATGGTTGAGGTCGCAGGAGGACGCCCACTAGAGGTAGAGGACAAACACCCGGTCCAGCTAGAAATAGATCAGTGACTCCATCTACCGACTGATGAGGTAGTGAGCGAGGGTGAGAAAGGGGAAAATGAGCAGGTTCAGGATAAGGAATTACCACCCCAGCCTACCCAGAGATGATTAATCAGGTTCATACTTATCTTAGCGGGTTAAGTGATCATGACCAGACACCTCCAGTGTTTTCTGCACCAGCACCTCAGGTTCAGGGAGTACAAAATGAAGCTGTTCTGGCTCCCTGCATGGATGCATCATTTGAAGTAGGAACGTTTCCTCGATTGACTACAGGGTCTATAATGACAGGTGATCAACATGAACTTTTCATTAAGCTCTTAAAGTTGAAACCTCCTGTCTTCAAGGGTGTTGAATCTGAAGATGCCTATGATTTTCTGGTTGATTTTCATGAGCTGCTACATAAGATGGACATAGTAGAACGCTTCGGTGTTGAATTTGTGACCTACCAGTGTCAGGGGGACGCCAAAATGTTATGGCGGTCGTATGTTGAGTGTCAACCAGCAAGGGCACTACCTATGACTTGGACATCATTTTCTAGCTTATTTATGGAGAAGTATATACCCCGGACTTTGAGGGATAGAAGGAGAGATAAGTTCCTGAGCCTAGAGCAAGGAAGGATGTCTGTTGCTGCCTATGAGGCCAAATTTCACGCACTTCTAGGTATGCCACTCAGCTTTGCTTCAGTCCACAAGAGCGGATTCGCCTCTTTGTGAAAGGATTGTGGTCAGATGTGCATATTCCAGCCTTACAGATAACTGCTGCAGCTAAAATCCTTTCCGGAAGTGATTGATTTTGTGATAGCGTAGGGGGGTGAAGCAAGAAGACTTCACCACAACATCAACATTTAAGAAGTTTCATAAGAGAGGTGAGTTCAGTGGTTCTTACACCAGAGGGCAGAGTTCAAGAGGTTATCCATCCCGCCCTATTTAGTCTTCATTGCAGGCTTCAGTTGGGGGTCCATCGCAGACCACTCGGCCTTTTTCTGTGTTTGGAGGTTATCTCCAGACTTTGTTATTTTCACAGAGACGTGTACTTGAATCCAAAAATTGTAATCGATGTGGAGAGGCTGGACATATTAGGAAATATTGTCCAAAACAGAGTTACATACCCCCAGTAGTTAGAGGTAGAGGTTGTCATGGTAGAGGCCGCCATACTGGAGGACGTGGTGGCAAAGTTAATGGTGGTCACCAATTCAGTCGGGGTGGCGGGAAAGTTTGAACTACTGCAGCGCAGCTTGGTAGGGGCAATGGACACACAGGTGATAGGGCCCATTGTTATGCTTTCCCCCGGAGGTCTGAAGAAGAGACATCTGATGTTGTTATCACAGGTACTCTTTTGGTCTGTGATTGCATGGCTTCTGTATTTTTTGATCCTGGATCCACATTTTCATATGCATCTTCTTCATTTGCTATTGGTCTTGATTTATATTTTGATTTGCTTGACATGCCTATTCGTGTCTCCAATCCTGTGGGTGAGTCTGTATTAGTTGAGAAGGTGTATAGGTCTTGCCTTGTGACTTTTGTGGGGAGCAAAACTTATGTAGATTTGATTATTCTAGAGATGGTTGATTTTGATGTAATTCTGGGTATGACTTGGCTTTCTCCGAATTTTGCAATCTTAGATTGTAATGCTAAAACTGTGACATTGGCCAAGCCTGGGACAGATGCGCTAGTGTGGGAGAATGACTATATTTCCAACCCAGTTCGTATTATCTCTTTTCTTCGTGCTAAGAGGATGGTTAGTAAGGGTTTTTTTAATCTTTCTTGGCACATCTCAGGGATGATACTTCCAAAAAACCATTGATTGAATCTGTTTTGATAGTCCGTGAGTTTCTTGATGTGTTTCCTGCAGACCTTCCTGGTATGCCACCGGATAGGGATATTGATTTTTGTATTGATCTGGAGCCGGGTACTCGCCCCATTTCCATTCCCCTTTATAGAATGGCTCCAGCCGAGTTAAGGGAGTTAAAGGCACAACTTCATGAGTTGTTACGTAATGGTTTTATTAGACCGAGTGCATCCCTTTGGGGTGCTCCTTTTATTTGTGAAGAAGAAAGATGAAAGTTTTCAGATGTACGTAGACTACAGGAAGCTGAATAAGGTAACTATTAAGAACAAATATCCCATTCCTCCATTGATGATTTGTTCGATCAGTTGCAAAGTGCTTGTGTCTTCTCTAAAATTGATTTGAGATCTTGTGATCATCAATTGAAAATACGGGCAACATATGTGCCAACGACTACTTTTCGAACTAGGTATGGGCATTATGAATTCTTAGTAATGTCTTTTGGGCTTTCGAATACCCCTGCTTCTTTCATGAGCGTGATGAACAGGATTTTTATGGCATATCTGGACCTCTTTGTTATTGTATTCATTGATGATATACTGATATACTCAAAGAGCAGGAAAGAACATGAGGAACATTTGAGAATTGTATTGGAGTTGTTAAGGGAGAAAAGGCTTTATGCCAAATTCTCCAGTACTGAGTTTTGGCTCGATTCATTGTCCTTCTTGGGGCATGTGGTTTCTAAGGATGGATTAATGGTGGATCCTTCTAATATTGAAGCAGTGAAGAGTTGGGTAAGACCTACTAATGTTTCAGAGGTAAGGAGCTTTGTTGGTTTATCTAGCTACTATCGTCGATTCATTAAGTAATTCTATTCTATTTCTTCCCAGCTGACCAATTTGACTAAGCAGAATTTTTTATTTGTATGGTCGGACGAATGTGAAGAAAGCTTCCTGAAACTCAAGACATTGTTGAATACTGCACCTATTCTTGCCTTTCCAGTAGAAGGTAAGAATTTTATTGTTTATTGTGATGCATCTTATTCTTGTTTGGGTGTAGTGCTAATGTAGGGGAGAAATGTAATTGCTTATGCTTCGAGGCAATTAAAAGTGAATGAACGTAACTATTCGACCCATGATTTGGAGTTGGCTGTGCAGTTGTATTTGCATTGAAACAGTGGATCCATTACCTATATGGGGTCAAGTGTGAAGTTTACACAGATCATCGTAGTCTACAATATGTCTTTACTAAGAAGGATTTAAATTTGAGGAAGAGAAGGTGGATGGAATTACTGAAAGATTATGATATTACTATTTTATATCACCCAGGAAAAGCTAATGTTGTGGCAGATGCTTTAAGTAGAAAAGCAGGGAGCATGGGTAGTTTAGCTCAGTTACACGTTTCTAGACACCCATTGGCTAGAGATGTTCAGACTTTGGCTACTGACTTTATGAGGATGGAAGTACTAGAGAAAGGAGGATTTTTGGCCTGTGTGGAGGCAATATCTTCTTTTCTTGACAAGATTAAGGGAAATCAGTTTGCTGATGAGAAGCTGAGCCAAATTCGAGATATGGTATTGCGAGGAGAGGCTAAAGAGGCAACAATGATGAAGAATGCGTCTTGAGGATTAATGGAAGGGTATGTGTTCCCCATGTGGATCATTTGATTCAGACTATTCTTACAGAGGCTCATAGTTCAAGGTATGCTATACATCCTGGTGCAATAAATACGTATCGTGATCTAAAGCAACATTTTTGGTGGAGTAGAATGAAGCGTGACCTTGTTAATTTTGTTGCCCAATGCCCGAATTGTCAGCAGGCAAAGTATGAACATCAGAGGCCTGGAGGGACACTTCAGATAATGCCCATTCCTGAATGGAAGTGGGAGAGAATTGGAATGGATTTCGTAAATGGTCTTCCAAAGACATTGGGTAAGTATGATTCTATTTGGTTAATTGTTGACAGGTTAACTAAGTCTGCTCACTTCATTCCATTCAAGATGACTTACAATGCAAAGAAGTTAGCCAAACTCTACATATCAGAAATTGTTCGATTGCATGGAGTTCCACTTTCCATCAAATAAGATGGAGGTACACAATTTACTTCTAAGTTTTGGAGAACATTACATGCTGAATTAGGTACTAGACTGGATCTTAGTACTGCATTTCACCCTCAGACCGATGGTCAAGTCTTCACAAACGATTCAGGTGTTTCAGATATGCTTCATGCATGTGTGATAGAATTTTGTGGTCATTGGGATAAATTTTTACCTTTAGCAGAGTTTTCATACAATAATAGCTATCACTCGCGTATTAATATGGCGCCATTTGAGGCATTGTATTGGAGTAGATGAAGGTCTCCCATTTGTTGGTTTGATGCATTTGAGGTTAGACCTTGGGGTACTGATCTTCTGAGGGAATCATTAGAGAAATTGAAATTTATTCAAGAAAATCTTTTAGCAGCTCAGAGTAGGCGGAAGGAATATGCAGATTGAAAAGTTAGAGACTTGAATTTTATGGAGGGTGAACAAGTCTTGCTGAAGGTTTCACCCATGAAAGTGTTATGCGATTTGGTAAAAGATGTCAGCTAAGCCCGGGGTATATTGGACCATTTATTGTACTTAAGCGCATGGGGGAGGTGGCCTATGAATTAGACTTGCCTTCAACACGGTCAGTAGTGCACCCGGTATTTCATGTGTCTATGCTAAAAAAATACCATAATGATGGAAACTACATTATTCGTTGGGATTCAGTTCTTCTTGATGAGAATTTGTCTTATGAGGAGGATCCTGTTGCCATTCTCGATAGGGAGGTCCGCAAATTGAGATCAATAGAGATTGGTTCTATCAAGGCTCACTGGACGAATCGGCCAGTTGAAGAGTCCACTTTGGAGAGTGAGGCTGATATGCATGAAAGATATCCGCATGTTTTTACCGATTTAGGTACTCTTTCTCGGCCTCGCCTTTCTTTTGATCGTTCGAGGACGAACAATGGGTAAATTGGTATCTATTGTAATGACCATTTTCTATCGTTTTGAGCACTAGAACTTTTATGTCAGAAAATACATTCTGATAAATTTAAATGGGTGTTTTGGACTATTCATAATTATAACTATGAAATTAATGGGGTAGTTTTACTAATTGATTTAGTTAGTGGTATAGATAATAACATTTAAATTTAGTAATGGGTCACTTTTACCATGGTTATAATTAGTTATATAAGAATTTTGGGAAATATATAATCTGGAAAAGGGAAAAGAAGGAAAAACTAACCTAGCGAATTCTTTATCGGTGACGTCTAAAAGAACCGGCGAACCAGGTAATATTCTATGATGTTGAATATATTTTGGTATTGATTGCGTCTTAGTTTATTACATTGATTATGTAATTAAGGTTGGTTTGGAATTAAGGTTAGATGATGGCGTTGAATTGAAGACAATGTTTACTGCCATTAACTTGTTAATTTACAGCGAGATGGGTTTAAGGATTAGGAATAATATCTTGAAAGTCATAAGGAGATTGCTCTCTTGCCAAAACTGTTTGTTGAATATAATGGTGTATATATGTAGTTGTGTTGTTAATCGTCTGCCCATCTATCAATTTAAAAAAAAAAAAAAGCATATAATCCAAAATTCAATAAATCATTAAGCATATTTCTTGAAGTTAAAGTTGTTGATCCTTATCTTTAATAATCAAACTCATGTCATCAAGAAGATGCATAAAGGATATAGTGGCATCCTAGGTATATGTTGTACTCGCAGGTAATTAACAATTATCATGGATTGTTGTTGTGTATTAGTTGGACAAAACTCTTGTATGAGAATTAATTACAGTAGTACCAAATTAAACTACGGAGGAACATATGCATTACAAAGAGAACTAGGCAATTCAAATAGACTCACTTGCCGCAGCTTTCCATTGACTCCTGCGAGGAACCCTTCATCAAGTTGGCTTTCTTGCTTGCTTTGATTTATTTCCTGAATGTTAAAGAAAACAAAAACACTTAAGCACTTAGCCATAAATAATAACAAATCACATAAAAAAAGTAAAGGAAAGAAAGAAAATTCATTAGAAACTGTTTGCTGCTCATTTGAAAAATGAAGCATAAAATGTATTACTATTGTGGTCATACATAAGCACCAAATAAACTTTCTATTATATGGAAGGGAAATAATAGGTATGTCTAATGACACTAAAGGGATCTCAACCATGCATGTATTCTCCATGGACTTCACACTAATAGGACAATAGGAAAATCGTTGACAATTTCTCCTCGTTGTTTATCTCCATCTCTTCAATTACATGTACAAACCTTAATATATCTGCTAAAGAGAAGTTACTTGTGATCAGGTAGGGACCAAAAATATATACACTTGATATGAGTAGTTCAGGAAGGAAATAGAATATATACATTTGTTTTGTGAATTTAGACGAGAGAGAGGAAATTTGCTTCATGGTGTTGCTAGCCTGCCACTGGTTTCGTAACCAGTGGCCTAATTTTAATATTATAATTTTGTTATGATAATAAGAAATCAAAGTTTGATATATTGAGATAGGTAATTAAATATTTTGTGTACTATATTATATGATTATCATTAAATTTGTGCTAATTAGAGGAATTTTAGACTTACTCTTAGGTTTGAATGTTAGAAAATATATATATAGTTAGGTGAATTTTAGGTCTAGGGTAGGCATAGAGTAATATGATGTCTGTTGACTCGTTAACTTACACATATGCATATATATATATATATATATATATATATATATTTGATATATTGTAAAGGTTCAGAAGCATTGAGGAAGGAAAAGTATTGTAAAAGTAGCTTGCGTGACTCCGGTTGTTCGGTGGAGGTAGGTTATGTTTTATTTATATTTGATAGGTAAACTCTAAATATCGATTGATATGTATTGAGTGATATTGTAAAGTCTCCTACGTACTTGATTGTGTGGTTGTATGTGTTGATTTTGTGGTTTGTGGTTTGCCTAAAACTATGAGATAGTTGAATTTCTAATCTTGAAATCTCTCTATAAAAATAACCCCTTGAATAAAGAAGGCTTGATGAAATAAAATAATGAGTTAATTGGATCGGAGTGTCACATTCCGACACGGTATTATTGGATCGGAGTGTCACGCTCCGACACGGTACTATGGGATCGGAGTGTCATGTTCCGACACAATGACATTAAAGGAAAGGAATCTTGAATTAACTTAATATACTCAATCTCAACGAACCTATTTTTCCAAATGAGTATGGTGTGGAGACATGAGTTCTCATAGGTGTGCTTGATGTTGTGATTGATGGCGTACCTATTATGGTGTTGTTGTCAATGGTTCAGGTAATTTGTTGTTGGCCACGTGTTCAGTATTCTATTTGATTTTATATTATTATTCAATATATATTTGGTTTCGATTTTGAGTTGGCCGATGATACCTACTTACTACGTGTTCCTTGTGCTGACCCGTACTTGTATTTTCTTCTTTGTTATTTTGTGAAGTGCACCAAGTGCACCATCGACTTAGACTCGCCCTCAGCTCTATCCAGTCTCCAGCACATCAAAGTTCAGGGTGAGCTATTATTTCTAGGTCTTGCTGGATTCTCTCATTCACATCTTGATGTCCTTGAATTTCAGACATGGACCATCTTTTTATTTATTTCGGTTTCTTAATTACTCTTAGACTTGGTAATTTGAGGATAGATGTTCTTGACGTGATGACTTCCTGATTTTGGGGATAATAAGTGTTAAACTTTAGAAGTTTATTTAATTGGTTACAATAATAAGTTTTGGATCTTCCGCATTATTTTTGTTATTCATAGTTGAACTATTGGTAAGTGTTGGGGTTTAGATTTGTTGGTTCGCTCACCTAGTAGGTTAAGTGTGGGTGCCACTCACCACTCGTTTTTTGTTGTGACAAATTTGTATAGTTTTTGTTTCTAGGCTAGACATTATAATACTGTGGATGTCAATGGACTCTTTAACTTACATATATTATATACTTGATAGATTGAAAAGGTTTGGAGACGTTGAGGAAAGAAAAAGTATTGGATACGTAACTGGTGTCACTTCGGTTCTTCGGTGGAGGTAGGTTATGGTTTATGCTATTTGATAGTACACTCTTAATAGTGATATATATGCATTGAATGATATTATGAAGTTCTCTATGTATTTAACTATGTGATTGTGTGATTTAGTTGTGTGGTTTGTGATTGGTCTGAAATCTGAGACCGTAGAATTTATATCTTCTAACCCTCTCTATCGAAGTGATGCCTTGAATAAATAAGGCTTGATGAAAATAATAAAACAATGAATTGAAAGCAGTGATAATAAAGTATAAATTAATAGTATAATTGGATCGGAGTGTCACATTCCGACACGATATAATTGGATCAGAGTGTCACATTCCGACACGGTATAATTGGATCGGAGTTTCACGTTCCGACACGGTATAGTTGGATCGGAGTGTCACGTTCTGATACAGAAACATTAAAGGAAAAGGATATTGAATTATTTTAATATACTAAATCTCAAAGAACCTATTTCCCAACGAACGTGGTGTGGAGGCATGAGTCCTTGTTTATGCTTTATATTGTTTTCATTAGGTACTTGCTTCAATTGTCACTCATTCATGTTGTTTGTTGCTTCTTACCTATTAAGTACTATAGTTGATTTTTGTCACGACCCAAAACGAGTCGCGAGTGGCACCCACACTTATCCTCCTAGGTGAGCGAACCAACAAATCTAAACCCAACATTTACCAGTATATCAATTATGAATAGTAAAAATAATGCGGAAGATCCAAAACTTATAAACGTAATCAATTAAATAAACTTCTAAAGTTTAATACTTATTATTCCCAAAATCTGGAAGTCATCACATCAAGAACATCTATCCTCAAATTTCTAAATCTAAGAGTATTTAAGAAACTAAAATAAGTAAAAAGATGGTCCATGTCCGAACTTCAAAGACATCAAGACGTGAGGGAGAGAATCCAGTCCGAGCTAGGAATAATAGCTCACCCTTAAATCTGATATGCTGGAGACTGGCTAGAGTTGAGGGCGAGTCGAAGTCGATGGTGCACTTGCTGCACTCCACAAAACAACAAGAAGAAAATACAAGTAGGGGTCAGTACAAGGAACACGTACTGAGTAGGTATCATCGGCCAACTCAAAAAAGAAAGCAATATATACTGAATAATAATATAAAATCTACCACAATACTTAACAGGTGGCAATCAACAAGTACAAGAACCATTGGCAACAACACTAAGCACACCTATGAGGACTCAAGCCTCAACACCATACTCATTTGGGAAATCGGTTCTTCGAATTTGAGTATATTAAAATAATTCAAGATTCATTCTCTTTATTATTATCGTGTCGCAACGTGACACTCCGATCCCATATACTACCATGTCGGAACATGACACTCCGATCCCCTAATACTACCGTGTCGGAACGTGACACTCTGATCCAATATTACCGTGTCGGAACGTGACACTCCGATCCCCTAATACTACCGTGTGGGAACGTGACACTCTGATCCATTTATCTCATTATTTTATTTCATCAAGTCTTCTTTATGTCAAGGCGTCATCTTAATAGAGAGGATTTAAGATTGAAGATTCAACAGTCTCATCATTCTAATCCACCACAATTACGCAATCACAACATACAAACACACAATCAAGCATATAGAAGACATTACAATACCACCCAATACCTATCAATCGCTATTTAGAGTTTATCTATCACATAGAAATAAACCATAACCTACCTCCACCAAAGAATCGTGATCAAGCAAGCTACTTCCCCAATGCCTTTGCTTTCCTCTTCGTTCTCTCTCTCTCGCTCGTTGTCCCTCCTGTTCTTTGTAATTTTTCTTCTCCGGATTCTTTTTCTTTTACCCTAATTATCATATAATCCATTATGATAAAAGTAACCCACTATTTATTTCAATATTATCTTCTTTAAGCCCCAAGTAAATAATTTATTAAACTTACCCCACTAATTTCATAATTATAATCATGAATAGTCCAAAACACCCAATTAAATTTTAACAGAAATCTGACCAAGTCGGGGTCACGCAGCTTGTGACGGTCCATCGTATCTACGACGGTCCGTCCTGCAGGTCCGTCACAAAGTTCAGAGAGTTAAATTCATTAGTGAGGTCACGCAACTTGTGACGGTCCGTCGTATCTATGACGGTCCGTCCTTGCAGTTCCGTCGTGAAGTTCAGAGAGTCGATCTCAGTACCCAGATTTCAGAGTTGAAGTGTTTTGGAACGAAGACGCTCGACGGACCGCTGTGCCTATGACAGTTCGTCCTACCTGTCGTCGAGGGAAATGAGAAGAGCAGCAGAAGAAATTACACAAGTATGGGACGACGGAGTCCATCACGGTCCGTCGTGACCATGACGGTCCGTCGCGTGATCCGTTGACCCAGTCAGTTTTTATCAAAAATGATTCTACTGCTCGAACCGACTAATAAGGTTGTTACAATAGATACCAATTTACCCATCGTTCGTCCTCGAATGATCACAGGAAGAAAAGCAAGGGCGAGAAAGAGTACCTCGATCTGTAAAAAGATGTGGATATCTTTCTTGCATATCAGCCTCATTCTCCCAAGTGGACTCTTCAACTGGCCGATTCTTCCACTGAACCTTGATAGATGCAATCTCCTTTGATCTCAACTTGCGGACCTCTCTATCTAAAATAGCAACAGGCTCCTCCTCATAAGACAAATTCTAATCAAGAAGAACTGAATCCCAACGAATGATGTAGTTTCCATCCCCATGGTATTTTTTTAGCATAGACACATGAAATACCGGGTGCACTCCTGAGAGTCCTGGAGGAAATTCAAATTCATAAGCCACCTCTCCCACGCGCTTCAGAACTTTAAATGGACCAATATACTTCGGACTAAGTTTACCTCGCTTACCAAACCGCATCACCCCTTTCATGGGTGAAACCTTCAGCAAGACTTGTTCACCCTCCATAAAATCCAAGTCCCTAACCTTTCGATCTGCATATTCTTTCTGCCTGTTCTGAGCGGCTAGAAGCTTCTCCTGAATGAATTTTACTTTGTATAAACGATTCCCTCAAAAGATCAGTACCCCATGGTCTCACCTCAAATGCATCAAACCAACCAATGGGAGACCTACATCTCCTCCCATACAGTGCCTCAAATGGGGCCATATCAATACTTGAGTGATAGCTATTATTGTATGAAAACTCTGCTAAGGGTAAGAAGTTATCCCAATGACCACCAAATTCTATCACACATGCACGAAGCATATCCTCCAACACCTGAATCGTTCGCTCAGACTGACCATCGGTCTGAGGGTGAAATGCAGTACTAAGATCCAACCTAGTACCTAATTCAGCATGCAATGTTCTCCAAAACATAGAAGTAAATTACGTACCTCTATCTGATATGATGGAAAGTGGAACTCCATGCAATCGAACAATTTCTAAGATATAGAGTTTGGCTAACTTCTCTGCATTGTAAGTCACCTTGACCGGAATGAAGTGAGCAGACTTAGTTAATCTGTCAACAATTACCCAAATAGAATCAAACTTACCCAATGTCTTTGGAAGACCAACCAGAAAATCCATTGCAATTCTTTCCCATTTCCATTCAGGAATGGGCATTTTCTGAAGTGTTCCTCCGGGCCTCTGGTGGTCATACTTTACCTGCTGACAATTCAAGCATTGGGCAACAAAATCAACAATGTTACACTTCATTCTACTCCACCAAATATGTTGCTTTAGGTCACGATACATCTTGGTTGCACCAGGATGTATAGAATACCTTGAACTATGAGCCTCTGTAACAATAGTGAGAATCAAATTATCAACACGGGGCACACATACCCTTCCCTTAATTCTCAAAACGCCTTCCTCATCAACTATTTCCTCTTTCGCGTCTCCTCGTAATACCATATCTCGAATTCTAATCAGTTTCTCATCAGTAAACTGTTTTCCCTTAATCTTGTCAACAAAAGAAGATCTTGCCTCCACACAGGCAAAAAATCATCCCTTCTCTAGTACTTCCAGCCTCATAAAGTCATTAGCCAGAGTCTGAACCTATCTAGCCAATGGGCGTCTAGAAACCTATAAGTGGGCTAGATTCCCCATGCTCCCTGCTTTTCTACATAAAGCATCTGCCACAACATTAGGTTTTCCTGTGTGATACAAAATAGTAATTTCATAGTCCTTGAGTAGTTCCACCCACCTCCTCTACCTCAAATTCACATCTTTCTGAGTAAAGACATACTGTAAACTACGATGATCTGTATAGACTTCACACTTGACCCCATATAGATAATGTCTCCATTGCTTTAATGCAAACACAACTGCAGCCAACTCAAATCATAGGTCGGATAGTTACGTTCATGCACTTTTAATTGCTTCGAAGCATAAACAATTACAATCCTCTCCTGCATTAGCACTGCACCCAAACCAGAATAAGATGCATCACAATAAACAATTAAATTCTTACCTTCCACTGACAAGGTAAGAATTGGTGCAGTAGTCAACAAGGTCTTGAGATTCTTGAAGCTTTCTTCACATTCGTCCGACCATACAAATGGAACATTCTGCTTAGTCAAACATGTCAGTTAGGAAGCAATAGAAGAAAATCCCTTGACAAATTGACGGTAGTAGCTAGCTAAACCAACAAAGCTCCTGACCTCTGTAACATTAGTAGGTCTTACCCAACTCTTCACCGCTTCAATCTTAGAAGGATCCACCATCACTCCATCCTTAGAAACCACGTGCCTCAAGAAGGACACTGAATCTAGCCAAAACTCACACTTGGAGAATTTGGCATAAAGCCTTTTCTTCCTCAACTACTCCAATACAATTCTCAAATGCTCCTCATGTTCTTTCCTGCTCTTTGAGTATATCAATATATCATCAATAAATACAATAACAAAGAGATCCCGATATGGCTTAAAAATCCCGTTCATCAGGCTCATGAAAGCAGCAGGGGCATTCGTAAGCCCAAATGACGTTACTAAGAATTCATAATGCCCATACCGGGTTCTAAAAGCAGTCTTTGGCACATCTGTTGCCCGTATTTTCAATTGATAATAACCGGTTCTCAAATCAATTTTAGAGAAGACACAAGCACCTTGTAACTGATCGAACAAATCATCAATGCGAGGAATGGGATACTTGTTCTTAATAGTTACCTTATTCAACTGCCTGTAATCTATGCACATCCGAAAACTTCCATCCTTCTTTTTCACAAATAAAACAGGAGCACCCCAAGGGGATGCACTTGGTCTAATAAAACCTTTACCTAACAACTCCTGTTGCTGGGCCTTTAGCTCCCTTAACTCAGCTGGAGCCATTCTATAAGGGGGTATGGAAATTGGGCGAGTACCCGGCTCCAGATCAATACAAAAATCAATATCCCTATCCGGTGGCATACCAGGAAGGTCTGCAGGAAACACATCCAGAAACTCACGACTATCGAGACAGACTCAATCGAAGGTACTTGGGAAGTATCATCCCTGAGATGTGCCAAGAAAGCTACACAACCCTTACTAACCATTCTCTTAGCACTAAGAAAGGAGATGATATGAACTGGAGTGGAAATATAGTCACCCTCCCACACTAGCGTATCTGTTCCAAGCTTGGCCAATGTCACAGTTTTAGCATTACAATCTAAGATTGCAAAATTTGGAGACAGCTAAGTCATACACAGAATTACATCGAAATCAACCATCTCTAGAATAATCAAATCTACATGAGTATTGCTCCCCACAAAAGTCACAAGACAAGACCTATACACCTTCTCAACTATCACAGACTCACCCACAGGAGTAGAGACGCGAATAGGCATGTCAAGCAAATCACAATATAAATCAAGGCCAGTAGCAAAGGAGGAAGATACATATGAAAATGTGGATCCAGGATCAAATAATACAGAAGTCATGCAATCACAAACCAAAAGATTACCTGTGATAACAACATCAGATTTCTCTACTTCAGACCTCCCGGGGAAAGCATAACAATGGGCCCTATCAGCTGTCTGCCCGTTGCCCCTACCATGTTGCGCTGCAGTAGCTCCAGCTTGCCGCCACCCCGGCTGATTTAGTGACCACCATTTCCTTGGCTACCACATCCTCCAGAATGGCGGCCTCACATGACCACCTCTACCTCTAACTATTGGGGGTCTATAACTCTGTTTTGGACAATACCTTATAATATGTCCAGTCTCTCCACATCCATAACAATTTCTGGAGCAAGCATAGGTCTCTTTGAGAATGACAAAGTCTGGGGATAACCTCCAAACTCAGAGAAATGCTGACTGATCTGCGATGGACCCCCAGCCACAGCCTGTATTGAAGACTGAATAGGACGGGCTGGGTAACTTCTTGAACTCTACCCTCTGGAGTAAGAACCACCAAAATCACCTCCCTTACTGAACTTCTTAGATGTCGATGCCATGGTGAAGTCGTATGGATTCACCCCCTCCACCTCTATAACAAAACTAACCACTTCCTAAAAGGATTTTGCTGCAACAGCTACTAGTAAGGCTTGGATCGGCAAATCTGACCTCAATCCTTTAACAAAACGGCGAATCCGCTCTTGTGGACTGAAGCAAAGCTGGGTGGCATACCTGGATAGTGCACGAAATTTGGCCTCATAAGCAGCAACAGACATCCTTCCTTGCTCTAGGCTAAGGAACTCATCTTTCCTCTTATCTGTCACGACCCAAAACGAGCCGCGAGTGGCACCCACACTTATCCTACTATGTGAGCGAACCAACCAATCTAAACCCCAACATTTCAACCATATTGAACGAAATACAATGCGGAAGACTTAAAAGTCATTAACAAAATCAATTAAATAACTTCTAAAATTATCAATTATTATCCCCAAAATCTGGAAGTCATCACCACAAGAACATCTATCGTCAAATTACTAAATCTAAGAAAGTCTAAGAAGCTAAAACAAATAAACAGCTAGTCCATGCCGTAATTTCAAGGCATCAAGACATGAAGAAGAAGATCCAGTCCAAGCTAGAAGTAATAGCTCACCCTGAAATCTGGCGTGATGAAGACTTGCTAGAGTTGCGGTTGAGTTGAAGACGATGGCACGTTTGCTGCACTCCACAATAAACAAAGAAAAACAAATACAAGTAGGGGTCAGTACAAGGCACAAGTACTGAGTAGGTATCATCGGCAACCTCAAAATACAAAGCAATATATGTCAGAAAATAACATAAAATCAGCTAATATTCTTAACAGGTGACAACAACAATGACCATAACCCTTGCTCACAACGCCAAGCACATCTATGAGGACTCAAGCTTCCACACCATACTCGTTTGGGAAACAGGTTCTTTAGATTGAGTATATTAACATATTTCAAGATTCATTCTCTTTACTATCCTGGTGTCGGAACGTAACACTTCGATCCATCTACTATCCTTGTGTCGGAACGTGACACTCCGGTCCATACTATCCTGGTGTTGGAATATGACACTCCGATCCATATACTATCCTGGTGTCGGAACGTGACACTCCGATCCATATACTATCCTGGTGTCGAAACGTGACACTACGATCCATATACTATCCTGGTGTCGGAACGTGACACCTGATCCTCTAATACTATCCTGGTATCGGAACGTGACACCCGATCCTCTAATACTATCCTGGTGTCGGAACGTGACAGCCGATCCTCTAATCTCATCACTTTAGTTCATCAAGCCTTCTTTTATACCAAGGCATCTTCATTAACAAAGTAAATTTATGATTTAAGATTCACAGCCTCATCTTCCCAATCCATTACAATTACATAATCACATCATGCAAGCACACAATTAAGCATATAGAAGACATTACAATACTACCCAACACATATAATTCGCTATTAAGAGTTTACTATGAGATAGTATAAACCGTAACCTACCTCCACCGAAGAATCGCGATCAAGCAAGCTATCTTCCCAAAACCTTTGCTTTCCTTGCGTTCTTCTCTTCCTCTCGATCGTTTTTCTCTTTTCTCTCTGGTCTTTCTATTTTTCCTTATTCAAACTCCTCTTCTTTTACCCTAATCAGCATATAATTAAGTATAAAAGATGATAAAATAACCCACTATTTATTTCAAGGTTATCTCCTTTAACCCCCAAGTAATTGAATTATTAACATTAACCCACTAACTTTATAATTATAAGCATGAATAGTCCAAAACGCCCGTTAAAAACTTTTAACAGAAATCCGACCTAGTTAGGGTTACGCAACCTTTGACGGTCCGTCATGACTGTGACGGTCCGTCCTGCAGGTCCGTCACAAAGTTCAGAGAGTTAATTCTGTGGAAATATTTTTGATGGTCCATCCCACCAAAAACGGTTCGTCCTGCCATTCCGTCGTGAAGTTCAGAGAGTCGATCTTAGTACCCAAATTTCAGAATTCTATGTGTTTTGGAACGAGACCCCCTCGACGGTCCGTCGTGCCCATGACGGTCCGTCGTGGGATCCATCGACCCTGACAGTTATTAACAGAATAAACTCTACTACTCAAAACGACTAAACATGTCATTACAATAGATACCAATTTATCCATCGTTCGTCCTTGAACTATCACAAGAAGAAAAACAAGGGCGAAAAGGAGTACCTGAATCTGTAAACAGGTGTGGGTATCTTTCTTGCATATTAGTCTCTTTCTCCCAAATAGACTCTTCAACCGGCCAATTCTTCCATTGAACCTTGATGGATGCAATCTCCCTTGACCTCAACTTGCGAACTTCTCTATCTAAAATAGCAACAGTCTCCTCCTCATAAAACAAATTCTCATCAAGCATAACTGAATACCAACGAATGATGTAGTTTCCATCCCCATGGTATCTTTTCAACATAGACACATGAAATACCGGATGCACTCCTGACAGTCCTGGGGGCAAGGCTAATTCATAAGCTACCTCCCCCACGCGCTTCAGAATTTCAAATGGACCAATATACCTTGGGCTTAGCTTACCTCTTTTACCAAACCGCATCACCCCTTTCATGGGCGAAACATTCAGCAAGACTTGTTAACCCTCCATAAACTCCAAGTCTCTAACCTTTCGATCTGCATATTCTTTTTGCCTACTTTGAGCCGCTAGAAGCTTTTCCTGAATGCATTTTACTTTATCTAACGATTCCCTCAGAAGGTCAGTACCCCAAGGTCTAACTTCAAATGCATCAAGCCAACCAATGGGAGACCTACATCTCCTCCCATATAGTGCCTCAAATGGGTCCATACCAATACTTGATTGATAGCTATTATTGTTTGAGAATTCTGCTAAGGGTAAGAAGTTATCCCAATGACCACCAAATTCTATCACACATGCACGAAGCATATCCTGCAACACTTGAATCGTTCTCTCAGACTGACCATCGGTTTGAGGGTGAAATGCGGTACTAAGATCCAACCTAGTACCTAATTCAGCATGCATTTTCTCCAAAACATAGAAGTAAATTGCGTACCTCTATCTGATATGATGGAGAGTGGAACCCCATGCAATCTAATAACTTCCGAGATGTAAAGTTTGGCTAACTTCTCTGCATTGTAAGTCACCTTGACCGGAATGAAGTGAGCAGACTTAGTTAACCTATCAACAATTACTTAAATGGAGTCATAATTACCCATTGTCTTGGGAAGACCAACCACGAAGTCCATTGCAATTCTCTCCCACTTCCATTCAGGAATGGGCATTCTCTGAAGTGTTCCTCCAGGCCTCTGGTGCTCATACATTACTTTCTGACAATTCGGGCATTCAGCAACAAACTCAATAATGTCACGCTTCATTCTACTCCACCAAAAATGTCGCTTTAGGTCACGATACATCTTGGTTGCACCAAAATGTATAGAATACCTTGAACTATGAGCCTCTGTAAGAATAGTGTGAATCAAATCATCGATGCGGGGTACACATACCCTTCCCTTAATTCTAAAAACACCTTCCTCATCGATTTTTGCTTCTTTAGCCTCTCCTCACAACACCTTATCTCGGATCCGGATCAGTTTCTCATCAGTAAACTACTTTCCCTTAATCTTGTCAAGAAAGGAAGATCTTGCCTCCACACAGGCCAAAAATCCTCCCTTCTCATTTACTTCTAGCCTCATAAAGTCATTAGCCAAAGTCTTAACTTCTCTAGCCAATGGGCGTCTGGAAACCTGTAAGTGAGCTAGGCTTCCCATGCTCCCTGTTTTTCTATTAACGCATCTGCCACAACGTTAGCTTTTCCCGGGTGGTACAAAATAGTGATGTCGTAGTCCTTCAGTAGTTCCATCCATCTTCTCTGCCTCAAATTCAAATCTTTCTATGTAAAGACATACTGTAGGCTACGATGATCCGTATAGACTTCAGCTTAACCCCATATAGATAGTGTCTCCATTGCTTTAATGCAAACACTACCGCGGCCAACTCCAAATCATGGGTCGGGTAATTACGTTCGTGCACCTTTAATTGCCTTGAAGCATAAGCAATTACATTCTTCTCTTGCATTAGCACTGCACCCAAACCATAATAGGATGCATCACAATAAACAATGAAATTCTTGCCTTCCACTGGCAAGGTAAGAATTGGTGCAGTAGTCAACAAGGTCTTGAGTTTCTGAAAGCTTTCTTCACACTCGTCCGACTATACAAATGGGACACTCTGCTTAGTCAAATTTGTCAATTGCGAAGCAACAGAGGAAAATCCCTTAACAAATCGACGGTAGTAGCTAGCTAAACAAACAAAGCTCCTTACCTCTGTAACATTAGTAGGTCTTTCCCAACTCTTATCTGCTTCAATCTTAGATGGATCCACCATCACTCCATCCTTAGAAACTACGTTCCCTAAGAAGAACACTGAATCTAGCCAAAACTCACACTGAGGAATTCGGCATAAAGCTTTTTCTCCCTCAACATTTCCAATACAATTCTCAAGTGCTCCTCATGTTCTTTCTTGCTCTTTGAGTGTACTAGTATATCATCAATGAATACAATGACAAAGAGATCCAGATATGGCTTAAAAATCCCATTCATCAATCTCATGAAAGCAGCAGGGGCATTCGTAAGCCCAAAAGACATTACTAAGAACTCATAATGTCTATACCTGGTCCGAAAAGCAGTCTTGGGCACATCTGTTGCCCGTATTTTCAATTGATGGTAACCAGATCTAAAATCGATTTTTGAGAAGGTACAAACACCTTGTAACTGGTCGAACAAATCATCGATGCGAGGAAGAGGATACTTGTTCTTAACAGTTACCTTATTCAGTTGCCTGTAGTCTATGCACATCCGAAAACTCCCATCCTTCTTCCACATAAACAAAACAGGAGCACCCCAAGGGGATGTACTTGGTCTAATGAAGCCTTTTCCTAACAATTCTTGAAGTTAAGCCTTTAACTCCCTTTAACTCCGCGGGAGCCATTCTATAAGAGGGTATGGAAATGGGGCGAGTACCTGGTTCAAGATCATTGCAAAAGTCAATATCTCTATCCGGTGGCATACCAGGAAGGTCTGCAGGAAACACATCCAGAAACTCACGAACTATCAACACAGACTCAATTGAAGGTACTTGGGTAGTATCATCCCTGAGGTGTGCCAAGAAAGCTAAACACCCTTTACTAACCATTCTCTTAGCACGAAGAAAGGAGATGATACGAACTGGAGTGGAAATGTAGTCACCCTCCCACACTAACGGATCTGTCCCAAGCTTGGCCAACGTCACAGTTTTAGCATTACAATCTAAGATTGCAAAATTTGGAGAAAGCCAAGTCATACACAGAATTACATCGAAATCGACCATTTCTAAAATAACCAAGTCTACATGAGTATTACTCCCCACAAAAGTCAGCAGACCAGACCTATATACATTTTCAACTATCACAGACTCACCCACCGGAGTAGAAACACGAATAGGCATGTCAAGCAATTCACAATGTAAATTAAGACCAGTAGCAAATGAGGAAGATACATATGAAAATGTGGAGCCAGGATCAAATAATACAGAAGCCATGCAATCACAAACCAAAAGATTACATGTGATAACAGCATCAGATGTCTCTGCTTTAGACCGCCCGGGGAAAGCATAACAATGGGCCCTATCACGAGTCTGCCCGTTGCCCCTACCTTTTTGTGCTGTAGTGGCTCCAGTTTGCCCGTCACCCCGGCCGTTTTGGTGACCACCATTACCTCGGCCACCACGTCCTCCAGAATGACGGCCTCTTCCATGACCACCTCTACCTCTGGCTATTGGAGGTCTGTAACTCTGTTTTGTACAATACCTCTTAATGTGTCCAGTCTCCCCATATCCATAACACTCTCTGGATTGAAGCATAGGTCTCTGTGAGAATGACGAAGTCTGGGGATAACCTCCAAACTCAGAGAAATGTTGACCGGTCTGCAGTGGACCCCCAACTACAGCCTGCTCTGCGGTGGACCCCCAACTACAGCCTGCAGTGAAGACTGAATAGGTCGGGCTGGATAACCTCCTGCACACTGCCCTCTGGAGTAAGAACCATTAAACTCACCTCTCTTACAAAACCTTTTAGATGTAGATGCCATGGTGAAGTCATCTGGCTTCACTCCCTCCACCTCTATCATGAAGTCTACCACTTCCTGAAAGGATTTTGCTGTAGCCGCTACCTGTAAGGCTGAAATCCGCAAATCTAACCTCAATCCCTTCACAAAATGGCAAATCCGCTCTTGTGGACTAAAAAAAAGCTGGGTGGCATACCTGGATAATGCACGAAACTTAGCCTCATACGCAGTAACCGACATCTTGCCTTTGTCTAGGCTCAAGAACTCATCTCTCCTCCTATCCCTCAAGGTCCGGGGGATATACTTCTCCATAAATAAGTTAGAGAATGACGCCCAAGTCATAGGTGGTGCCTGTGCGGGTTGACACTTAACATATGACCGCCACCACATTTTGGCATTTCCCTGAAACTGATAGGTTACAAACTCAACGCCAAATCATTCCACTATGCCCATTTTATGTAGTAACTCATGACATTCAACCAGAAAACGTAGGCATCCTCAAATTCAGCACCCTTGAAGACTGGAGGTTTCAATTTCAAGAACTTACTGAAAAGTTCATGCTGATCACTTGTCATTATAGGCCCTGTAGTCAAACGAGGAAACGTGCCTATTTTAAATGAGGCATCCATGCGGGGAGCCACAGCAGCTGCCTGTGGTACTTCCTCGGAACCTGAGGTGCTGGTGCAGAAAACACTGGAGGTGTCTGGCCTTGATCAGATAACCCGCTAAGATAAGCAAGAACCTGATTAATCATCTCTGGGGTAGGTTGGGGTAGTAATTCCTCATTCTACACTTGCTCATTTTCCCCTTCCTCACCCTCTCTTACTACTTCCTCAGTCGGTGGAGGAGTCACCGCCCTAGTACTAGATGGGCCAGGTGCTTGTCCTCTTCCTCTAGAGGACGTTCTCCCACGAGCTCTACCACGGCCTCTTGCCACTACTCCTCTTCGAGCTACAGCCCCAGTGGCTGGCTCAGACGCATCTTGTCTTGCCGGTATTAGTGTTGGCGCAGTTGTTGCTCTAGTTCTAACCATCTGCGAAATAGAGTGAAGATGGTCAGATACCAATTTGTATCACCTAGATACCAATTGGATCCAAGTAATAGCACGAAAGAAAGAAAGAATGGAATTTTTCCTAGAGTCCTATAGCTCTCAAAGAATAGTAAAGGCGTCCCCCTACCGTTCCTTAAGACTCTACTAGACTCGTTCTTATGTTATGAGACCAACGAACCTAATGTTGTGATACCAAGTTTGTCACGACCCAAAACGAGCCGCGAGTGGCACCCACACTTATCCTACTATGTGAGCAAACCAACCAATCTAAACCCCACCATTTCAACCATAATGAACAAAATACAATGCGGAAGACTTAAAACTCATTAACGAAATCAATTAAATAACTTCAAAAATTATCAATTATTATCCCCAAAATCTGGATGTCATCACCACAAGAACATCTATCCTCAAATTACTAAATCTAAGAATGTCTAAGAAGCTAAAACAAATAAACAGCTAGTCCATGCCGGAATTTCAAGGCATCAAGACGTGAAGAAGAAGATCCAGTCCAAGCTAGAAGCAATAGCTCACCCTGAAATCTGGCGTGATGAAGACTGGCTAGAGTTGCGGTTGAGTTGAAGACGATGGCACGTTTGCTGCACTCCACAATTAACAAAGAAAAACAAATACAAGTAGGGGTCAGTACAAGGCACAAATATTGAGTAGTTATCATCGGCCAACTCAAAATAGAAAGCAATATATGTCAGATAATAACATAAAATCAACTAATATTCTTAACAGGTGACAACAACAATTACCATAACCCTTGGTCACAACGCCAGGCACATCTTTGAGGACTCAAGCCTCCACACCATACTCGTTTGGGAAACAGGTTCTTTAGATTGAGTATATTAATATATTTCAAGATTCATTTTCTTTACTATCCTGGTGTTGGAACGTGACACTCCGATCCATCTACTATCCTGGTGTCGGAACGTGACACTCCAGTCCATAAACTATCCTGGTGTCAGAACGTGACACTCCTATCCATATACTCTCCTGGTGTCGGAACGTGACACTCCGATCCATATACTATCCTGGTGTCGGAACGTGACACTCCAATCCATATACTATCCTGGTGTCGGAACGTGACACCCGATCCTCTAATACTATCCTGGTTTCGGAACGTGACACCCGATCCTCTAATACTATCCTGGTGTCAGAACGTGACACCCGATCCTCTAATACTTTAGTTCATCAAGCCTTCTTTTATACCAAGGCATCATCATTAACAAAGTAAATTGAAGATTTAAGATTCACAGCCTCATCTTCCAAATCCATTACAATTATATAATCACATCATGCAAGCACATAATTAAGCATATAGAAGACTTTACAATACTACCCAACACATATCATTCGCTATTAAGAGTTTACTATGAGATAGTATAAACCATAACCTACCTCCACCGAAGAATCGCGATCAAGCAAGCTATCTTCCTAAAACCATTGCTTTCCTTGCGTTCTTCTCTTCCTCTCAATCGTTTCTCTCTTTTCTCTCTGTTCTTTCTATTTATACTTATTCAAACTCCTCTTCTTTTACCCTAATTAGCATATAATAAAGTATAAAAGATGATAAAATAACCCACTATTTATTTCCAGCTAATCTCCTTTAACCCCCAAGTAATTGAATTATTAACATTAACACACTAACTTTATAATTATAAGCATGAATAGTCCAAAACGCCCCTTAAAAACTTTTAATAGAAATCCGACCCAGTCAGGGTTACGCAACCTGTGACGGTCCGTCATGACTGTGACGGTCCGTCCTGCAGGTCCGTCACAAAGTGTAGAGAGTTAATTTTGTGGAAAGTTTTATGACGGTCCGTCGTGCCAACGACGGTCCGTCCTGCTATTCTGTCGTGAAGTTCAGAGAGTCGATCTCAGTACCCAAGTTTTCAGAAATCTAAGTGTTCTGGAACGAGACTGTAACGACCTGTTTAGTGATTTTGATCAGCAGATTTTATTTCTAGAAAATTGGTTGAGACGACGGATCCCACGACGGACCGTCATGGGCACGACGGACCGTCGCAGGGTCTCGTTTCGAAACACTTAGAAATTCTGAAATTGGGTACTGAAAATCGACTCTCTGAACTTCGTGACGAACTTGCAGGATGGACCGTCGCAGGCGTGACGGATCGTCACAGACCCTTGGTGGAAATTTGGGTCTCTGAACTCTGCGACGACCTGCAGGACGGACCGTCGCAGGCATGACGGGCCGTCACAGGTTGCGTAATCCCAGTCTAGGTCGGATTTCTTTACACGTTTTAAGGGACGTTTTGGACTTTTCCTGCTTTAATTATAAAGTTACAGGGTTAATATTAATAAGTCTAATTACTTGGGGGTTAAAAGAGGTAACCTTAAGTTAATTAGTGGGTTATTATTGCCATCTTGTATTCTTAATTATATGCTAATTAGGGTAAAAGAAGGAGGGTTTTGAATAAGAAAAATAGAAAGAACAAGAGAGAGAGACACGATCGATCGAAACGAGGAAGAGAGAAAACAAAGCTTGGGAAATTGCTTGTTGATCACTAATCTTCGGTGGAGGAAGGTTATGGTTTTCTATGATATCCGTAGTAAACTCTTAATAGCCAATGATATGTGTTGGTAGTATTGTAAACCCTTCTATATGCTTAATTGTATGCTTGCATGATTGTGATTATGAAATTGTGATAAGATAAGCATGATGAAACTATTGAATCCTAAATCTTGAAAGAAACCCTAATTCACTTGTTAATGATGATGCCTTGGTGTAAAAGAAGGCTTGATGAATTATATAATGAGAATGATGATGCCTTAGTATAAAAGAAGGCTTGATAAATTATATAATGAGATTGATGATGCCTAGTTTAAAAGAAGGCTTGATGAATTTGGGGATCGGGTGCCACGTTCCGGTACCAGGATAGAAATAGAGGATCGGGTGCCACGTTCCGGTACCAGGATAGAATGAGGATCGGAGTGTCACATTCCGACTCCAGGATAGTATATGGATCGGGTGCCACGTTCCGGTACCAGGATAGAATGAGGATCGGAGTGTCAAGTTCCGACACCAGGATAGTATATGGATCGGGTGCCACGTTCCGGTACCAGGATAGAATGAGGATTGAAGTGTCACGTTCCGACACCAGGATAGTATATGGATCGGGTGCCACGTTCCGGTACCAGGATAGAATGAGGATCGGAGTGCCACGTTCCGGCACAAGGGTAGAATGAGGATCGGAGTGCCACGTTCCGGCACCAGGGTAGAATATGGATCGGAGTGTCACGTACCGACACAAGAGGAAGAAAGATAATGAATCATGAAAGATGAATTATATACTCAATCTAATGAACCTAATTCCCAAAACGTGTATGGTATTGAGGCTTGAGTCCTCATGGATGAACTTGGTAGTACTTGTTGTTGCTACATGTTGAGTATTGTAGTTGATTTTATAATATTACTTGATATATATTGTTCTCTATTTTGAGTTGGCCGATGATATCTACTCATTACCCGTGTTTTGTACTGACCCCTACTTTTATGTTTTCTTCTTTGTTATTTGTGGAGTGCAGCAAACGTGTCGTCGTCTTCAACTCAACAGTGATTCTAGCTAGTCTTCGTCACATCGGATCTTCAGGGTGAGCTAATGCTTCTAGCTTGGACTTGATCTTCTTCTTGAAGTCTTGATTCCTTGAACTTCCGGCATGGACTAGCTTTTTACTTGTTATAGCTTCTTAGAATACTCTTAGTTTAGTAATTTGATCATAGATGTTCTTGTGGTGATGACTTCTAGATTTTTGGGAAATAATAGATGTTGAATTTTAATAGTTATTGAATTGGTTTTATTTAATGAGTTAAGTCTTCCGCATTACTTTCTGTCGAAATTATATTGAAATGTTAAGGGTTAGATTGGTTGGTTCGCTCACAAAGGAGGGTAAAATGTGGGTGCCAGTCGCGGCTTGCTTTTGGGTCGTGACAAACTTGGTATCAGAGCCTTAGGTTCGTTGGTCTCATGACACAAGAACGAGTCTAGTAGAGTCTTAAGGAACGGTAGGGGGACGCCTTTACTTTTCTTTGAGAGGCTATAAGACTTTAGGAAAATTCCATTCTTTCTTTCTTTCTTTCATGCTACTACTTGAATCCAATTGGTATCTAGGTGATACAAATTGGTATCTGACCATCTTCACTCTATTTCGCAGATGGTTAGAACAAGAGCAACGACCGCGCCAACACCAACACCGGCAAGACAAGAAACGTCTAAGCCAGCCACTGGGGCTGTGGCTCGAGGAAGAGCAACGGCAAGAGGCCGTGGTAGAGGTCGTGGGAGGACGTCATCTAGAGGAAGAGGACAAGTACCTAGCCCATCTGATGCTAGGGCGGTGACTCCTCCACCGACTGAGGAAGTAGTAAGAGAGGGTGAGGAAGGGGAAAATGAACAAGTGCAAAATGAGGAATTGCCACCCCAACCTACCCCAGAGATGATCAATCAGGTTCTTTCTTATCTTAGCGGGTTATCTAATCAGGGTCAGGCACCTCCAGTGTTTTCTGCACCAACACCTCCGGTTTCAGAGGTACAACATGCAGCCACTATGGCTCCCCGTATGGATGCCTCATTGGAAATAGGCACATTTCCTCGTCTGACTACTGGGCCTATAATGACAAATGATCAGCATGAACTTTTCAGTAAGTTCTTGAAATTGAAACCTCCAGTCATTAAGGGTGCTGAATCTGAGGATGCTTACGATTTTCTGGGTTACTTTCATGAGCTACTACACATGATGGGTATAGTAGAACGGTTTGGTGTTGAGTTCGTGAGCTATCAGTTCCAAGGAAACGCCAAAATGTGGTGGCGGTCACATGTCGAGTGTCAACCAACAGAGGCACCACCTATGACTTGGGCATCATTCTCTAGCTTGTTTATGGAGAAGTATATCCCAAGGACTCTGAGGGATAGAAAAAGAGACGAGTTCTTGAGTCTAGAGCAAGGTAGGATGACGGTTAATGCATATGAGGCTAAGTTTCGTGCATTATCCAGGTATGCCACCCAACTTTGTTTCAGTCCACAAGAGCGGATTCGCCGTTTTGTCAAAAGGTTGAGGTCAGAATTGTGGATTTCAGCCTTACAGGTAGTGGCTACTACAAAATCCTTCCAAGAGGTGGTAGACTTCGTGATAGAGGTGGAAGGAGTGAAGCCAGATGACTTCACCACGACATCGACATCAAAAAGGTTTCGAAAGGGAGGTGAGTTTAATGGTTCTTACTCTAGAGGACAGAGTTCAGGGGGTTACTCGGCCCGACTAATTCAGTCTTCACAACAGACTGTAGTTGGGGGTCCACCTCTGACCGGTCAACACTTCTCTGAGAGACCGATGCTTGAATCTAGAGAGTGTTATGGATGTGGAGAGACTGGACACATTAAGAGGTATTGTCCAAAACAGAGTTACAGACCTCCCATAGTCAGAGGTAGAGGTGGTCATGGTAGAGGCCGTTATTCCGAAGGACGCGGTCGTCCAGGTAATGGTGGTCACCAAAACGGCAGAGGTGATGGGCAAACTGGAGCCACTACAACACAACATGGTAGGGGCAACAGACAGACAAGTAATGGGGCCCATTGTTACGCTTTCCCTGGGAGATCTGAAGCGGAGACATTTGATGCTGTTATCACAGGTAATCTTTTTGTTTGTGATTGCATGGCTTCTGTATTGTTTGATCCCGGATCCACATTTTCTTATGTATCTTCTTCATTTGCTATTGGTCCTAATTTACCTTGAGAATTGCTTGACATACCTATTCGTGTGTCTACTCCGGTGGGTAAGTATGTGGTAGTGGAAAAAGTATATAGGTCTTCTTTGGTGACCTTTGTGGGGAGTAACACTTATGTAGATTTGGTTATCTTAGAAATGGTTGACTTCGATGTAGTTCTGGGTATGACTTGGCTTTCTCCGAATTTTGCGATGTTGGATTGTAATGCTAAAACTGTGACGTTAGCCAAGCCTGGGACAGATCGGTTAGTGTGGGAGGGTGACTACACTTCCAATCCGGTTTGTATCGTGTCCTTTCTTTGTGCTAAAACAATGGTTAGTAAGGGTTTTTTAGCCTTCTTAGCACACCTCAAGGATGACATACCCAAGTACCTTCGATCGAGTCGGTTTCGGTAGTCCGTGAGTTTTTGGATGTGTTATCTGCAGATCTTCCTGGTATGCCACCAGATAGGGATATTGACTTCTGTATTGATCTCGAACCGGGTACTCGCCCCATTTCTATACCCCCTTATAGAATGGCTCCCGCGGAGTTAAGAGAGTTAAATGCACAACTTCAAGAGTTGTTGAGCAAAGGCTTCATTACACCAAGTGCATCTCCTTGGGGTGCTCCAGTTTTGTTTGTGAAGAAGAAGGATGGGAGTTTTCGGATGTGCATAGACTATAGACAACTGAACAAGGTAACTATTAAGAACAAGTATCCTCTTCCTCGCATTGATGACTTGTTCGATCAGTTACAAGGTGCTTGTGTCTTCTCAAAAATTAACATGAGATCCGGTTATCATCAATTGAAAATACGAGCAACGTATGTGCCAAAGACTGCTTTTCGAACTAGGTATGGGCACTACGAATTTGTGGTAATGTCTTTCGGTCTTACGAATGCCCCTGCTGCCTTCATGAGCTTGATGAACGGGATCTTCAAGCCATATCTGGATCTTTTTGTAATCGTATTCAATGATGATATACTGATATACTCTAAAAGTAAGAAGGAACATGAGGAGCATTTGAGAATGGTGTTAGAGTTATTGAGGAAGAAGAAGCTTTATGCAAAATTCTCCAAGTGTGAGTTTTGGCTAGATTCAGTGTCCTTCTTGGGACACGTAGTCTCTAAGGATGGAGTGATGGTGGATCCATCTAAGATTGAGACAGTGAAGAATTGGGTGAGACCTACAAATGTGTCAGAAATAAGGAGTTTTGTTGGTTTAGCTAGCTAATACCGCCGATTTGTCAAGGGATTCTCCTCTATTGCGTCCCAATTAACGAACTTGACTAAGCAGAATGTTCCATTTGTATGGTCGGATGAGTGTGAGGAAAGCTTTCAAAAACTCAAGACCTTGTTGACTACTGCACCAATTCTTACATTGCCAGTAGAGGGTAAGAACTTCATTGTTTATTGTGATGCATCCTATTCTGGGTTGGGTGGAGTGCTAATGCAAGAGAAGAATGTGATTGCTTATGCTTCGAGGCAATTCAAGGTGCATGAACGTAATTATCCGACCCATGATTTGGAGTTGGCCGCGGTAGTATTTGCACTAATGCAATGGAGGCACTATTTATATGGGGTTAAGTGTGAGGTCTATACGGATCATCGTAGCCTGCAGTACGTCTTTACTCAAAAAGATTTGAACTTGAGACAGAGGAGATGGATGGAACTACAGAAGGACTATGACATCACTATCTTGTATCATCAGGGAAAAGCGAATGTTGTGGCGGATGCTTTAAAGAGAAAGGCCGGAAGCATGGGAAGTCTAGGTCATTTGCAAGTTTCTAGACGTCCATTGGCTAGAGAAATCCAAAACATGGCTAATGACTTTATGAGGCTAGAAGTAAATGAGAAGGGAGGATTTTTGGCTTGTGTGGAGGCGAGATCTTCTTTTCTTGACAAGATCAAGGGAAAACAGTTTAATCATGAGAAATTGATCCGGATCCGAGATAAAGTGTTGCAAGGAGAGGCTAAAGAGGCCATAATTGATGCAGAAGGTGTTTTGAGGATTAAGGGAAGGGTATGTGTACCTCGTGTTTATGACTTGATCCACACTATTCTTACAGAGGCTCATAGTTCCGGATACTCTATACATCCTGGTGCAACCAAGATGTACCGCGACCTAAAACAACATTTTTGGTGGAGTAGAATGAAGTGTGACATTGTGGATTTTGTAGCCAAATGTCCAAATTGTCAGCAAGTAAAGTATGAACACTAGAGGCCCGGAGGAACACTTCAGAGAATGCCAATTCCCGAATAGAAGTGGGAGAGAATCGCAATGGACTTCGTGGTTGGTCTTCCAAAGACATTGGGTAAATTTGATTCCATTTGGGTAATTGTGGATAGATTAACTAAGTCCGCTCACTTCATTCCGGTCAAGGTGACCTACAATGCATAGAAGTTATCCAATATCCACATCTCAGAAATCGTTCGACTGCATGGAGTTCCACTCTCCATTATATCAGATAGAGGTACGCAGTTTACTTCTATGTTTTGGAGAACATTGCATGCGGAATTAGGTACTAGGTTGGACCTTACTACTGCGTTTCACCCTCAGACTGATGGTCAGTCTGAGCAAACGATTCAAGTATTGGAGGATATGCTTCGTGCATGCGTGATAGAGTTTGGTGGCCATTGGGATAGCTTCTTACCTTTGGCAGAATTTTCATACAATAATAGCTATCACTCTAGTATTGACATGACTCCATTTGAAGCATTGTATGGGAGGAGGTGTAGGTCTCCCATTGGTTGGTTTGATGCATTTGAAGTTAGACCTTGGGGTACTGACCTCTTGATGGATTCGTTAGATAAAGTGAAGTGCATTCAAGGAAAGCTTCTAGCGGCTCAAAGTAGGCAAAAAGAATATGCAGATCGAAAGGGTAGAGATTTGGAGTTTATGGAGGGTGAACAAGTATTGTTGAAGGTTTCGCCCATGAAAGGGGTAAAGCGGTTTGGAAAAAGAGGTAAGCTAAGTCCAAGGTATATTGGACCATTTGAAGTACTTAAGCGAGTAGGGGAGGTGTCTTATGAATTAGCCTTGCCCCCAGGGCTGTCCGGAGTGCATCCGGTATTTCATGTGTCCATGTTGAAAAGATACCATGGGGACGGAAACTACATTATCCGTTGGGATTCAGTTTTGCTTGATGAAAATTTGACTTATGAGGAGGAGCCTCTTGCTATTTTAGCTAGAGAAGTCCGTAAGTTGAGGTCGATGGAGATTCCATCCATCAAAGTTCAATGGAAGAATCGACCAGTTGAAGAAGCCACTTGGGAGAAGGAGACTGATATGCAAGAAAAATACCCACATCTGTTTACGGATTCAGGTACTCTTTTCCGCCCTTGTTTTTCTTCTTGTGATCGTTCGAGGACGAACGATGGGTAAATTGGTATCTATTGTAACAACCTGTTTAGTCGTTTTGAGCAGCATATTTTATTTCTGGAAAATTGGCTGAGACGACGGACCCCACGACGGACCGTCATGGGCACGACGGACCGTCGCAGGTTCTCGTTTCGAAACACTTAGAAATTCTTAAATTGGGTACTGAAAATCGACTCTCTAAACTTTGTGACGGACTTGCAGGAAGGACCGTCGCAGGCGTGACGGACCGTCACAGACCCTTGGTGGAAATTTGGGTCTCTGAACTTTGCGACGACCTGCAGGACGGACCATCACAGGCACGACGGGCCGTCACAGGTTGCGTAATCCCAGTCTGGGTCAGATTTCTTTACACGTTTTAAGGGACGTTTAGGACTATTCCTGCATTAATTATAAAGTTAGAGGGTTAATATTAATAAGTCTAATTACATGGGGGTTAAAAGAGGTAACCTTAAGTTAATTAGTGGGTTATTATTGCCATCTTTTATTCGTTATTATATGCTAATTAGGCTAAAAGAAGGAGGGTTTTGAATAAGAAAAATAGAAAGAACAAGAGAGAGAGACAGGATCGATCGAAACGAGGAAGAGAGAAAACAAAGCTTGGGAAATTGCTTGTTGATCACTAATCTTCGGTGGAGGTAGGTTATGGTTTTCTATGATATCCGTAGTAAACTCTTAATAGCGAATGATATGTGTTGGTAGTATCGTAAACCCTTCTATATGCTTAATTGTATGCTTGCATGATTGTGATTATGAAATTGTGATAAGATAAGCATGATGAAGCTATTGAATCCTAAATCTTGAAAGAAACCCTAATTCACTTGTTAATGATGATGCCTTGGTGTAAAAGAAGGCTTGATGAATTATATAATGAGAATGATGATGCATTAGTATAAAAGAAGGCTTGATAAATTATATAATGAGATTGATGATGCCTAGTATAAAAGAAGGCTTGATGAATTAGGGGATCGGGTGCCACGTTCCGGTACCAGGATAGAAATAGAGGATCGGGTGCCGACGTCTCCGGGTAGGAACCGGATAGAATGAGGATCGGAGGAGTGTCACGTTCCGACACCAGGATAGTATATGGATCGGGTGCACGTTCCGGTACTAGGATAGAATGAGGATCGGAGTGTCACGTTCCGACACCAGGATAGTATATGGATCGGGTGCCACGTTCCGGTACCAGGATAGAATGAGGATCGGAGTGTCACATTCCGACACCAGGATAGTATATGGATCGGGTGCCACGTTCTGGTACCAGGATATAATGAGGATCGGAGTGCCACGTTCCGGCACCAGGGTAGAATGAGGATCGGAGTGCCACGTTCCGGCACCAGGGTAGAATATGGATCGGAGTGTCACGTACCGACACAAGGGGAAGAAAGATAATGAATCTTGAAAGATGAATAATATACTCAATCTAATGAACCTAATTCCCAAAACGAGTATGGTATTGAGGCTTGAGTCCTCATGGATGAACTTGGTAGTACTTGTTGTTGCTACATGTTGAGTATTGTAGTTGATTTTATAATATTACTTGATATATACTGTTCTCTATTTTGAGTTGGCCGATGATATCTACTCAGTACCCGTGTTTTGTACTGACCCCTACTTTTATGTTTTCTTCTTTGTTATTTGTGGAGTGCAGCAAACATGCCGTCGTCTTCAACTCAACAGTGATTCTAGCCAGTCTTCGTCACACCGGATCTTCAGGGTGAGCTAATGTTTCTAGCTTGGACTGGATCTTCTTCTTCAAGTCTTGATGCCTTGAACTTCCGGCATGGACTAGATTTTTACTTGTTTTAGCTTCTTAGAATACTATTAGTTTAGTAATTTTATCATAGATGTTCTTGTGGTGATGACTTCCAGATTTTGGGGAAATAATAGATGTTGAATTTTAATAGTTATTGAATTGGTTTTATTTAATGAGTTAAGTTTTCGCATTACTTTCTGTCGATATTATATTGAAATGTTAAGGGTTAGATTGGTTGGTTCGCTCACAAAGGAGGGTAAAATGTGGGTGCCAGTCGCGGCTCGGTTTTGGGTCGTGACAGAGACCCCCTCGACGGTCCGTCGTGCCCATGAAGGTCCGTCGTGGGATCCGTTGACCCTGACAGTTATTACCAGAATAAACTCTATTGCTCAAAACGACTAAACAGGTCGTTACACTACCCCTTAATGTTCGGGGTATATACTTCTCCATAAATAAGTTAGAAAATAATGCCCAAGTCATAGGTGGTGCTTTTGCTGGTTGACACTCAACATACGACTGCCACCACATTTTAGCATTCCCCTAAAACTGATAGGTCACAAAATCAACACTGAATCATTCTACTATGTCCATCTTATGTAGCAGCTCATGACAATCAACCAGAAAATCATACGCATCCTCAGATTCAGCACCCTTGAAGACTAGAGGTTTCAACTTTAGGAATTTAGTGAAAAGTTCATGCTGATCACTCGTCATTATTGAACCTGTAGCCAATCGAAGAAACGTGCTTACTTCCAATGAGGCCTCCATACGGGGAGCCACAGCAGCTGCATGTTGTACTCCCGGAACCTGAGGTGCTGGTGCAGAAAAACACTGGAGGTGTCTGGCCATGATCAGATAACCCGCTAAGATAAGTAAGAACCTGGTTAATCATTTCATGGGTAGGTTGGGGTGGTAATTCCTCATCTTCAACCTGCTCGTTTACCCCTTCTTCACCCTCTCTCACTACCTCATCAATCGGTGGAGGAGTCACCTCCCTATTACTAACTTGACCGGGTGTTTGTCGTCTACCTCTAGAGGGCGTCCTCCTGCGACCTCTACCACGGCTTCTTGCCACTGCTCCTCCTCGAGCTACAGCCCCAATGATTGGCTCAGACGCACCCTGTTTTGCCAGTGTTGGTGTTGGCACAGTTGTTGCTCTAGTTCTAACCATCTGCGAAATAGAGTGAGGATTTCAGATACCAATTTGTATCACCTAGATACCAATTGGATCCAAGTAATAGCATGAAAAAAGAAGGAATGGAGTTTTCCTACACTCCTATAGCCTCTCAAAGAAAAGTAAGGGCGTCCCTCTTCCGTTCCTCAAGACTCTACTAGACTCGTTCTTGTGTGATGAGACCAACGAACCCAACGCTCTGATACCAAGTTTGTCACGAACCAAAACGAGCCGCGAGTGGCACCCACACTTATCCTCCTATGTGAGCGAACCAACAAACCTAAACCCCAACATTTACCAGTATATCAATTATGAATAGTAAAAATAATGCAGAAGATCCAAAACTTATTAACGTAATCAATTAAATAAACTTCTAAAGGTTAATACTAATTATTCCTAAAATCTGGAAGTCATCACATCAAGAACATCTAACCTCAAATTTCTAAATCTAAGAGAATTTAAAAAACTAAAATAAGTAAAAAGATGGGCCATGTCCGAACTTCAAAGACATCAAGACGTGAGGGAGAGAATCCAGTCCGATCTAGGAATAATAGCTCACCCTGAAATCTGATATGCTGGAGACAAGCTAGAGTTGAGGGCGAGTCGAAGTAGATGGTGCACTTGCTGCACTCCACAAAACAACAAGAAGAAAATACAAGTAGGGGTCAGTACAAGGAACACGTACTGAGTAGGTATCATCGGCCAACTCAAAATAGAAAGCAATATATACTTAATAATAATATAAAATCAACCACAATACTTAACAGGTGGCAATCAACAAGTACAAGAACCATTGGCGACAACACTAAGCACACCTAAGAGGACTCAAGCCTCCACACCATACTCATTTGGGAAATAGGTTCTTCGAATTTGAGCATATTAAAATAATTCAAGATTCATTTTCTTTATTATTATCGTGTCGGAATGTGAAACTCCGATCCCATATACTACCATGTCGGAACGTGACACTCCGATCCCCTAATACTACCGTGTTGGAACATGACACTCCGATCCTATATTACCGTGTCGGAACGTGACACTCCGATCCCCTAATACTACCGTGTCGACACGTGACACTCCGATCCAATATTACCATGTCGGAACGTGACACTCCGATCCATTTATCTCATTATTTTATTTCATCAAGTCTTCTTTATGTCAAGGCATCATCTTAATAGAGAGGATTTAAGATTGAAGATTCAACAGTCTCATCATTCTAATCCACCACAATTACGCAATCACAACATACAAACACACAATAAAACATATAGAAGACTTTACAATACCACCCAATACATATCAATCGCTATTTAGAGTTTATCTATCACATAGAAATAAACCATAACCTACCTCCACTGAAGAATCGTGATCAAGCAAGCTACTTCCCCAATGCCTTTGATTTCCTCTTCGTTCTCTCTCTCTCGCTCGTTCTCCCTCCTGTTCTTTTTTTTTTCTTCTCCAGATTCTTATTCTTTTACCCTAATTATCATATAATCCATTATGATAAAAGTAACATCTATTTATTTCCATATTATCTTCTTTAACCCCCAAGTAAATAATTTATTAAACTTACCCCACTAATTTCATAATTATAATCATGAATAGTCCAAAACACCCCTTTAAATTTTAACGGAAATCTGACCAAGTCGGGGTCACGCAGCTTCTGACGGTCCGTCGTACCTACGACGGTCCGTCACAAAGTTCAGAGAGTTAAATTCAATAGTGAGGTCACGCAATTTGTGACGGTCCGTCGTATCTATGACGGTCCGTCCTGCAGTTCCATCGTGAAGTTCAGAGAGTCTATCCCAGTACCTAGATTTCAGAGTTGAAGTGTTTTGGAATGAAGACGCTCGACGGACCGTCGTGCCTATGATGGTTCGTCCTACCTGTCATCGAGGGAAATGAGGAGAGCAGCAGAAGAAATTACAAAAGTATGGGACGACGGAGTCCATCACGGTCCGTCCTGACGATGAAGGTGCGTCGCGTGATCCGTCGACCAAGTCAGTTTTTATCAAAAATGATTCTACTGCTCGAACCCACTAAACAGGTTGTTACATAGAAGTAAGTTAATACTTAACTAATTAGATATAGAAAAATTGTTACGGTATTAAAATAAGTTAATCTGATTTAGTTGGTGAATATAGTGTTTGAATTAAGTTAAAACTTAACTAATTTGATTTAGAAAGTCTTTAAGTTCTCCAAATAAGTTCATATTATTTAATTGATGAATATAGTGTTTTAGTTAAGTTAAAACTTAACTAATTAGTCTTAGAAAATCTAAGTTCTCCAAATGCTTAATGTGATTTAGTTGGTGAATATAGTGTTATAAGTAAGTTAAAAATTAACTAATTAGACTAAAAAGTTGTTAAGTTTTCCAAATAAGTAATTTGATTTTGTTAGTGAATATAGTGTTTGGAAGTAAATTAAAACTTAACTACTCAGACTTAGAAAGTCATTAAGTTCTCCAAATACTTAATGTGATTTAGTTAGTGAATGTAGTATTATAAGTAAGTTCAAACTTAACTAATTAGACCTAGAAAGTTGTTAAGTTGTTCTAATAAGTTTATGTGATTTAATTGATTAATATAGTGTTTTAGTTAAGCTTAAACTGAACTAATTAAGCTTATAATGTTGTTAAGTTTTCTATACAAGTAATGTAATTTCGTTGGTGAATAGTGTTAGAAGTAAGTGGAAACTTAACTTATTAGACTTAGAAAAATTGTTAAGTTATTCAAATAAGTTAATGTGATTTAGTTTGTTAATATAGTGTTTGAATTAACTTAAAACATAACTAATTAGACATAGAATGTTGTTAAGTTTTCCAAACAAGTAATGTGATTTCGTTGGTGAATAGTGTTAGAATTAAGTGAAAACTTAACTAATTAGACTTAGAAAAATTGTTAAGTTATTCAAATAAGTTAATGTGTTTTAGTTTGTGAATATAGTGTTTGAATTAAGTTAAAACTTATGTAATTAAACTTGGAAAGTCTATAAATTCTCCAATTAATTTAATATGATTTAGTTGATGAATATAGTGTTTGAGTTATGTTAAAACTTAACTAATTAACCTTAGAGACTCTTTAAGTTCTCAAAATAATTAATGTGATTTAGATGGTGAATATAGTGTTAGAAGTAAGTTAAAACTTAACTTATTAGACATACAAAGTTATTATGTTTTCCAAATAAGTAAAGTGATGGCGTTGGTGAATCTAGTGTTTGGAAGTAAGTTAAAAATTAACTAATTAGACTTAGAAATTCTTTAAGTTCTCCAAATACTCAAAGTGATTTAGTTGGTGAATATAGTGTTAGAAGTAAGTTAAAACTTAACTAATTAGACTAAGAAAGTTGATAAGTTTTTCAAATAAGTAATGTGATTTCGTTGGTGAATATAGGGTTTGGAAGTAAGTTAAAAGTTAACTAATCAAACTTATAAAGTTTTTAAGTTCTCCAAATACTTAATGTGATTTAGTTGATGAATGTAGTTTTAGAAGTAAGTCAAAACTTTACAAAGTAAACTTAGAAAGTTATTAAGTTCTCCAAATAATAAGGGTCCTAAGGGTCTCCATTTTTTTTCAAGTGTCCTCTGACAAACATCTACGATGGACCGTCATACTCGCGACGGTTTGTCCTGCACACCCATTCTGGTTGTCAGAGACCCTTGTCCTAAGGGTCTCCATTTTTTTTTCTAGTGTCCTCTGACGGACATCTACGACGAACCTTCATACTCGCGATGGTCCGTCCTGCACAACCGTTCTGGTTGTCAGAGAGCCTATTCCTAAGGGTATTCAACTTTTTCTAAGTGTCCTCTTACGGACATCTACGACGGACCATCATACCCTCAATAGTCTGTCCAGCACAACCGTTCTGGTTGTCACCGACCCTATTCCTAAGGGTCTCAAACATTTTCCAAGTGTCCTTTGACGGACATCTACGATAGACCCTCATACCCTCGACGGTCCGTCCTGCACAACCATCATGACGGGCAGAGACCCTTGTCCTAAGGGTCTTTATTATTTTTTTAAAGTGTCCTCTGACGGACATCTACAACGGACCGTCATACAGTCGACAGTCAGTACAGCACAACCGTCATGACAGTGAGAAACCCCTCTCCTAAGGTTCTCCATACTTTTTCTAAGTTCCCCATGATGGACATCGACGACGGATCGTTATTGTCATGACTATCTGTCCTGCTTATTCTTCATAATTGTAAGAGACTTTCCTTCATAGGTCACCACATAAACCTAGTTGAAGTAAGACTTGACGAACCCCATGAAGGTTTGTCGTACTCATGATGATCCATCATCTCGTCTTTCGTGTTTAACTGTAACTACAGAGATGTCATTAGAGCTTTGCTCTTATATATATTTTGTGTCATTTTTGCTTGTCTAGTTTGCTCCTGCTAGTACTAATATCGATTCTTTACAAGTACTATCTCTAATGGCATCAAAAAGAGATCGAGTTTACGCACGTGGGCATTCAAAGTCTGTCGCCCCATTTGCCCGACTAGTTGTAGGCTCTAATGATGAGCATGACCCCGAGTACGTGCCCCTAGGTACTACCACTCCATCATGAGTTATACGTGCAACCAGAGCTACGCCCAAAATGGTGGCATTCGGCGTAGTCACTGCATCCTAGTTTGATGAGGAGCGCACACTGACCGGCACACCTTTCAGATCAGCTACACATGAAGAAGGAGTGTCTTGTTCCTTAGGAGTTTCGCGGTTAGAGGAAGCCTCTGGGTCCGCAGAAGTCCCTGCACCCGCCACAGCTGCACAGTCTGCCTCGTCTGATGAGGCTGAAAGTCTTGATTCTACTCCAGGCTCATCGACTGGTGCTCTCATCCCGGTTGCCAACCATCCCAATCATTGGTATTTCGATAGGCAATACCAAGTTTATTCAGACGCCAAGTTTCTAAATGATAAAGGCTTCATGACACGGACCCTTATACTGGAGATGAGGGTCCTTATGGGAAGTCTCCCCTCCATGCAAGAGATCCACAATCTCTTTACCAGACACCGACTAGAGTGGACAACTTGTTCTTTAGGCCGCTATAGTGAGGAGTTTGTCCGAAAGTTTTATGCCTCTTACGTGGCTACTGTACGATCACAGATAGATAGGAGGGATGCCCCCAGAAAATAGGCCCCACTTGAGCATGTACGAGTACACGACATATAGGTGAATATCTCCCTACCCGCCATCCGCCGATATCTATACGGCAAGGATATTGATGCAAACAGGACCCCTCTTACCCCCGAGTTGACTTTTGGTGGAAAATTGTAAAAGATGGACAATTCTTGCGTGAGCCATTGCTTAGAGATACAACCAAGATGTGGATGGCCCTACACTTGTCTATTGATGGAGAGGGTGCCGATTGCGTAACAAAGCCAAAGGGAGCCATCAAGAAGGCTAACTTGACCTTCACGGCTAAGTTCTTATGGTTGATTATCCGCCACTTTATTTCCCCCATGGCTGCTGATAATATAGTCACATGGGATCAAGCAGTTTTGATTGCGGCTATGATAGCAGGGTTTGAGGTGGACTTTGCTTGGCTTCTACAGGCGGTCATGCACGAGAGGACTTTCAAGGTAACAATTACTTACCCTTTTCCCTGCATGATATTTTCATTATGTAGGTGTGCAGGAGTGCCAATATGAAACATTGATCAACTCAAGACTCCACTAGGCACTGTTGATATCGGCCTCATTAGGGATGAGGCTAATGAGTTGGTTCACGCAGAGGGCCCTGTCCAGATTTGCCTCCACTTGGTGAAAATTTGGCTGATATGCTAGCATATGCTCGAACGACTACGTAGGCTGCTTCTGAAACCACTTACACTACCTCAGTCGAGTCTATCCCGCATAGTAGCACTTCCCTAGCTCCTCTCGCTCAGCCCCCTTCCCCGCTCTGGTCTCGTTTACTAGGGTCCAAAAACTAGAAACTCATATGGCCATACTTCTGCATCACATCCAGCCTTGGATGAAGAGGTCTAATGCGAAGGCGGAAGAGCGCGTGAGCGTAAAATGGTCTGGAACACAGACCAAAAGATTGATGAGGTTCATCGGCGCTTGGACTCTTTTGAGTTGCGGGTGCTAGCCCGGCTAGCCCCTCAGGTGGACGTGTCGAACCTTCAGGCTGCGATTGAGAGTCTGCGAGCGGATATTGATATGATCCTAGAGGCTAGGGTGCCTGAGTCTGAGGGCCCTTCTGCAGAGCCTGCTGAGGATACGGTGATGGTTGCCTTATTCGCCACTTCTGAGATTCCACCACCTCCCCATCGAGATCATGATAAGAGGTACAAAGATCGAGAAGAGGATAAGGCTAGAGCACGAAAGAAGGAGCGTCGTGAGATTGAGGCTGTGAGGAGAGCCTCGCTTGCTGATGACGAGGCGCGTCGGATCAGGGTTGTAGAGTCAATTGCTGGTGCATCTTGTTACGGAGATGTAGAGACAGCTGGAGGAACTGCTGATAGTGTTGTTGCTGATGAGGACATTCTGGGGGTGTTCATACTACATATGTAGCGGGTTCCGAGGAATCAAACATACCAGGTTGCTGATCGCCAGCGCTTCGCGCCCCATATTTGCTTCAACTACCACTCTTGTATATTAGTTTTCTTATGCATTGTGGACAATTGCATATCTTTTTGTTGGGGGTGGAGTAAATGGAAAGTGAGTGCTAGGGTGAAGTTGAGTAGTCCAATTACGATCCTCTTATGGGGTTTCTTGCCAAAGAGACTATTTATTTTTATTATTGAACCGGCATGTCTATATCTTGTGTACATAGTATAACTATGAAGAATGATGGCTAAAACAAAAATGATATCTTGATGTAATTAATATGATTCATGACTAGGCATATTAATTGATGAGATACACCACTGCATGACCATAAGTCTAAAATTCGAACTAGGTGTCTAATAATCTGGTAGAGTAATGAGATGTCAAGTGAGTGTGATGAAAATTTGAATAGTCCACTATTTGTACGGAGCGAGAACTTGCCTGGTTAGTCCTGCTAAAAGTAAGTTGTAATAGACAATTAGGAAAGGATCATAGGCCCTTGTTCCCTATAGCCAATTTTTAGCGTAAATAAAAAAACGAATGAAATTAATACACTCTTTGATCCAAATGATTTGAACTTAAACTAGATCTTTCTTTTAACCCCAACTGATCTTTTCTGGTAATAATGTGTTGGCCCTGGTCACTCCTTGGACATGTACACCTCAACTTATGCCAAAAGCATAAGTTGAGCAGTGGATAATGCACTAAACAACCTTTTCGTGGCCCTGAACCAACTTTGGGTATTGTGTATTTTGAATCATGGCAAAGCCAAGAGTTGAGGGTGGATATTATGAGGAATGTTCTGGAAGGTGGGGTTGAAAGAACAAAGAGAGAGAAAACACAAAAGTAAAGTGAGTCAAGAACTAGTTGAAAGAAAAGTGAAATTAATAATATATATATATATATAATATATATATATATATATATATGTAATAAATACAAGCAAGAAAAGAAAAGAGTCATTTACACAAATGAAGAAACACGGGAAAATAGCAAGGTGAAAGAATATGAGAAATTGGGCGAAATAAAATTATAAAAGTGGTATGTTAAGCCGATATGTCGAGGAGGGCAAAAAGTCACTAATCTATACCTAAATATACCCTAACTAACCTTGAGCCTATGTTAAAAGATAAGAAAGTCCTATCGTGATCCTAAGAGTTGTATGGTGAACTTAAAGTAGTGAAAATAAGGGCAAGCTTATGGCAATAGGTATGAATGAGATGCTATTTGTTCTGCGAGTGATTGTTGAAAAGTAATCCTTATACTCAATCTGAAATCATTGTGTGAAAAATGAGGAGGTTGTTTTAAAGTGAGGACACTAGTTGCAATACCGGAAGTACGTGTCATGGTCTTATTCCACATAATTCAATCCTAATAGTGGTAACATGCATAAATATGATGAGACTGATCGGGATTGAGTCAAATGATTGTGAAAGCTAAAATATGGATACTTTTGTACAAAGATTTTGTAGTGAGTCATAGTGCGTCGCTTGAGAACAAACAACGAATTAAGTTGAGGGTGTTGATAGACCGTGGTTTTACAGTATTTTTAATGCTTTTTGCTTATGTTTAGTGTGTTTCCAAAAGTTATTTTGTATTGATTTTTATGTAACTTTCTCCTTATTTGCAGGAAATCTGTCCAAAGATGAACGAAGAAGTTTTTGAGCAAGAAATGCAGAAAAATTACCACCTACAGAGCTTGTGACGGTCTGTTGAGCTTGCGATGGTCTGCAGCTGGCACCATAGAGAATCTTCTGAAGGATGATGGGGAAGTCTGACCAAGTGTGGGATTACGAAAGTCCATGACGGACCGTCATAGCCACGGCGGTCCGTCCTGCTGGTTCGTCGCAATGATCAGAAAGTAGACCAGTACCCAATTTCCAAGAAGTTAAGTATTATGGGACGGAGACCCTCGATGGACCGTCGTGCTTGGAACGATCCGTCATACCTGCCATTGAGGGTAATGAAGATAGCCAGCAGAAGAAGTTGTGATGTATGGGACGACAGAGGCCATGACGGCCCGTCATGACTACGATGGTCCGTCACGAGGTCCGTTGACCCAACCGCATTTTCACAGATTTTGAGTAATTAGAGTCCTTCTTTTATAATGTATTTATTTTTTATAAATAGTTTGAAAAACCTCGTTTTTGGGGTTAGACTATTTTATGTTAGACTCTTTGTTGGTTAAACACTTTGATAGTGGACTCTTTGATAATAGTCTTTTTGATTGTTACACTTTTTCTAGAATTGATTGTTGGTGATTTTGTTGATTAATAAAGTTAATTTCTAGATTTTATTCTTTCTCATCAAAGTAAGTGCATGAATTCTTGTATTAAATATATGAATATTGAGATTATGACAATGGGTAACTAAACTCCATAACTAGGGTTGTGGGAACCATGGGTGAATAATGAGGTAAAAATGAAACTAAAATAACAATTCCAGAACGGATGGCCAACGTTAGAACTCGCCATAATGCTACTTGCCGGACCAAGGAGGTAGATAATAGGAAAATTATTATTAACATAGATTTAGTGTATACTATCTAGGAGGCTAGTGTCAATTAGAAAATTGTTTAGTTTATCAAATAAGTAATGTAATTTCGTTGGTGAATATAGTATTTGGAAGTAGATTAAAACTTAACTAATAAGACTTAGAAAGTGTGTAAGTTCTCCAAATACTTAATGTTATTTAGTTGGTTAATATAGTGTTAGAAGTAAGTTAAAACTTAACTAATTAATATAGAAAGTTGTTAAGTTTCCAAAAAAGTAATGTTATTTCGTTGGTGAATATAGTGTTTTGAAGTAAGTTAAAACATAATTAATCAGACTTAGAAAGTCTGTAGGTTCTCCAAATACTTAATGTGACTTAGTTGGTGAAAATAATGTTAGAAGTAAGTTACAACTTAACTAATAAGACATAAAAGGTTCATAAGTTTTCCAAATAAGTAACGTTATTTCGTTGGTGAATATAGTGTTTGGAAGTAAGCTAAAACTTAACTAATCAGACTTAGAAAGTTTTTAAGTTCTCCAATTACTTAATGTGATTTAGTTGGTTAATATAGTATTAGAAATAAGTTCAAACATAACGAATTAGACTTAGAAAGTTGTTAAGTTTTCTGAATAAGTAATGTGATTTCGTTGCTGAATAGTGTTAGAAGTAAGTTAAAACATAACTTAGTAGACATAGAAAAATTGTTCAGTTCTTCAAATAAGTTAATGTGATTTAATTGATTAATATAGTATTTTAGTTAAGTTAAAACTTAATTAATTATACTTAAATACTTGTAAGTTTTCTAAAAAGTAATGTGATTTCGTTGGTGAATAGTGTTAGAAGTAAGTTAATTCTTAACTAATTAGACTTACAAAAATTTTTAAGTTATTCAAATAAGTTAAAATGATTTAGTTGGTGAATATAATGTTTGAATTAATTTAAACATTGTAATGACCCATAAAGTCAATTTGAAAGGCTTCTTGAATCATCGTTCATGTTGTTGTGAATTGTGCAATGTTATGACAATGGTCATAATCTCTTTATTTTTGTGAACATGTCATTTGCATTATTTTGAGACATCATTGTGACATGTGTTATGTGCATAAAAAGGAATGAAAACTTTAAGAGGATCTACCATTTCGAGGGACGTGTCGCGCGCCGCAATGGATACAATATTTCGAGGGACGTATCATGCGCCTCAATGGATACTTTATTTTGAGGGACGTATCGCACGCCGCAATGGATACTATATTTCGAGGGATGTATCGTGTGCCACGATGGTTATTATTATCGAGGGTCGTGTCATACGCCGTAACTGATTCATGGACAGATATGTCCCCCATGGGTCCCAGACTGGAAACAGCGGGTGTGTATCACTAGGTCAGACATGCATCATTATAATTGCAATTGCATTCCATTGCAGTGCACATACTTATCATTAGTGAGCTTTATATTGTGTTTTGCTGATTTTGTGAATGCCATTCTTTGGAATTGGTGATTGATGAATACTGAGCTTGTTGTTGAGTATAAATATAATTTGTTAAATTATTGTTGTTAAGGCTATGTAATTTATCAAAGTGTTGATGTGGAGGATATGTTATTTTTCCAAGTGTTGTTGTTGAGGATAAGTATTATGTTGAAGTTTTGTTGTTGAGAACATGTAACTTTTCAAAGTGTTGTTGTTGAGCTATGTGCTATGTAAACTGTGAGCTGTTAGGTTGGGATGATTTTTATGTAGGTTTTACTTGTGTAGGTTCGGTTGGGGTGGTAGGAGTACCCGTATTTAATCCCCTTATATTGTGTTTAGAGGTTTACCCACTGAGTACCGTGTGGCTTGGTACTCACCCCTTGCTTTTACAAATTTTTTTATAGGTTACATGCCCTGACTTTTATGATATATTTCTCTTAATCTCCGAGGCTTCTTGGAGATTTGTGAGGTAGTTGTTTGTCATCTCAGCAGACCTTCTTACTCCTATTTATGATCTTGTTCTACTCTAGAAACAAGTTCATTTGAGACTTGAGTTTTTCTTTTGAATCGATTATAACACTATAAGAGAATTGTACACGTGACAACCAGGTTTTGGGGGTATAATTTAAGTTGTCATAAATATTCCACATTTTATTGTATTGGTTGTATTTTAGGCTAGCTTGTCTTGGTGGGATAAGACGAATTTCATTACACCAATTTTAGGGTCATGACAAAATGGTATCAGAGCCCAGGTTCAAAGGTCTCACGTGTGTACAAGTCGAGTCTAAATAGAGTCTCGAGAATAAGTACGGAGTGGTCTGTACTTATCTTTGAGAGGCTATAATGACTTTTAGGAAAAATCTTCACTTTTTCAATATCTATCGTGCGTACTTGGTCTGATTTTTATTCTTATCGCTTCACTCTATTGACTCTCATTTATGTGATGCCTCGTGTGTAGTTCCTCAGGTGAAGAGTTTGTGTGTAGTGTATTCGTGGAATATTAGATTTGATATTAAAGAGGAAGAATTATACTTAAGTAAAGGATGTGAGGTTAGATTACGAATATTTAAAAAAAATGATCAATTTAAAAGGCTATGTAAGATTAGTTACCATAGTAAAGTGAATAGTACTTGTGTGTTATATACAATATTTAGAGTGGTTAACCATTGAAAGTAGAATGATTAATGGGATGACTAGATAATTGAGTTGTATCTTTGGAAACTATTATTAGTAAATTTATCATAACATTAATGTATTGCTTAGAAAATGATGCAACAATTAAAGTTAGAATTTCTACTACAATAGTATCGATTCTTACTTGGCTGTAGTTATGGAGTGTGTTACTTATTATATTGACCTGACCTATGAAAGAATTCATATAGCTTGGACTAGAGATGAAACTAATTTTGTAATACTCAACATCTATTTGATGGGTAGAAATGTGTGACATGTTTGGATATGATCTTCGCGATATGTATGATGTGTTCTAGTGGTGGATTTAATAGACTTCACAATGCAGTATAAGTGGTATATTAAAATGGATACATTGATGTCAAGTGCAATTACCAACTACTAAAGAGATATCAGTTGTATCATATGTTCATATGATGATATTGAATGTTGTATTCACAAATTTAGAAACCAACTAGCTTGTTAATGCACACGAATGAGTTAAGTATTATTTATAAGGAAGCTTTTAGTGGTGGATCGTTGATATGATATTAATTCTTGAAGATTAAAAGTGTATCCCGAGGGTTCTAAATAAGGACGGTGATTTCTAGTTATGGTCCAATGGAATAGTTAGATACCAAAATTGCAAGCTTATGGATTAACAAAGTCCTAAAGAATATACTTGTGCAATGGTAATTGAGGATTTTAGTAAGAAGTACATATAAAAGTGAGATAGTCCTTTAGATTTGATGAATATAATCAAGTTTTAGGCGTCATATTGATGAAAATATTGGCTATGTGATGATGATAAGAGCTAATTGAGCATTATGTAATAAGAGTTCGTAATGAATTGTGATTGAGATGCATCTATATATAAACATTGTTGGTTAAATACATTTTGTATTATAATGGTGACTTGCAAGTATTTAAGGTTGTGATTTGATACTATTTAGTAGCTTCATTGCATGAAAAATTATAGGAGATGTTGAGCCACCGCTTGAATAAAATTGAAAGGAGCTAGAGTTATAAATGAAAAGAATTAGGGTAATGTAGTTTAGTCTTTGGAATGAAGTGCGAACAATAATGTTTTATTCTGATTGCAAGGGCTAAAAAGGTATCTTCAGAGGAGTTGAAAGTTGGGTCCAGAGAAATTGGTTTCCTTTGTTTTGCTCTTGTTATGGTACTAGTTTCACAGGTTTATCAAATTAGTTAAAAACTATTGGATAAGGCTTCAAAAAAAAGGGTGTCAAGACCGACGTTCAACTTGAGTTTAACGACAAATTTTTTATGATTTTGAATTTAATAATGAATATGGTGAAATTTTTAGTGAATTATATGATAAGGTTAATGGAGAAGTCGATCAATTATAGGCTAATATATGTGAAAATTAAAAATCTTCAATATACGAGTAAATGTTGATAGATAAAGAGATTAAGTTACACAGTTGGTCTAATTCTTGATTTTCCTTGTAGCTTAGAATTGTGATAGTGTATTTGTCAAAGTATGAATTGGTAAGGTAAGAAAGTATTGATGACATTGAGTATGATACATTAGGAAGGACTTAAAAGTTGAGTAGTACAATTGGTTAGTTTTGATTGTTACACCTAAGGGGTATTCACATAATGATATAGTTAGGATAAGGTAAAAATATCATGGGTTGCTGATCAAAGGATAAGATTGGTGAGCGACTCAATAAAAGGAACACTAGCTTAGTGTATTGAAGGGTTCATGATATTTAGAATTTTATGTCATGAGAAGAATTTGAGGAAAGTGAATGATAAGACCTATCATATAAGCCATTGGTTTGTAGTTGAAGGATTTATTGATCTTTTCCTATGAAGTTAGATATGACTATGATATGTGAGCTTTTTCTGTACAGACTTACCAGGAAGTTGTAATCGATTTCTATTCTAAGGATTCAGTTTTGTTTGTGTGACATGATCTTGGACGCAGTACATTGGAATCCTGAAGCACCATCACGAACGCTACCGCGCGTCCGCCTGCGGTGCGGTAAGGCACCAGCCTGTTGTGGCAGCAGCCAACTCTGGCGTGTCAGCTTAGTTATCCTCATCAAACCACTTACTTGATGTCTAGCTTCCCAACTGGTAATGATGTGGGGAAGATAATATGTGATTATGTCGATCTAGATTGTTCAAATTATGATAGGTAACTTATTGATGTTCAACGGTGTGGACCTACAATTTTACATGATTAATAAGGATTTAGAGAGGACTAAAACTACTTTGTCGTGGGATGATATAGATTGTGTTATGTGTTACATAAGTAATTGATGGTAAATGGAGGCTATGAGCCTATAGTATATAGCATTATTGAAGTGACAAAAATATTTCTTAAGTATTGGTATGAGGTATATGATTGTTTTGAATGTTAGTGAAAATTTAGGATCTGGAAGATTACGTGGAGTTTACATTGTACGTAACTTAATAACAATATATTGATATGAAAGTACTTCTATTTTTAAAGTTTATGTTGTCAGCCTAGGGTTTGAGACTTGTATTTGTTATAAATTACTTATTTGGAAGGAGAGAGCACCATACATTGAAAATCTTGGAGGTGATAATATGTTTGATATGGGAACATTGGAAGAATTACTTAGAGTTATACGACTTTGGTTCTATACATTGTTATGTGACTACTTATTCGTTCTGACATGATTTGGAGTATGATTCGTTGCATATGCCCACCTGTGTTTCTACATCTATGGGTAAATTCCTAGTGCTGGATCGGATATACCAATCCTCTATTGTTCTCTTCGTAGGATAGGATACTTGGGCAGATTTGGGCATTTCAGTTGGGATAGATTTGATATTGTGTGGAATAGCAAAACTATATCTATAATTTTACGCGCGCAATGTTGCTTATGAGAACTTATATAAGAGCTACTATGAAGAGTTACAATTGTCTAAGAATATTGTTAGAGATCTATATTTTGATGAAGTATCACTTGTTGGTAATTTACTTGATATTGTTCTCCTTGGGGTTAGATAACTTTGATTCTTCCTTGATTAGTACTTGATGTCTAAAAATCAAATTTTTATAGTTTGAGCTTGTGGAATGTTTATTTTGTGACAATGGAATCTTTATAAAATCTGTGATGATTTTTGCAATATGAGTATGTGGTGGTTGGTTCAAGTTCATTTCTGATGGTATTGGGTATTTATTCAGAATGTTTTCTTTTTTATGTGAGAACAAATTTTTTATTATTATTTATGTTATAGCCTAGTAGGTTTCAGTTTAGATTGGATTCATGGGTTAGTCTGCAACTCAGTCTTCATTTGTAAATCTTTCGAAGTAAAATCTTGAAGCTTAATTCTTGGTAATTGACCTTGATGGAATGGTCCTAAAAATGAGTTGATCACTTGGAGAGATGAATACAACTCAAAAAATTCATAACTTAGGCTTTTTGGTAACATTTATTATTCCTCTTTCTCTTTTTAATGTTCGAGGACGAACATTATTTTTAGTGGTGGATAATGTAATGACACATAAAGTCAATGTGAATTTTCTTCTAAACTTATAGTTTTACCCTCTCAATAGTTGCCCCGAGTAATTTTATGATCAGTCGGTAAAGTTGATTTGAGAATTTCAACTATCCGATAACTACGATTATTTAATGGATGGATATATATTAAATAATTTATTCATTTATTCAATGGTTAATGGGCTAAGTCCAAGTGTTAAGTTAATAACCTATATTAACCCATATATTTAAAGAGTTAGTGGGATGTAACTTCTATTTATTGTAACTTGGAAAAAAAAGATGACATAAGCTATAATTCGAAGAAGACAAGCCACGGGTAAAATTTTATCTACCCTTTTCAATTTTTTTCTTATCAACTACTAATGTTTGATAGTGAAATAGTGAAACACAGTGTATAGGAATTAATGGGTTTATAAAAAAAATTGAGTTATAAGCGTAGGTTATTTTATTTAGTTTTATTTATGATTTGTTGATTTATGGGACACGATACGCATGCCCTCATTAATTAGTGATCACATTCTTTTCCATTTGAGAAATTAAAATTTGGAAAGATGCTCAGATGGTTTGTGCGTATAATTGGATGGTTGCTTGGGTTCTCGATTCAAGTTACTGAATGTAATTTAACGATAATTTGGGGTTCAATCCTGTTTTAGTTAATTGTTATAATTGCTTTGTAAAGTTTAGTTTTTTTTGATAAATTAAGATAGATATTTAAATACTTATTGTATTATATTATATGAATATTATGAAATTTATGATATTGAACAAAATTGGGACTTAACCCTACGCTTGAAACATGGAAAATATGATCACTGAAATGTTAATTGACATCAACACTTCAGTACTTGATTATAAATAATTAAGTGAGTTCTTGTGTCTAACCTAGACATGTACTGATATGAGTGTTGTAAATTTTGAAATCTTATTGTGATTATGTATTTGAAAAGATTTCTTTGAGTTGGAAGTACAACAAAAAGGGAAGGCTCAAGTTTTGAAGTGATTGTTTGACTAATGAGGCAAGTGGATTTCTAAACTCTTTCTAAGTGTATGAAACATGTGTATTTCCTTGGGATATATGTGTGGGAGTGATGGGACTTGGTGATGGGTTGACTTGTCTATATTGATTAATTCTAATAATGAAAGCAAACGGTAATGAAAGGAAATGTGAAAAATTGCTTGTTTGTGATGTGAAGATAATAGAGAATAGTTTGAAAGGCTTGTTGAATCATCGTTGATGTTGTTGTGAATTGTACAATGTTATGAAAATGGTCATAATCTCTTTATTTGTGTGAACATGTAATTTGCCTTATTTTCAGACATGATTGTGACAAGTGTTATGTGCAAAAAGAAAGAATGAAAACATAAAGAAGATGTACCATTTCGAAGGATGTATCGCGCGCCGCGATGGATACTATATTTTGAAGGATGTAACGCGCTCCAAAATGGATACTATATTCGAGGGACGTATCGCGCGCCACGATAATTATTATTATCGGGGGTCGTTTCGTGCGCCGCGATAGATGCATGGACAAATATGTCCCCCATGGGTCCCGGACTGAGAGACAGCAGTGTGTATCACTAGGTCAGACATGCATCATTATACTTGAAATGACATTCCATTGCATTGCACATACTTATCATTAGTGAGCTTGATATTGTATTTTGCTGATTTTGTGAATGCCTTTCTGCGGATCCTACAGTACCGTGTGATTTGATACTCACCCCTTGCTTGTACAAATTTTTTTGTAGGTTACTAGCCCGGACCTTTATAATATATTTCTCTTCGTTTCCAAGGCTTCTTAGAGATTTATGAGGTAGTTGTTTGTCATCTCTGCAGACCTTCTTAGTCCTATTTATGATCTTGTTCTACTCTAGAAACACGTTCATTTGAGACTTGAGTTTTTCTTCTGAATCAATTGTAATACTATAGAGACTTGTACACGTGACAACCATGTTTTGGGGGTATAATATAGGTTGTAGTAAATTTTCCGCATTTTATTGTATTGGTTGTATTTTAGGTTAACTTTTCTTGATGGGATAAGACGAGTGTCATCACGCCCATTTTTGGGTCGTGACAAAATGGTATTAGAACCCCGGGCTCATAGGTCTCACGTGTGTACAAATTGAGTCTAAATAGAGTCTCTTGGATCGGTACGGAGACGTCTGTACTTATCTTCAAGAGGCTATGATGAATTCTGGGAAAAATCTTCACTTTTTGAATATCTATCGTGCGTACTTTGTCTGATTTTGATTCTTATCGCTTCACTCTAATGACTCTAATTTATGTGATGCCTCGTGTGTAGTTCCTCCGTTGAGTAGTTTGTGTGCTGTGTATTGGTTGAATATTAGATTTGATATTGAAGTGGAAGAATTACATTTATGTAAAGGATGTTCGGTTAGATTAAGAATATTTTTTGAAAAAATGATCAATTTAAAAGACTATGAAAGATAACTTACCATAGTAAAGTGAATAGTACTTGTGTGTTATATACAATATTTAGAGTGGTTAACCATTGAAAGTGGAATGATTAATGGGATTAATAGACAATTGAGTTGTATCTTTGGAAACTATAATTAGTAAATTTACCATAATATTAATGGATTGCTCAGAAAATGATGCAACAATTAAAGTTAGAATTTCATCTACAATAGTATCGATTCTTACTTGGTTGGAGTTTTAGAGTGTGTTACTTTTGATATTGACCTGACCTATAAAAGAATTCATATATCTTGGACTAGAGATGAAACTAATTTGGTAATACTTAACATCTATTTGATGTGTAGAAATATGTGACACGTTTGGATATGATCTTCTCGATATTTATGATGTGTTCTAGTGGTGGATTTGATAGACTTTACAATGCAGTATTACTGGTATATGAAAATGGATTCATTGATGTCAAGTGCAATTACCAACTACTAAAGAGTTATTAGTTGTATCACATGTTCATATGATGATATTCAATGTTGTATTCACATTTGTAAAACCAACTAGCTTGTTAATGAACACGAATGTGTTAAGCATTATTTATAAGGAAGCATTTAGTGGTGGATCGTTGATACGATATTAATTCTTTAAGATTAAAAGTGTATCCTGTGGGTTCTGTAAGGACGGTGATTTCTTTTTAAGGTCCAATGGAATAGTTAGATACCAAAATTGCAAGCTTATTGATAAAGAAAGTCCCAAAGAATATACTTGTGTAAAGGTAATTGAGGATTTTAGTAAGAAGTGCATATAAAAGTGAGATAGTCCTTTGGATTTAATGAATATAATAAAGTTTGAGGCGTCATATTGATGAAAATGTTGGCTTCGTGATGATGATAAGAGCTAATTGAGCATTACTGTAATAAGAGTTCATGATGAATTGTGATTGAGATGCATCTATATAATAAAGATTGTTGGTTAAATAAATTATGTTTTATAATGGTGACTTGCAAGTATTTAAGGTTGTGATTTGATACTATTGAGTAGCCTGATTGCATGAAAAATTATAGGAGATGTTGAGCCACCGCTTGAATAAAATTGAAAGGAGCTAGAGTTATAAATCAAAAGAATTAGGGTAATGTAGTTTAGTATTCGGAATGAAGTGTGAACAATAATGTTTTATTCTGATTGCAAGGGCTAAAAAGGTATCTTAAGAGGAGTTCAAAGTTGGGTCCAGAGAAATTGATTTCCTTTGTTTTGCTCTTGTTATGGTACTAGTTTCACAGGTTCATCAAATTAGTTAAAAACTATTGGATAAGGCTTCAAAAAAAAGGGTGTCAAGACAGACGTTCAACTTGAGTTCAACGACAATTGTTTTTTATGATTTTAATTTGATAATGAACATGGTTAAATTTTTAGTGAATTATATGATAAGGTTAATGGAGAGTCGATCAATTATAGGATAATATATGTGAAAATTAAAAATCTTCAATGTACGTGTAAATGTTGATAGATAAAGAGATTGAGTTACACAGTTGGTCAAATTCTCGATTTTCCTTGTAGCTTAGAATTGTGATAGTGTATTTGTCAAGGTATGAAATTGGTAAGGTAAGAAAGGATAGATCACATTGAGTATGAAACCTTAGGAAGGACTTAAAAGTTGAGTAGAACAATTGGTTACTTTTGATTGTTACACCTAAGGGTTATTCACATAATGATATAGTTAGGATAAGGTAAAAATATCATGAGTTGTTGATCAAAGGATAAGATTGGTGAGCTAGTCAATAAGAGGAACACTAGTTTAGTGTATTGAAGGGTTCATGATATTTATAATTTTGTGTCATGGGAAGAATTTGAGGAAAGTGAATGATAAGACCTATCATATAAGCCATTGGTTTGTAGTTGAAGGATTCATTGATCTTTGCCTATGAAGTTAGATATGACTATGATATGTGAACTATTTCTGTACAGACTTACCAGGAAGTTATAATCGATTGTTTTTCTAAGTATTGAGTTTTGTTTGGGTGACAAGTAATGATGTTGCGAAGATTATATGTGAGTATGTCAAGCTAGATTGTTCAATTTATGATAGGTAACTTATTGATGTTCAACGGTGTGGACCTACAATTCTAAATGATTAATAAGGATTTAGAGAGGAGTAAAACTACTTTGTAATGGGATGATATAGATTGTCTTATGTGTTACATAAGTAATTGATGGTAAATGGAGGTTATGAGCCTATAGTATATAAAATTATTGAAGTGAACAAAAATATTTTTTAAGTATTGGTGTGAGGTATATGATGGTTTTGAATGTGAGTGAAAATTTAGGATCTGAAAGATTACGTGGAGTTTACATTGTACGTAACTCAATAACAATATATTGATATGAAAGTACTTCTATTTTTAAAATTTGTGTTATCAGCCTATGGTTTGAGACTCGTATTTGTTATAAATTACCTATTCGGAAAGAGAGAGCACCATAATTTGAAAATCTTGGAGGTGATAATTGTCACGACCCAAAATTGGACGTGATGGCACTCGTCTTATCCTATCAAGACAAGTCAGCCTAAAACTCAACCATTACAATAAAGTGCGGAAATAAAATATAAGTAGCTTAATAAAAACCTGAAAACCTGGTAGTCACGTGTACAAGGCTCTAATTTATTACAATTGATTCAAAAGAAAAACTCAAGTCTCAAATGAAGTTGATTCTTGAATAGAACAAGATCATAATTATTGAGAAGAAAGTTTGCTGAGATGGAAACAGCTACCTCACAAATCTCTAAGAAGCCTCGGAAAAGAAGAGAATGACAAGTATAACAAAAATACAGGCTTATAACCTACAAAAATTTTGTAGAAGCAAGGGGTGAGTATTTAACCACACGGTACTCAACATGTAAACCTCTAAACATAAGCTAAAGGGGATGAAATACGAGTACTCCTACAACCCCCAACCGAACCTCCACAACTATAACCTGCAGTAAAATCAACCCAACCAAACATTGCACAATTTACATAGCACGTAGCTCAACAACAACACTTAGAAAAATTACATATCCTCAACAACAATACATTAACAAATTACATTTCCTCAACAACAATACTTCAACAAATTATATATCCGCAATAACAAGCTCAATACTGATCAACCACAAGTTCCAAAGAAAGGCAATCAGAATATTAGCAAAACACGATATCAAGTTCACTAACGATAAGTATTTGCAATGCAATGGAATGAAATGTAAAGTATAATGATGCATGTCTTACCTAGTGATACACACCCACTGTCTCTCAATCCGTGACCTATGGGGGACATATATGTCCATGCATCTGTCTCGACGCACGACACGACCCTCGATAATAGTAACCATCGCGGCACGCGATACGTCTCTCGAAATACAGTATCCATCGCGGCGTGCATTATGTCCCTTGAAATGGTACATCCTCTTATGTTCTCATTCTTTCTCAATGCACATAACACATGTCACAACCAATGTCTTAGAGTAATGCAGATGACAAATTCATACAAATAATTAAGAGATAACCATTTTCATAACAACGCACAGTTCACAACCACACAAGCATGAAGTCACATCGACAATGATTCAACAAGCCTTCAAACCTTTCTAAACACATCACACATAAACAATTAATCACATTTCCTTTTGTTATCCCTTTTTCTCATCATTATAATTAATCAATGTGGACAAGTCAACCTATCACCAATCCCATTACTGCTGACATATACCACAAGGAAATACACTCATTTTATACACTTGACAATGAGTTTAGACATCCACTTGCCTCAACCAATCAAGAGTTCACTCTGACACTTGAGTCTTCCCCTTCTGTTGAATTTCCAAATCAATGCAAAATATTCAAGTACATGACCACAATAAGATTTCGAAACTAACAACACCCAACTCTATAATCAAGTTCCTAAGCTTCAAGCCTAGGGTTAATTTATAACTTCTTCAAACAGTAAAACCGTAATAGTTTTCATTTAATATAATATACCTAATATTTAATTACATATCTTATTATGTCAAAACAAGAATCATAAATATGATAAAAGGGATCAAAATTACATCTCTATCGGCGCTTAACCTAGAACTTAGAAGTGGAGAAAAAATTTAATGCTCCATAATGTCGTATATTCCCATTCCATCACTTCCCAATTCATTATGGTTAATGTAGTGATTACCTAATAATTGTAACATAATATGTAATCTTCAATTTCATCTATATTGTTTCTCCCCCTAAGTCATAGAACGTGGAATCAATATATATAAACTTTGTAAATTTATCACATAATTCAACATAAATAATAACAATTTAATCTCTATCCGTGTGCAATACAATATTTAGGCACAATTACCTGTTTCACTTGATCAGTCGGTCGGTGATGAAATCCTCTTTGAGAGGCTAATCGCCCTTTTTTTTTTCTTTTAACTAATTAGGGAAATAATTATAACTCACTAAATAGTTAAATAAATGTTAAATCTCACTAGCTTATATATATGGATTTGGTTCATTGACCACAAACTAAATTAAATAAATTTTTTAATATATACCCATCATTTAAATAACCGAATTGTCAAATAGTTTATAATTTTCAAATCAATTCCATCAACTTCTAAGAAATCACTCTGAGCAACTACCTAAAGACATAAAATGATAATTTTATGAAAATTTTCCAAAAGTGACCTTCCGGATCATTACATTATCCACCACTAAAAATGATGTTCGTCCTCAAACATATGAAAGAAGTATAACCAACACGCTCAAAATCCTGATATATGTTTTTTCAAAGTCTTGTTCCTCTCTCCGAGTGATAACCTCACTTTTGGACCATTCCATCAAGATCAACTTCAAATATTTGAAATTTATAATCAAAATTTGACAGCTTTACAAATAAGAAGTGATTATACAGCCACAGACTAACCCATGAACTCAACCTAAAGTGAAACCCATTAGACTATAACACTACCATCATGATGAGTCTTTTCTCACTGACCAAGATAAAACTGTGAATCGAAACCGACTACAACCAGAGTGAAATTTAACCAACCACCACAGTCTAAATGCACAACCATAACATATCTTATCAAAATTTCATTTTCACAACAGAATCTTTCCACGAACTTAAGTTATAAAAATATCTTTAGGCATCGGATACTCGCCAAGAGAGGATCAAACTTATCTAACCAAACAAAGAAAATGACTAAGTTAACATCCAACAAACGGTGCACTCCAAAATGTAGAATTTCTAACAATACTTTTAGACAATTGTAACTCTTCATACATAGTAGCTATTACATAAATTCTCATAAACAAGTGGGTACATATAGAACAACAAGAATACTTTTAATTTTCCCAAGAAAACACCAAATATGTCATATCTCAAACGACTAAATCTTCCCAAGCATCTTATTCTATCCAAAGGATATCGCAGGATCGGTACACCCGATCCACCACAAGTAATTCACCCATAGATATGGAAAAACGAGCATCATAAACAGTGAATCACAAAGTCCATTAAGAAGAAGGTGGTCACATAAGTATACGGAAGCAAGGTCGAAGAACACATGATACTCCTTACATAGTGCACATATGAATAAAATTCTATTCATCTAACTTCATTTCATGATTTTTAGCCACTCACAATCAATCAGTCTGATCCCCACTAAAATATTACAAATAATTCAATTTATCAAACCCCACCTAATTCTCACAGTACTCCATTGAATCTAACACTTTTAATACCAAAAAACATCATACCTACACCAGCCCGTTACACACTTTACTATCAAATAGTCACTAGTATCAAAGTCTTCTTAGCAACATACTGTCGCCTCTATATTTTCTAAACTATGGCTCCCTCATTTTTCGTGTAAATATTCCATGAACTAAACAACATCCATCTAAGGTTGATAGCACCTATTCCGAATTCGATACTACCTTCTTATCGAGATAAAGCTATTAAATCATACCCACAGTCACGTCTGCACAAATTGTCACATACCATGTTTAACTATACCATTTTCAATTATCACACATGTCATGCCAACTAAATACATCGTAGACACTCCAACAATTTTATCTACTATAAGCTCATATCCTCTAGTCACCATTCAAAAGCCTATGTAATACATCATAACAACCTCTATCATCCCAATAACTAGTTTCAATCCCTTCTAATTTCTCATTAACTATGTAGAATTATAGTTCCACTCTGATTAATTTCCAAAGTTGCCAATCATATTTTAAACAATCTGACTAGACATAACCTCATAGAATCTTCCACCCATCGTTTCTTGTAACCCAAATGAAAATTCAATATTTGTAAAAGTTGAGGATAAAATTCTAGTAAGTATGTACCGAACCAATTCACATCCATAATCATATCTAAAATCAAAGGCATCAAACAATACAACCTTCAAATATAATCCAATCTAAGGTTTATACGAGAGGTCTTATTTTTTCACATTTCTTAAATTCTTCCATGATGATATTTTTGAAATACCTTGAACTCTTTAATACATCAACACCTTGTTTCTTTTACTGACTCACTCACCAATTTGTTCCTTGCCCAACAATGCCCAACAATAATAGTCCTTCCAAATACTTCATACTCAATATGATCAATCATCTTTTTACCTTAACAATCCATACCTTGACATAAAAACACTACTACAAACCTAAACTCACAATAAAAACACTTGAATTTTGAATCCAATTATGTAATTCATTCCCTTTATCTATTAACATTAGCTCATACCTCAAAGTTTTTTTAATGAATTCATGTCTCCTAGATTTTCATTGATCACCTTTCCATCGACTTATCATATATTCCACTAAAAATTCTGCCGTACTCATCACTTAACTCAAAACCACAACAAAATATTATTATAACACTCGAGCTAAACGTTAATTCACTTCTTTCTCAAATTTTATCCAATAGTTTTGCTTAAACCAATTTGATGAACCCGTGAAACTGTTATTATAAGTACAGCAGAATAGATGGAACCACTTATCTTTAAATTCAATTGTCCACTCTTTTTGAATATACATCTTTGATCGTTACAATGTCAGTAAATATTCTTGGTCTAGCTCGCCTCTTACTAAAGACCAAACTACAGTACACTAATTCTTTCCATTTATGACTCTACCTCTTTTAAATTTTATTTCAAGCGGGGTCTCAACACCTCCTAAAATTTTCATGAAATCAAGCTACTCACCAAATAGTAACAAACCACAACCTTAAATTCTCGCAAGTCATCATTACAATACAATATTCGTGTAACCAATAATCTTATTGTATAGTGGCATCTCAATCACAATTCATTGCACACCCTTATTACCATTATGCTCGGTAAACCTTTAACATCATCACGAAGTAAACCTTATCATTGACATGAAACCTCAAACCGAGTAATACAATCAAATCCAAAGGACTAAGTAAATTTTATACATATTTTCTTACTAAAAATCTCAATTACTTTCATACAAGTATACTCATTGGGATTTTTTTTACCATAAGCTTGTCATGTCAATATGAATCCACTCTATTGGAGCTTATGATAAGATCACCGCTGCTCATTTTGAATCCTAAATATACACACATAACCTACACACATTGATATAGTACAAAAGATCCACCCCTAACAATTTCCTTATAAATAATGCTTACCTCACTCGTCTGTAGTAGTAAGCTAGTTGGATTCTTAAATATGAATGTGATATCGAACTTCATTGTATGATCATGTGAAACAATTGATAACTCCTTAGGTAGTTAGTAGTCACGCTTAATAATCAACCTATCTTTTTAAATATACTACTAGTACAACATCTTGAAAGCACACTATATCCACTACTAGAACACATCATACATACCGAGAATATCATATCCAAATAGGCCACACATTTCTATCCACCAAATAGTTGTAAAATATTATAAAATTAGTTATGTATCTAGCTGAAGCTATATGTATTCTTTCATAGGTCAAGTCAATATCAAGAGTAACACGTTCTATAACTCCAACAAAACCAAGTAAGCATCAATATTATTGTAGTAGTCATATCATAGACTTCTTTAGTAGACAGACAATCTATAAAATCATAGTAGAAATTCCAACCTCAATTGGTGCATCATTATTCTCATCATTTTCTAAGCAACTCATTCATGTTATAATAACTTTAATAATTGTAGATTCCAAAGGTAAATGTCCATTATGTAGCCATCATTTTAATCATTTCACTTTTAATTATCGAAGTAATAAAAATGTTGTCTATACCAGACAAATAGTATTCCTTTTAGGGTAACTAACAAAATATAAATACGTTCACAATATCCATCACTTTATTGTTCAACCTCATCATTTGAATATCCTCAACATGAATGTCACGACCCAAAACCGAGCCGCGAGTGGCACCCGCACTTATCCTACTATGTGAGAGAACCAACCAATCTAAATCCCAACATTTTAACATAATGAACAAAATACAATGCGGAAGTCTTAACTCATAGATAAAAATCAATTCAGTAACTTCTAAAATTCAACAACTATTATTCCCCAAAATCTGGAAGTCATCATCACAAGAACATCTATCCTCAAATAACTAAAACTAAGAGTATCTAAGAAAGCTAAAATAAGTAAAAGCTAGTCCATGCCGGAATTTCGAGGCATCAAGACATGAAGAAGAGGATCCAGTCCAAGCTAGAAGCATTAGCTCACCCTGAAATCCGGTGTAATGAAGACTGGCTAGAGTTGCGGTTGAGTTGAAGACGGCGGTATGTTTGCTGCACTCCACAAATAACAAAGAAAGAAACATACAAGTAGGGGTCAGTACAAAACACGAGTACTGAGTAGATATCATTGGCAAACTCAAAATAGAAAACAGTATATATCAGAGAATATCATAAAATCTACTACAATACTCAACATGCGGCATTTACAATTACCGTAACTCTTGGTCACAACACCAAGCACATCAATGAGGACTCACGCCTCCCCATCATACTCATTTGGGAATTAGGTTCATTAAATTGAGTATATTAACATATTTCAAGATTCATTATCTTTATTCCTCTCGTGTCGGTACGTGACACTCCGCTCCACAAACTATCCTGGTGTCGGAACGTGACACCCGATCCATATTCTATCCTGGTGCCGGAACGTGGCACTCCGATCCTTATTATATCCTGGTACCGGAACGTGGCACCCGATCCATATACTATCCTGGTGCGGGAATGTGGCACTCCGATCCTCATTCTATCCTGGTCCTGGAACGTGGCACCCGATCCATATACTTTCCTGGTGTCGGAACGTGACACTCCGATCCTCATTCTATCCTGGTACCGGAACGTGGCACCCGATCCTCTATTTCTATCCTGGTACAGAAACGTGGCACCTGATCCCCTAATCTCACTACTTTCCTTCATCAAGCCTTTTTTTATACCAAGGCATCATCATTAACAAAGTAGATTAGGGTTTCTTTTCAAGATTTAGGATTGAATAGCTTCATCATGCTTATTTTATCACAATTATATAATCACATTCATGCAAGCATACAATTAAGCATATAGAAGGGTTTACAATACTACCAATACATATCATTCGCTATTTAGAGTTTACTACGAATAGAATAAACCATAACCTACCTCCACCGAAGATTCATGATCAGGCAAGCGATTTCCCAAAGCTTTGTGTTTCCTCTTCGTTCGTATCTCTTTCGATCGTTTCTCTTTCCCTCTCCTTGTTCTTTCTATTTTTCTTATTCAAACCCTCTTTCTTTTACCCTAATTAGCATATAATTAAGTATAAAAGATGATGAATTAACCCATTAATTAATTCAAGGTTATCTCTTTTAACCCCCAAGTAATTAAACTATTAACATTAACCCACTAACTTTATAATTAAAGTAGGAATATTCCAAAACGCCCCTTAAAATATTTACAAAAATCCGACCCAGCCTGGGATTACGCAACCTGTGACAGTCCGTCCTGCAGGTCCGTCGCAAAGTTCAGAGACTCAATTTCCTTGAAGAATTTGTGACGGTCCGTCGTGCCCACGATGGTCCGTCCTTCCATTCCGTTACGAAGTTCAGAGAGTCGATTTCAGTACCCAAATTTCAGAATTCTAAGTGTTTTGGAACGAGACCCCCTCGACGGTCCGTCGTGCCCATGACGGTCCGTCGTGGGATCCGTCGTCTCAGCCAGTTGTCACGACCCAAATCGGGGACGCGACTAGCACCCACATTTTACCCTCCTATGTGAGCGAACCAACCCATCTAAACCTTAACATTTCAAGATATATCAACAGAAAATAATGCGGAAGACTTAAACTCATTAATAAAACAATTCAAAACTATTATTATCATCCCCAAAATCTGGAAGTCATCATCACAAGAACATCTATCCTCAAATCACTAAACTAAGAATATCTAAGAAACAAAATAATAGAAAGCTAGTCCATGCCGGAAGTCAAGGCATCAAGACTTGAAGAAGAAGATCCAGCCCAAGCCAGACGCATTAGCTCACCCTGAAATTCCGAAAGTAGTGAAGACTGGCTAGATCTACTATTAAGTTGAAGTTGACGGAACGTTCGCTGCATTCCACAAATAACAAAGAAGAAAACATAAAAGTAGGGGGTCAGTACAACCACAAGTACTGAGTAGATATCACGGCCAACTCAAAATAGAAAACAATATACATCAAATAATATCATAAATCAACTATAATACTCAACATGTAGCAACAACAAGTACTAAAATCATCCATAAGTACTAACAAGTTCATCCACGAGGACTCAAGCCTCAATATCGTACTAATTTGGAAATTGGGTTCATTAGATTGAGTATATTCATTATCTTTCAATATTCATTATCTTTCTTCCTCTTGTGTCGGTACGTGACACTCCGATCCATATTCTATCCTGGTGTCGGAACGTGACACTCCGATCCTCATATTCTATCCTGGTACCGGAACCTGGCACCCGATCCATATTCTATCCTGGTGTCGGAACGTGACACTCCGATCCTCATATTCTATCCTGGTACCGGAACGTGGCACCCGATCCATATTCTATCCTGGTGTCGGAACGTGAAACTCCGATCCTCATATTCTATCCTGCTACCGGAACGTGGCACCCGATCCTCTATTTCTATCCTGGTACCGGAACGTGGCACCCGATCCTCATATTCTATCCTGGTACCGGAACGTGGCACCTGATCCTCTATTTCTATCCTGGTACCGGAACGTGGCACCCGATCCCCTAATTCATCAAGCCTTCTTTTATACTAAGGCATCATCAATCTCATTATATAATTTATCAAGCCTTCTTTTACACTAAGGCATCATCATTCTCATTATATAATTTGTCAAGCCTTCTTTTACACTAAGGCATCATTATCAACAAGTGAATTAGGGTTTATTTCGAGATTTGGGATTCAATAACTTCATCATGCTCATATGATCACAAATATATAATCACATTCATACAAGCATACAATTTAAGCACATAGCAGGGTTTACAATACTATTAATACATATCATTCACTATTAAGAGTTCACTACGAATATCGTAAAATAAACCATAACCTACCTCCACCGAAGACTAGTGATCAAGCAAGAATTTCCAAAGCTTTGTTTTCTCCTCAGCCTCTCGATCGATTCCTCTCTTTCTCTTGGTTCTTTCTGTTTTGTTTTATTCAAACCCTCTTTCCTTTACCCTAATTATCATATAATTAAGAATAAAAGAGGACAATAGAACCCACTAATTAACTTAAGGTTACCTCTTTTAACCCCCAAGTAATTAGACTTATTAATATTAACCTCTAACTTTGTAATTAAGGAAAGAATAGTCCAAAACGACCCTTAAAACGTGTAAAGAAATCCGATTCTGCCTGGGATTCGCGCAACCTGTGACGGCTCGTCGTGCCTGCGACGGTCCGTCACACAGGTCGTCGCAGCCCCTTCGGACTCAAGTGGACTGTGACGGCCCGTCACACCTGTGACGGTCCGTCCTGCACCTCCGTCACAGATTACAGAGAGTCGATTTTCAGTACCCAATTTCAAAATTCCTAAGTATATTGAAACGAGACCCTGCGACGGTCCGTCTTGCCTGTGACGGTCCGTCGTGGGGTCCGTGGTTTCAGCCAGTTTTCCCAGAAATAAAATCTGCTGCTCAAAACGACTAAACAGGTCGTTACAATAGATACCAATTTACCCATTGTTCGTCCCTGAACGATCAAAAGAAGAAAAACGATGGCGAAAAGGAGTATCTGAATCTTTAAACAGATGTGGGTATTTTTCTTGCATATCTGCCTCCTTCTCCCAAGTAGCCTCTTCAACCGGTCGATTCTTCCATTGCACTTTGATGGATGCAATCTCTCTCGACCTCAACTTGCGAACTTCTCATCTATATAGCAAGGTCCACCGTTCCTCCTCTTAAGTCAAATTCTCATCAAGCAAAGCTGAATCCCAACGGATAATGTAGTTTCCATCTCCATGGTATCTTTTCAACATGGACACATGAAACACCGGATGCACTCCGGACAGCCCTGGGGCAAGGCTAATTCATAAGCCACCTCCCCTATTCGCTTTAGTACCTCAAATGGTCCAATATACCTTGGACTTAGCTTACCTCTTTTGCCAAACCGCATCACCCCTTTCATGGGTGAAACCTTTAACAAGACTTGTTCACCCTCCATGAACTCCAAGTCTCTAACCTTTCGGTCTGCATACTCCTTTTGTCTACTTTGCGCCGCTAGAAGCTTTTCTTGAATGCCCTTCACCTTATCTAACAAATCCCTCAAGAGGTCAGTACCCCAAGGTCTAACCTCAAATGCATCAAACCACCCAATGGGAGATCTACACCTCCTCCCATACAATGCTTCAAAGGGGGCCATATCAATACTGGAGTGATAGCTATTATTGTATGAAAACTCTGCCAAAGGTAAGAAGCTATCCCAATGGCCACCAAACTCTATCACGCATGCACAAAGCATATCCTCAAACAGTTGAATCGTTCGACCAGACTGACCATCGGTCTGAGGGTGAAATGCAGTGCTAAGGTCCAACCTAGTACCCAATTCGGCATGCAATGTTTTCCAAAACATAGAAGTAAACTGCGTGCCTCTATCTGATATGATGGATAATGGAACCCCATGCAATCGAACGATTTCTGAGATATAGATTTTTGCAAACTTCTCTGCATTGTAAGTCACCTTGACCGGAATAAAATGAGCAGACTTAGTTAACCTATCAACAATCACCCAAATGGAGTCATACTTACCCATTGTCTTTGGAAGACCAACCACAAAGTCCATTGCGATTCTTTCCCACTTCCATTCCGTAATGGGCATTCTCTGAAGCGTTCCTCCGGGCCTCTGGTGTTCATACTTTACTTGTTGACACTTTGGACATTTGGCAATAAAGTCAACGATATCACGCTTCATTCTACTCCACCAAAAGTGCTGCTTCTGGTCACGATACATCTTGGTTGCACCCGGATGTATAGAATACCTTGTACTATGAGCCTCTGTCAGAATAGTGTTGATCAAATTATCGACGCGGGGTACACATACCCTTCCCTTGATCCTCAAAACACCTTCCTCATCGATTGTTGCTTCTTTAGCCTTTCCTTGCAACACTTTATCTCGAATCCGGATCAATTTCTCATCGTCAAACTGCTTCCCCTTAATCTTGTCAAGGAAGGAGGATCTTGCCTCCACACAAGCTAGCAATCCTCCCTTCTCATTTACTTCTAACCTCATGAGGTCATTAGCCAAAATCTGCACTTCTCTAGCCAATGGGCGTCTAGAAGCTTGCGAATGAGCAAGACTTCCCATGCTTCCCGCCTTTCTACTCAAAGCATCTGCCACAACGTTCGCCTTCCCCGGATGGTACAAAATAGTGATGTCGTAGTCCTTCAGTAGTTCCATCAATCTCCTTTGTCTCAAGTTCAAATCTTTCTGAGTAAAGACATACTGTAGACTACGATGATCCGTATAGATTTCACACTTATCCCCATATAAATAATGCCTCCATTGCTTCAATGCAAATACTACCGCGGCCAATTCCAAGTCATGAGTTGGGTAGTTACGTTCATGCACTTTTAATTGTCTTGAAGCATAAGCAATCACCTTCTTCTCTTGCATTAGCACTGCTCCCAAACCCGAGTAGGATGCATCACAATAAACAATGAAATTCTTACCTTCCACAGGCAAGGTGAGAATTGGTGCAGTAGTCAACAATGTCTTGAGCTTCTGAAAGCTTTCCTCACACTCATCCGACCATACAAATGGAACATTTTGCTTAGTCAAGTTCGTCAATTGGGAAGCAATAGAAGAGAATCCCTTGACAAATCAGCGGTAGTAGCTAGCTAACCTAACAAAACTCCGTATTTCTGACACATTAGTGGGTCTTACCCATTCTCCACTGTCTCAATCTTAGAAGGATCCACCATCACTCCATCCTTAGAAACCACGTCCCCAAGAAGGACACTGCATCTAGCCAAAACTCACACTTAGAGAACTTGGCATAAAGCTTCTTCTCCCTCAATAGTTCCAATACAATTCTCAAATGCTCCTCATGTTCCTCCTTACTTTTAGTATACCAGTATATCATCTATAAATACGATCAACAAAGAGATCCAAATACGGCTTAATATCCCATTCATCACGCTCATGAAAGCAGCGGGGGCATTTGTAAGACCAAAGGACATCACTACAAATTCATAATGCCCATACCTAGTCCGGAAAAGCATCTTTGGCACATCCGTTGCCCGTATTTTCAATTGATGATAACCGGATCTCAAGTCGATCTTCGAGAAGACACAAGCACCTTGTAGTTGATCAAATAAGTCATCAATGCGAGGAAGAGGATACTTTCTTAATATTTACCTTGTTCAACTACCGGTAGTCTATGCACATCCGAAAACTCCCATCCTTCTTCTTTACAAACAAAACCGGAGCACCCCAAGGAGATGCACTTGGTCTAATGAAGCCTTTGCTCAACAACTCTTGAAGTTGAGCCTTAACTCTCTTAATTCGGGGGAGACATTCTATACGGGGGTATAGAAATGGGGCGAGTACCCGGTTCAAGATCGATACAAAAGTTAATATCCCTATCTGGTGGCATACCACGAAGATCTGCAGGGAACACATCCAGAAACTCACGGACTACCGAAACTGACTCGATCGAGGGTACTTGAGCAGTGTCATCCTTGAGATGTGCCAAGAAAGCTAAACACCCTTTACTAACCATTCTCTTAGCACGATGAAAGGAGATGATGCGCACCGGATCGGAAGTGTAGTCACCCTCCCACACTAATGGATCTGCCCCAGGCTTGGCTAATGTTACTGTTTTAGCATTACAATCCAAAATCGCAAAATTCGGAGAAAGCCAAGTCATACCCAGAATTACATCAAAATCAACCATTTCTAAGATAACCAAATCTACATAAGTGTTGCCCCCACAAAGTTCACCAAACAAGACCTATATACCTTTTCAACTACACAGACGCACCCACCCACCGGAGTAGAAACACGAATAGGCATGTCAAGTAATTCACAATGCAAATTTAGACCATTAGAAAATGATGAATATACATATGAAAACGTGGAGCCAGGTCAAATATAATCAGATGCCAGCCATCACAAACCCAAAAGATTACCTGTGATAACAGCATCAGACGCCTCCGCTTCGGATCTCCCAGGGAAAGCGTAACAATGGGCCCTATCACCAGTCTGTCCGTTGCCCCTACCATGTTGTGTCGTAGTGTTCATTTTGCCCATCACCTCTGCCGTTGTGGTGACCACCATTACCTCACCACCACGTCCTCCAGAAAAAGGGCGCCTCTACCATGACCACATCTACCTCTAGCTATTGGGGGTCGATTACTCTATTTGGACAATATCTGTTAATATGTCCATCTCCCCACATCCATAGCATTCTCTGGGTTCATGCATAGGTCTCTTAGAGAAGTGTTGACCGGTCTGAGGTGGACCCCCAACTACAGTCTGTAGTGAAGACTGAATGGGTCGAACTGAGTAGCCTCCAGAACTCTGTCCTCTAGTATATGAACCGTTGAACTCACCTCACCTCCCTTTCGAAACCTCTTTGATGTCGACGTTGTGGTGAAGTCATCTGGTTTCACTCCTTCCACCTCTATCACAAAGTCTACCACCTCTTGGAAGGATGTTGCCGTTGCCGCTATCTGTAAGGCTGAAATTCGCAATTCTGACCTCAACCCCTTTACAAAACGGCGAATCCGCTCTTGTGGACTGAAACAAAGTTGGGTGGCATACTTGGATAATGCACGGAATTTGGCCTCATATGCGTTAACTGTCATCCTACCTTGCTCTAGACTCAAGAACTCATCCCTTTTTCTATCTCTCAAAGTGCTTGGGATATACTTCTCCATAAACAGGGTAGAGAATGATTCCCAAGTCATAGATGGTGCCTCTGTTGGTTGACACTCAACATGTGACCGCCACCACATTTTGGCGTTCCCTTGAAACTGATAGCTTACGAACTCAACGCCAAACCGTTCTACTATACCCATCTTGTGTAGTAGCTCATGACAATCAACCAGAAAATCGTAGGCATCCTCTGATTCTACGCCCTTAAAGACTGGAGGTTTCAATTTCAAGAACTTACTGAAAAGTTCATGCTGATCATTGTCATAATAGGCCAGTAGTCAGACGTGGAAATGTGCCTATTCCTAATGATGCATCCATGCGGGGAGCCATAGTAGCCGCATGTCGTATCTCTGAATCCGGAGGTGTTGGTACAGAAACCACTGGAGGTGCCTGACCCTGATCGGATAACCCGCTAAGATAAGCAAGTACCTGGTTGATCATCTCTGGGTAGGTTGGGGTGGCAATTCCTCATTCTGCTCTTGTTCGGTTTCCCCTTCCTCACCCTCTCTTACTACCTCCTCAGTCGGTGGAGGAGTCACCGCCCTAGCATCAAATGGACTAGGTGCTCGTCCTCTTCCTCTAGAGGACGTCCTCCCACGGCCTCTTGCCACTGTTCTTCCTCGAGCCACAGCCCCACTGGCTGGCTCAGATGTTTTTGTGTCTTGTCGTGTTGCTGCTGGTGCGGTCGTTGCTCTAGTTCTAACCATCTGCGAAATAGAGTGAAGATGGTCAGATACCAATTTGTATCACCTAGATACCAATTGGACTCAAGTAGTAGCACGAAAGAAAGAATGAAAGAATGGAATTTTCCTAAAGTCTTATAGCCTCTCAAAAGAAAGTAAAGGCGTCCCCCTACCGTTCCTAAGACTCTACTAGACTCGTTCTTGTGTGATGAGACCAATGAACCTAATGCTCTGATACCAAGTTTGTCACGACCCAAATCGGGAACGCGACTGGCACCCACATTTTACCCTCCTATGTGAGCGAACCAACCCATCTAAACCTTAACATTTCAAGATATATCAACAGATATAATGCGGAAGACTTAAACTCATTAATAAAACAATTCAGAACTATTATTATTATCCCCAAAATCTGGAAGTCATCATCACAAGAACATCTATCCTCAAATCACTAAACTAAGAATATCTAAAAAACAAATTAATATAAAGCTAGTCCATGCCGGAAGTCAAGGCATCAAGACTTGAAGAAGAAGATCCAGCCCAAGCAGACGCATTAGCTCACCCTGAAATTCCGAAAGTAGTGAAGACTGGCTAGATCTACTGTTGAGTTGAAGTTGATGGAACGTTGCTGCATTCCACAAATAACAAAGAAGAAACATAAAAGTAGGGGGTCAGTACAACCACAAGTACTGAGTAGATATCATCGGCCAACTCAAAATAGAAAACAATATACATCAAATAATATCATAAATCAACTATAATACTCAACATGTAGCAACAACAAGTACTAAAATCATCCATAAGTACTAACAAGTTCATCCATGAGGACTCAAGCCTCAATATCATACTCATTTGGAAATTGGGTTCATTAGATTGAGTATATTCATTATCTTTCAAGATTCATTATCTTTCTTCCTCTTGTGTCAGTATGTGACACTCCGATTCCATATTCTATCCTGGTGTCGGAACGTGACACTCCGATCCTCATATTCTATCCTGGTAACGGAACGTGGCACCCGATCCATATTCTATCCTGGTGTCGGAACGTGACACTCCGATCCTCATATTTTATCCTGGTACCGGAACGTGGCACCCGATCCATATTCTATCCTGGTGTCGGAACGTGACACTCTGATCCTCATATTCTATCTTGATACCGGAACGTGGCACCCGATCCTCTATTTCTATCCTGGTAGTACCGGAACGTGGCACCCGATCCTCATATTCTATCCTGGTACCGGAACGTGGCACCTGATCCTCTATTTCTATCCTGGTACCGGAACGTGGCCACCCGATCCCCTAATTCATCAAGCCTTCGTTTATACTAAGGCATCATCAATCTCATTATATAATTTATCAAGCCTTCTTTTACACTAAGGCATCATCATTCTCATTATATAATTTGTCAAGCTTCTTTTACACTAAGGCATCATTATCAACAAGTGAATTAGGGTTTATTTCGAGATTTGGGATTCAATAACTTCATCATGCTCATATGATCACAATATAAATAATCAATTCATACACAGCATACAATTTAAGCACATAGCAGGGTTTACAATACTATTAATACATATCATTCACTATTAAGAGTTCACTACGAATATCGTAAAATAAACCATAACCTATACCTCCACCGAAGACTAGTGATCAAGCAAGAATTTCCAAAGCTTTGTTTTCATCTCAGCCTCTCGATCGATTCCTCTCTTTCTCTTGGTTCTTTCTGTTTTGTTTATTCAAACCCTCTTTCCTTTACCCTAATTATCCAATATAATTAAGAATAAAAGAGGACAATAGAACCCACTAATTAACTTAAGGTTACCTCTTTTAAACCCCAAGTAATTAGAACTTATTAATAATAACCCTCTAAAACTTTGTAATTAGGAAAGAATAGTCCAAACGACGCCCTTAAAACGTGTAAAGAAATCCGATTCTGCCTGGGATTCGCGCAACCTGTGACGGCCCGTCGTGCCTGCGACGTCCGTCACACAGGTCGTCGCAGCCCCTTCGGACTCATGTGGCCTGTGACGGCCCGTCACACCTGTGACGGTCCGTCCTGCACCTCCGTCACAGATTATAGAGAGTCGATTTTCAGTACCCAATTTCAAAATTCCTAAGTATATTGAAGCGAGACCCTGCGACGGTCCGTCTTGCCTGTGACGGTCCATCGTGGGATCCGTGGTTTCAGCCAGTTTTCCCAGAAATAAAATCAGCTGCTCAAAACGACTAAACAGGTCGTTACACCAGTTTTAAAGAAATAAAATCTGCTGCTCAAAACGACTAAACAGGTCATTACAATAGATACAAATTTACCCATCGTTCGTCCTCGAACGATCACAAGAAGGAAAAACAAGGGCGAAAAGGAGTACCTGAATCTGTAAACAGATGTGGGTATCTTTGTTGCATATCAGCCTCCTTCTCCCAAGTGGATTCTTCAAATGGTCGATTCTTCTATTGAACTTTGATGGATGCAATCTCCCTCGACCTCAACTTGCGGACTTCTCTATCTAAAATGGCGACAGGTTCCTCCTCGTAAGACAAATTCTCATCAAGCAGAACCGAATCCCAACGAATGATGTAGTTTCCATCCCCATGGTATCTTTTTAACATAGACACATGAAATACCGGATGCACTCCGGACAGCCCTGGAGGCAAGGCTAATTCATAAGCTACCTCCCTGACGCGCTTCAGAACTTCAAATAGACAAATATACCTTGGGCTTAGCTTACCTCGCCTACCAAACCGCATCACCCCTTTCATGGGCGAAACCTTCAGTAAGACTTGCTCACCCTCCATAAACTCCAAATCTCTAACCTTTCGATCTGCATATTCTTTTTGCCTACTTTGAGCCGCTAAAAGCTTTTCTTGAATGCATTTCACCTTATCTAATGATTCCCTCAGAAGGTTAGTACCCCAAGGTCTAATCTCAAATGCATCAAACCAACCAATGGGAGACCTACATCTTCTCCCATACACTGCCTCAAATGGGGCCATATCAATACTTGAGTGATAGCTATTGTTGTAGGAGAACTCTGCTAAGGTTAAGAAGCTATCCCAATGGCCACCAAATTCTATCACACATGCATGAAGCATATCCTCCAACACTTGAATCGTTCTCTCAGACTGACCATCGGTCTGAGGGTGAAATGCGGTACTAAGGTCCAACCTAGTACCTAATTCTGCATGCAATGTTCTCCAAAACTTAGAAGTAAACTGTGTACCTCTATCTGATATAATGGAGAGTGGAACTCCATGCAACCGAACAACTTCCGAAATGTAAAGTTTGGCTAACTTCTCTGCATTGTAAGTCACCTTGACCGGAATGAAGTGAGCAGACTTAGTTAACCTATCAACAATCACCCAAATGAAGTCATACTTACCCATTGTCTTTGGAAGACCAACCACAAAGTCCATTGCAATTCTTTCCCACTTCCATTCCGTAATGGGCATTCTGTGAAGTGTTCCTCCGGGCCTCTGGTGTTCATACTTTACTTGTTAACAATTTGGACATTTGGCAACAAAATCCACAATGTCACGCTTCATTCTACTCCACCAAAAGTGTTGCTTTAGGTCACGATACATCTTGGTTGCACCAGGATGTATAGAATACCTTGAACTATGAGCCTCTGTAAGAATAGCGTGGATCAAATCATCGACGCGGGGTACGCATGCCCTTCCCTTAATTATCAAAACACCTTCCTCATCAATTTGAGCTTCTTTAGCCTCTCCTTGCAACACTTTATCTTGGATCCGGATCAATTTCTCATCATTAAACTGCTTTCCCTTAATCTTGTCAAGGAAGGAAGATCTTGCCTCCACACAAGCCAAAAATCCTCCCTTGTCATTTACTTCTAACCTCATAAAGTCATTAGCCAGAATCTGAACTTCTCTATCCTATGGGCGTCTAGAAACTTGCAAGTGAGCTAGACTTCCAATGCTTCCTGCCTTTCTACTAAAAGCATCTGCCACAACATTAGCTTTTTCCGGATGATACAAGATTGTGATATTGTAGTCCTTCAGTAGTTCCATCCATCTCCTCTGTCTCAAGTTCAAATCCTTCTGAGTAAAAACATATTGTAGGCTACGATGATCCGTATAGACTTCTCACTTAACCCCATATAGATAGTGCCTACATTGCTTTAATGCAAACACTACCGCAGCCAACTCCAAATCATGGGTCGGATAGTTACGCTCCTGCACCTTTAATTGCCTCGAAGCATAAGCAATTACATTCTTCTCTTGCATTAGCACTGCACCCAAAACCGAATAGGATGCATCACAATACACAATGAAATTCTTACCCTCTACTAGCAAGGTAAGGATAGGTGCAGTAGTCAGCAAGGTCTTGAGTTTCTGAAAGCTTTCCTCACATTCATCCGACCACACAAATGGAACATTCTGCTTAGTCAAGTTCGTCAATTGGGAAGCAATGGAAGAGAATCCCTTGACAAATCGACGGTAATAGCTAGCTAAACCGACAAAGCTCCTTATTTCTGACACATTAGTAGGTCCTACCCAATTCCTCACTGTTTCAATCGTAGAAGGATCCACCATGACCCCATCTTTAGAAACTACGTGTCCTAAGAAGGACACCGAATCCAGCCAAAACTCACACTTGGAGAATTTGGCGTAAAGCTTCTTCTCCCTCAACATTTCCAATACAATTCTCAAGTGCTCCTCATGTTCTTTCTTGGTCTTTGAGTATACCAATATATCATCAATGAATACAATGACGAAGAGATCAAGATATGGCTTAAAAATCTCATTCATCAAGCTCATGAAAGAATCAGGGGCATTTGTAAGCCCAAAAGACATTACTAAGAACTCATAATGCCCATAACTGGTCCGAAAAGCAGTCTTGGGCACATCCGTTGCCTGTATTTTCAATTGATGATAACCTGATCTCAAGTCGATTTTTGAGAAGGTACAAGCACCTTGTAACTGATCGAACAAATCATCAATGCGAGGAAGAGGATACTTGTTCTTAATAGTTACCTTATTCAGTTGTCGATAGCCTATGCACATCCAAAAACTTCCATCCTTCTTCTTCACAAACAAAATAGGAGCACCCCAAGGAGATGCACTTGTTCTAATAAAGTCTTTGCTCAACAACTCTTGAAGTTGGGCCTTCAACTCTCTTAACTCCGCAGGAGCCATTCTATAAGGGGGTATTGAAATGGGGCGAGTACCAGGTTCCAGATCAATGCCAAAGTCAATATCTTTTTATCCGGTGGCATACCAGGAAGATCTGTAGGGAACACATCCAGAAACTCACAGACTACCGAAACCGACTCAATTGAAGGTACTTGGGTAGTGTCATCCCTGAGATGTGCCAAGAAAGCTAAACGCCCTTTTCTAACCATTCTCTTAGCACGAAGAAAGGAGATGATACGAACCGGAGTGGAAGTGTAGTCGCCCTCTCACACTAACGGATCTGTCCCAGGCTTGGCTAACGTCACAGTTTTAGCATTACAATCCAATATTGCAAAATTTGGAGAAAGCCAAGTCATACCCAGAATTACATCGAAGTCAACCATTTCTAAACTAACCAAGTCTACATGAGTATTGCTCCCTACAAAAGCCACAGGACAAGACCTATACACCTCTTTGACTATCACAGACTCACCCACCAGAGTAGACACAGGAATAGGCATGTCAAGCAATTCACAAGGTAAATTAAGTCCAATAGCAAATGAAGAAGATACATATGAAAATGTGGAGCCAGGATCAAATAATATAGAAGCCATGCAATGACAAACCAAAAGATTTCCTGTGATAACAGCATCAGATGTCTCCGTTTCAGACCGCCCAGGGAAAGCATAACAATGGGCCCTATCACCTGTTTGTCCGTTGCCCCTACCATGTTGTGCTGTAGTGTCTCCAGTTTGCCCATCACCCCGGCCGTTTTGGTGACCATCATTACCTCGACCACCACGTCCTCCAGAGTGACGGCCTCTTCCATGACCACCTCTACCTCTGACCATTGGAGGTCTTTAACCTTGTTTTGGACAATACCTCTTGATATGTCCAGTCTCCCCACATCCATAACATTCTCTGGATTCAAGTATCGGCCTTTGTGAGAATGACGATGTCTGGGGATAACCACCAAACTCAGAGAAATGTTGACCGGTCTGCGGTGGACCCCCAACTACATATGTAGTGAAGACTGAATTGTTCGGACTGGGTAACCTCCTGAACCCTGTCCTCTAGAGTAAGAATTATTAAACTCACCTCCCTTTCGAAACCTTTTAGATGTCGATGCCATGGTGAAGTCATCTGGCTTCACTCCTTCCACCTCTATCACGAAGTCTACCACTTCTTGAAAGGATTTCACTGTAGCCGCTACCTGTAAGGCTGAAATCCGCAACTCTGACCTCAACCCTTACACAAAATGGCGAATCCGCTCTTGTGGACTGAAACAAAGTTGGGTGGCATACCTGGATAATGCATGATACTTAGCCTCATATCCAGTAACCGACATCCTACCTTGCTCTAGGCTCAAGCACTCATTTCTTTCCATATCCCTCAAAGTCCGGGGGATATACTTCTCCATAAACAAGCTAGAGAATGACGCCCAAGTCATAGGTGGTGCCTGTGCTGGTTGACACTCAACATGTGACCGCCACCACATTTTGGCATTTCCCTGGAACTGATAGGTTACAAATTCAACGCCAAATCGTTCCACTATGCCCATTTTATTTAGTAACTCATGGTAATCAACCAGAAAATTGTAGGCATCCTCAGATTCAGCACCCTTGAAGACTGGAGGTTTCAATTTCAAGAACATACTAAAAAGTTCATGCTGATCGTTTGTCATTGTAGGCCCTGTAGTCAAACGAGGAAACGTGCCTATTTCAAATTAGGCATCCATGCGGGGAGCCTCAGCAGCGACCTGTCGTACTTCCGGAACCTGAGGTGCTGGTGCAGAATACACTGGAGGTGTCTGGCCCTGATCAGATAACCCGCTAAGATAAGCAAGAACCTGATTGATCATCTCTGGGTTAGGTTGGGGTGGAAATTCCTCGTTCTGCACTTGTTCATTCTCCCCTTCCTCACCCTCTCTTACAACTTCCTCAGTTGGTGGAGGAGTCACCGCCCTAGTACCAGGTTGGCTAGGTGCGTGTCCTCTTCCTCTAGAGGACGTCCTCCCACGACCTCCACCACGGCCTCGGTCCACTACTCCTCTCCGAGCTACAGCCCCAGTGGCTTGCTCAGACGCATCTTGTCTTGCCGGTGTTGGTGTTGGCACAGTCGTTGCTCTAGTTCTAACCATCTGCGAAATAGAGTGAAGATGGTCAGATACAAATTTGTATCACCTAGATACCAATTGGATCCAAGTAATAGCACGAAAGAAAGAATGAAAGAATGGAATTTTCCTAAAGTCTTATAGCCTCTCAAAGAAAAGTAAAGGTGTCCCCCTACCGTTCCTTAAGACTCTACTAGACTCGTTCTTGTCTGATGAGACCAACGAACCTAATGCTCTGATACCAAGTTTGTCACGACCCAAAACCGAGCCGCGAGTGGCACCCGCACTTATCCTACTATGTGAGCGAACCAACCAATCTAAACCCCAACATTTTTACATAATGAACAAAATACAATGCGGAAGACTTAACTCATTAATAAAAATCAATTCAGTAACTTCTAATATTCAACAACTATTATTCCCCAAAATCTGGAAGTCATCATCACAAGAACATATATCCTCAAATTACTAAAACTAAGAGTATCTAAGAAATCTAAAATAAGTAAAAGCTAGTCCATGCCGGAATTTCGAGGAATCAGGACATGAAGAAGAAGATCCAGTCCAAGCTAGAAGCATTAGCTCACCCTGAAATCGGGTGTAATGAAGACTGGCTAGAGTTGCGGTTGAGTTGAAGACGACGGTACGTTTGCTGCACTCCACAAATAACAAAGAAAGAAACATACAAGTAGGGGTCAGTACAAAACACGAGTACTGAGTAGATATCATCGGCCAACTCAAAATAGAAAACAGTATATATAAGAGAATATCATAAAATAAACTACAATACTCAACATGCGGCATTTACAATTACCCTAACTCTTGGTCACAACACCAAGCACATCAATGTGGAATCACGCCTCCCCATCATACTCATTTGGGAATTAGGTTCATTAAATTGAGTATATTAACATATTTCAAGATTCATTATCTTTATTCCTCTCGTGTCGGTACGTGACACTCCACTTCACATACTATCCTGGTGTCGGAACGTGACACCCGATCCATATTCTATCCTGGTGCCGGAACGTGGCACTCCGATCCTCATTCTATCCTGGTACCAGAACGTGGCACCCGATCCATATACTATCCTGGTGCCGGAACGTGGCACTCCGATCCTCATTCTATCCTGGTACAGGAACGTGGCACCCGATCCATATAATATCCTGGAGTCGGAACGTGACACTCCGATCCTCATTCTATCCTAGTACCGGAACGTGGCACCCGATCCTATATTTCTATCCTGGTACCGGAACGTGGCACCCGATTCCCTAATCTCACTACTTTCGTTCATGAAGCCTTCTTTTATACCAAGGCATCATATTAACAAAGTAGATTAGGGTTTCTTTTCAAGATTCAGGATTCAATAGCTTCATCATGCTTATTTAATCACAATTATATAATCACATTCATGCAAGCATACAATTAAGCATATAGAAAGGTTTACAACACTACCAATACATATCATTCGCTATTAAGAGTTTACTACGAATAGTATAAACCATAACCTACCTCCACCGAAGATTCGTGATCAAGCAAGCAATTTCCCAAAGCTTTGTATTTCCTCTTCGTTCGTATCTCTCTCGATCGTTTCTCTTTCCCTCTCCTTGTTCTTTCTATTTTTCTTAGTCAAACCCTCTTTCTTTTACCCTAATTAGCATATAATTCAGTATAAAAGATGATGAATTAACCCATTAATTAATTCAAGGTTATCTCTTTTAACCCCCAAGTAATTAAACTATTAACATTAACCCACTAACTTTATAATTAAAGCAGGAATAGTCCAAAACGCCCCTTAAAATATTTATAGAAATCCAACCCAGCCTGGGATTACGCAACCTGTGATGGTCCGTCATGGCTGTGACGGTGCGTCCTGCAGGTCTGTCGCAAAGTTCAGAGACTCAATTTCCTTGAAGAATCTGTGACGGTCCGTCGTGCCCACGACGGTCCGTCCTGCCATTCCGTTACAAAGTTCAGAGAGTCGATTTAAGTACCCAAATTTCAGAATTCTAAGTGTTTTAGAACGAGACCCCCTCGATGGTCCGTTGTGCCCATGGCGGTCCGTCGTGGGATCCGTCGTCTCAGCCAGTTTTCCAGAAATAAAATCTGCTGTTCAAAACGACTAAACAGGTTGTTACAATGAATCATCGAGTCATCACATTACCCAATTCTTTCAAATTGTTGAACATTCTAAACTTAACCATACATCATTTTCATAATTTTAGTACTTTCACCTTCGTATCAGGTCTAACCTTCAAGTTAACAAGACACAACTACTACTCACATTAGGAACTACGCATAAGTCATCGCATAGATGAGAGTGAATGGGGTGAAGCGTTAAGAATCAAAATAGTCCAAGGACGCACGATATAGATCCAAGAGGTAAAGATATTTCCTAAAAGTCACCATAGACTCTCGAAGATAAGTACAGACGTCTCCATACCAATTCTCGAGACTCTATTTAGAATCGACTTGTACACACGTGAAACCTATGAACCTGGTGCTCTTATAACATTTTGTCACGACCCAAAAATGGACGTGATGACAGTCGTCTTATCCCACGAAGACAAGTCAGCCTAAAACTTAACCATTACAATAAAGTGCAAAATAAAATATAAGTAGCTTAATAAAAACCCCAAAACATGGTAGTCACGTGTACAAGGCTCTAAAGTATTACAACAAATTAAAAAGAAAAACTCAACTCTCAAATGAAGTTGTTTCTAGAATAGAACAAGATCATAATTATGGTGAGAAAATTCTGCTGAGATGGAAACAGCTACCTCACAAATCTCCAAGAAGCCTCGGAAAGAAGATAATGACAAGTACAACCAAAAAACAGGCTCATAACCTACAAAATTTGTAGAAGCAAGGGGTGAGTACTAAACCACACGGTACTCAGCAAGTAAACCTCTTAACATAAGCTAAGGGGATTAAATACGGGTACTGATACCACCCCCAATCGAACCTCCACAACTACAATCTGCAGTAAAATCAACCCAACCTAATAGCTCACAGTTTACATAGCACGTAGCTCAACACTTATGCTAAGACAAATTATATATCCTTAACAACAATACTTTAGCAAATTACATATCCTCAACAACAATACTTCAACAAATTATATATCCGCAATAACAAGCTCCATATAGATTAATCACAAGTTCCGCCGAAAGGCAATCAGAAGAACAGCAAAACACGATATCAATTTCACTAATGATAAGTATGTGCAATGCAATGGAATCTAATGTCAAGTATAATGATGCATGTCTGACCTAGTGATACACACCCCCTGTTTCTCAGTCCGGGACCCATGGGGGGCATATCTATCCATGCATTTGTCGCGGCGCACGACACGACCCTCGATAATAGTAACCATCACAATGCGCGATAAGTCCCTCAAAATAGAGTATCCGTTGCGGCGCACGATAGATCTCTCGAAATGGTACATCCTCTTAAGTACTCATTCTTCCTCAATGCACATAGCACTGTCACAATTAATGCCTCAGAATAATGCAAAAGACATATTCACACAAATAATGAGGATATGAACATTTTCATAACATCACACAGTTCACAACCACACAAGCATTGTAACGACCTGTTTAGTCGTTTTGAGCAGCACATTTTATTTCTGGAAAAATTGGCTGAGACGGCGGACACAACGACGGACCGTCATGGGCACGACCGACCGTCGAGGGTGTCTCGTTCCAAAACACTTAGGAATTTTGAAATCTGAGTACTGAAATCGACTCTCTGAACTCTGTGACGGACCTGCAGGACGGACCGTCACAGGTACGACGAACCGTCGTGAGCCCCTGTTTCGAAACACTTCAACTCTTGAGAATTTGGTACTGGGAACAATTCTCTGAACGTCGTGACGGAAGTGCAGGACGGACCGTCACAGGCGTGACGGACCGTCACAGGCGTGACGGACCGTCACAGACTCTTTAGTGAAAATGGAATCTCTGATCTTTGCGACGACCTGCAGGACGGACCGTCGCAGGTACGACGGGCCGTCACAGGTTGCGTAATCCCAGTTGGAGTCGGATTTCTGGTTAAGTTCTAAAGGGGCATTTTGGACTATTCTTGCTATAATTATATATTTCGTGGGTTTATATTAATAACTCAATTTCTTGGGGGATAAAAGAGGTAACTTTGAGTTAATTAGTGGGGTATTATTGTCATATTTTATACTTAATTATATACTAATAAGGGTAAAAGAAAGAGGGTTTGAATAAGAAAAGAGAAAGAACAAAGATGAGAGAGAGAGGAACGCGAGAGAGGAAAAAACACAAAGCTTGGGAATTTGCTTGTTTGAATTCAATTCTTCGGTGGAGGTAGGTTATGGTTTTTCTATGATATTCGTAGTAAACTCTTAATAGCGAATGATATGTGTTGGTAGTATTGTAAACCCTTCTATATGCTTAATTATATGCTTGCATGTTTGTGATTATGAAATTGTGATAAAATAAGCATGATGAAGCTATTGAATCCTAAATCTTGAAAGAAACCCTAATTCACTTGTTAATGATGATGCCTTGGTGTAAAAGAAGGCTTGATAAATTATATAATGAGATTGATGATGCCTTGGTATAAAAGAAGGCTTGATGAATTAGGGGATCGGGTGCCACGTTCCAGTACCAGGATAGAAATAGAGGATCGGGTGCCACGTTCCGGTACCAGGATAGAATGAGGATCGGAGTGTCACGTTCCGACACCAGGATAGAATATGGATCGGGTGCCACGTTCCGATACCAGGATAGTATATGAGGATCGGAGTGTCACGTTCCGAAACAAGGATAGAATATGGATCGGGTGCCACGTTTCGGTACAGGATAGAATGAGGATCGGAGTGCCAGGTTCCGGCACCAGGATAGAATATGGATCGGAGTGTCACGTTCCGACACCAGGATAGTAAATGGAGCGGAGTGTCACGTATCGACACAAGAGGAAGAAAGATAATGAATCTTGAAAGATGAATAATACACTCAATCTAATGAACCTAATTCCCAAAACGAGTATGGTATTGAGGCTTGAGTCCTCATGGATGAACTTGGTGGTACTTACTGATAATTTTAGTACTTGTTGTTGATACATGTTGAGTATTATAGTTATTATGATAATAACTGATATATATTGTTTTCTATTTTGAGTTGGCGATGATATCTACTCAGTACTTGGGGTGTACTGACCCCCCTATTTTATTTCTTCTGTGTTATTTGTGGAGTGCAGCAAACGTCCCGTCGTCTTCAACTCAACAGTATTCTAGCCAGTCTTCGTCACACCGGATCTTCAGGTGGTGAGAATGCTTCTAGCTTGACTGGATCTTCTTCTTCAAGTCTTGATGCCTTGAACTTCCGGCATGGACTAGCTTTTTTACTTGTTTTTGTTTTCTTATATACTCTTAGTTTAGTAATTTGAGGATAGATGTTCTTGTGGTGATGACTTCCAGATTTTGGGGAAATAATATATGTTGAATTTTAATAGTTATTGAATTAGTTTTTATTAATGAGTTAACTCTTCCGCATTATTTTCTGTTGATATACATTGAAATGTTAAGGGTTAGATAGGTTGGTTCGCTCACATAGGAGGGTAAATGTGGGTGCCAATCGCGGCTCGGTTTTGGGTCGTGACAAGCATGAAGTCACATCGACAATGATTCAACAAGCCTTTAACCCTTTCTCGACACATCACACATAAACAATTAATCACATTGCCTTTTGATATCCCTTTTTTTCATCATTATAATTAATCAATGTGCACAAGTCAACCCATCACCAATTTCATTACTCCTAAACATATAACACAAGAAAATACACACATTTTATACACTTGACAAGAGTTTAGAAATCCACTTGCCTCAACCAATCAAAAGTTCAGTACGACACTTGAGTCTTCCCCTTACTTTGAATTTTCAAATCCATGCAATCTATTCAAGTACATAAGATTTCGAAACTAACAAGACCCAACTCTATAATCAAGTTCCTATGCTTCAAGCCTAGGGTTAAGTCATAACTTCTCCAAACACTAAACCCTAATAGTTATCATTTGATATGATATACCTAATATTTAATTACTTATCTTAATATCTCAAAACACGAAACATAATATGATAAAGATGATAAAAAATTACAACTCTATCGGCGTTTAACTTAGAACGTGGAAGTGGAGAAAAAATTTAATTCTCCAAAGTATCGTATATTCCCATTCCATCACATCCCAATTCATTATGGTTTATGTAGTCATTACCTAATAATTTTAATATAATACATAATCTTCAATTTTAACTATATTGTATCTCCCCTTACGTCATAGAACGTGGAATCAATATATATAAAATTTGTAAATTTATCACATAATTCAACATAAATAATAAAATTTAATATCTATCCATGTGCAATACTATATTTAGGCACAATAACATGTTTCACTTGATCGGTCGTTCGGTGATGAAATCCTCTTCGAGAAGCTAATCGCCCTTTTTTCTTTTAACTAACTAGGGCAAATATTTGTAACCCACTAAATAGTTAAATAAAAGTTAAATCTCATTATCTTAATATATGGATTTTGGCTCATTTACCACCAACTAAATTAAATAAATTCTTTAATATATACCCATCATTTAAAAAAACCGAATCATCAAATAGTTTAGAATTTTCAAATCAATTCCATCAACTTATTAGAAATCACTCCGAGCAACAACCTAAAGAGATAAAATGATAATTTTATGAAAATTTTACAAAAATGACCTTCCGAATCATTACAATATTATGTTTGATATGGGCACATTAGATGAATTACTTAGAGTTATACGTTGGTTCTACACATTCTTATGTGACCACTTATTCATTCTGACATGATTTGGAGTAAGATTAGTTGCATATGCTCACCTGTGTTTCTACATCTATGTCTTAAATTTCTAGTGGTAGATCGGATATACCGATTCTCTATTGTTCTCTTCCTAGGATAGGATAATTGGGCAGATTTGAGCATTTCAATTAGGATAGATTTTATGTTGTGTGGAATAGAGAAAGTATATCTATAATTTTACGCGCGCAATCTTGCGTATGAGAACTTATATAAGAGCTATTATGAAGAGTTACAATTCTCTAAGAACATTGTTAGAGATCTATATTTTGAAGAAGTATCACTTGTTGGTTATTTACTTTATATTGTTCTCCTTAAGGTTAGATAAGTTTGATTCTTCCTTGATTAGTACTTGTTGTCTAAAAATCAAATTTTTATAGTTTAAGCTTGTGGAAAGTTTATGTTGTGACAATGGAATTGGGTAATTATTTAGAATGTTAACTTTGTTATGTGAGAACAAATTTGTTATGATTATTGTGTTATAGTCCAGCTGGTTTCAGTTTAGATTGGATTCATGGGTTAGTCTGCGACTCAGTCTTGATTTGTAAATCTTTTGAAGCAAAATCTCAAAGCTTAATTCTTGGTAATTGACCTTGATGGAATGGTCCTAAAGATGAGTTGATCACGTGGAGAGATGAATACAACTCATAACAATCATAACTTAGGCTTTTTGGTAACATCTGTTATTCCACTTTCTCCTTCTTTATGTTCGAGGACGAACATGATTTTTAGTGGTGGATAATGTAATGACCCATAAAGTCAATTTGAAATTTATTCTAAAGTTATAGTTTTACCCTCTCAATAATTGCCCCGAATAATTTTATGATTAGTCGGTAAAGTTGATTTGAGAATTTTAACTATTCGATAACTACGATTAAAAAATGGATGGATATATATTAAATAATTTATTGATTTATTCAATGGTTAATGGGTTAAGTCTTAGTGTTAAGTTAATACCCTATATTAACCCATATATTGAAAGAGTAAGTGGGATGTAACTTCTATTTTATTGTAACTTGGAAAAAAAAAAAGACGACATAAGTTGTAATTCGAAGAAGACAAGCCACGGGTAAAATTCTATCTACCTTTTCAATTTTTTTTATAAATTATTAATGTTTGATAGGGAAATAGTAACAGTAAAGGATAGGCATTAATGGGTTTTAAAAAAAATTGGAATTATAAGGGTAGGTTATTTTATTTAGTTTTATTTATGATTCGTTTATATAGGGGACAAGATATGCATGCCCTCAATAATTAGTTATTACATTCTTTTCCATTTGAGATATTAAAATTTGGAAAGATGCCCAGATGGTTTGTGCATATTATTGGATGGTTGCTTGGGTTCTCGATTCAAGTTACTGAATGTAATTTAACGATAATTTGAGGTTCAATCTTGTTTTTAGTAAATGTTATAATTGCTTTGTAAAGTTTAGTTTTTTTGTAACATTTAGATAGATAGTTAAATAGTTATTGAATTAAATTATATGAATATTATTAAATTTATGATAATGAACCAAATTGAGACTTAACCCTGTGCTTGAAACTTTGAAAATATGATCACTGAAATGTTAATTGACATCAAGACTTCAGGACTTCATTAAAAATAATTCAGTGAGTTCTTGGGTCTAGGCTATACATGTAGTAATATGCGTGTTGTAAATTTTGAAATCTTATTGTGATTATCTATTTGAAAAGATTTCTTTAAGTTGGAAATTACAACGAAAAGGGAAGGCCCAAGTTTTGAAGTGATTGTTTGACTATTGAGGCAAGTGGATTTCTAAACTCTTGCTAAGTGAATGAAATATGTGTGGGAGTAATGGGACTTGGTGAAGGGTTGACTTGTCCACATTAATTAATTCTAATAATGATGACAAAGGATAATGAAAGGAAATGTGATTAATTGTTTATGTGTGATGTGTTGAGAAAGGGTTGAAGGCTTGTTGAATCATTGTTTATGTTGTTGTGAATTGTGCAATGTTATGAAAATGGTCATAATCTCTTTATTTGTGTGAACATGTCATTTGCATTATTTTGAGACATGATTGTGACAAGTGTTATGTGCATAAACAAAGAATGAAAACATAAAAAGATGTACTATTTCGAAGGACATTATAGCGCGCCACGATGGATACTATATTTCGAGAGATGTATCGCACGCTGCGATGGATACTATATTTTGAGTGAAGTATCGCGCGCCGCAATGGTTATTATTATCGAGGGTCGTGTCGTGCGCCACGATAGATTCATAGACAGATATGTCCCCCATGGGTCCCGGACTGAGAGACAGTGGGTGTGTATCACTAAGTCAGACATGCATCATTATACTTGACATTGCATTTCATTGCATAGCACATACTTATCATTAGTGAGCTTGATATTGTGTTTTGCTGATTTTGTGAATGCTTTCTGTTAAATTGGTGATTGATGAATACTGAGCTTGTTGTTGAGTATAATATAATTTGTTAAAGTATTGTTGTTAAGGGCATGTAATCTATCAAAGTGTTGATGTGGAGGATCTGTAATTTGTCCAAGTGTTGTTGTTGCGGATAAGTAATTTGTTTATGTTATGTTGTTGAGAACATGTAATTTTTCAAAGTGTCGTTGTTGAGCTATGTGGTATGTAAATTGTGACCTGTTAGGTTGGGTGATTTTTATGCAGGTTGTAGTTGTGTAGGTTCGGTTAGGGTGGTAGGAGTACCCGTATTTCATTCCCTTATCTTGTGTTTAGAGGTTTACCCACTGAGTACCGTGAGGTTTGGTACTCACCCCTTGCTTCTACAAATTTTTTTGTAGGTTACTTGCCCTGACCATAATGATATATTTCTCTTCATTTTTGAGACTTCTTTGAGATTTGTGAGGTAGTTGTTTGTCATTTCAGCAGACCTTATTACTCCTATTTATGATCTTGTTCTACTCTAAAAACAAGTTCATTTGAGACTTGAGTGTTTCAGTTGAATCAACTGTAATACTATAGAGACTTGTACACGAGCCAACCAGGTTTTAGGGGTATAATTTAACTTGTAGTAAATTTTCCACATTTTATTGTATTGGTTGTATGTTATGCTAACTTGTCTTGGTGGGATAAGACGAGTGTCTTCACTCCCATTTTCGGGTCGTCACAAACTTATCTATTTACACTTAGAAAGTCTTGAAGTTTTCCAAATACTTAATGTGATTTAGCATGTGAATATAGTGTAAGAAGTAAGTTTATACTTAGCTGGTTAGATTTAGAAAGTTGTTATGTTTTCCAAATCAGTAACGTGATTTCATTGATAAATATAATGTTATGAAATAAGTAAAAATTTAACTAATCAGACATAGAAAGTCTTTAAGTTCTAAATATACTTAATGTGATTTAGTTGGTGAATATAGCGTTAGAAGTAAGTTAAAACTTAACTAATTAGATTAAAAAGTTGATAAGTTTTCCAAATAAGTAATGCTATTTCTTCGGTGAATAAAGTGTTTGGAAGTAAGTTAAAACATAACTAATCAGACTTAGAAATTCTTTAAGTTCTTCATATAATTAATTTGATTTATTTGGTGAATATAGAGTTAGAAGTAAGTTAAAACATAACTAATTAGACTTAGAAAGTTGTTAAGTTTATCAAATAAGTAATGTGATTTCGCTGGTGAATATAGTATTTGGAACTAAGTAAAAGCTTAACTAGTCAGACTTAGAAAGTCTTTAAGTTCTCCAAATACTTAATGTGATTTAGTTAGTGAATATAGTATTAGAAGTAAGTTAAAACTTACCTAATTAGACATAGAAAGTTGTTAAGTTTTCCAAATAAGTAATGTTATTTCGTTGGTGAATATAGTGTTTGGATGTAAGTTAAAACTTAAGTACTAAGACTTAGAAAGTCTTTAAGTTCTCCAAATACTTAATGTGATTTAGTTGGTGAATATAATATTAGAAATAAGTTAAAACTTAACAAATTAGACATAGAAAGTTTTTAGTTTTTCAAATAAGTAATGTGATTTCGTTAGCTAATAGTGCTAGAAGTAAGTTAAAACTTAACTAAGTAGACTTAGAAAAATTGTTAAGTTCTTCAAACAAGTTAATTAGACTTAGAAAGTTGTTAATTTTTCCAAACAAGTAATGTGATTTCGTTGGTTAATAGTGTTAGAATGTAACGACCTGTTTAGTCATTTTGAGCAGTAGAGTATTTCTGGTAATAACTGTCTGAGTCGACGGATCCCACGACGGACCGTCATGGGCACGACGGACCGTCGAGGGGGTCTCGTTCCAAAACACTTAGAATTCTGAAATTTGGGTACTGAGATCGACTCTCTGAACTTTGTGACGGAATGGCAGGACTGACCGTCGTTGGCACGACGGACCGTCACAAATCATTCCACAGAATTAACCCTCTGAACTTTGTGACGGACCTGCAGGACGGACCGTCACAGTAATGAAGGACCGTCACAGGTTGCGTAACCCTGACTGGGTCGGATTTCTATTAAAAGTTTTCACGGGGCGTTTTGGACTATTCATGCTTATAATTATAAAGTTAGTGGATTAATGTTAATAATTCAATTACTTTGGGGTTAAAGGAGATAACCTTGAAATCATTAGTGGGTTATTTTTATCATCTTTTATACTTAATTATATGACAATTAGGGTAAAATAAAAAGGGTTTGAATAAGAAAAATAGAAAGAGCAAGAACACAGAAAGGGGGAAACGAACGAGAGAAGGGAGAACGAAGAGGAAAACAAAAAGGCTTGGGAAGTAGCTTGCTTGCTCGCGATTCTTCGGTGGAGGTAGGTTATGGTTTATACTATCTCATAGTAAACTCTTAATAGCGAATGATATGTGTTGGGTAGTATTATGAAGTCTTCTATATGCTTAATTCTGTCCTTGCATGATGTGATTATGTAATTGTAATGGATTGGGAAGATGAGGCTGTGAATCTTAAATCTTAAATTCACTTTGTTAATGATGATGCCTTGGTATAAAAGAAGGCTTGAGTAACTAAAGTAATGAGATTAGAGATTCGGGTGTCACGTTTCGACACCAGGATAGTATTAGAGAATCGGGTGTCACGTTCCGACACCAGGATAGTATTAGAGGATCGGGTGTCACGTTCCGACACCAGGATAGTAGATGGATCGGAGTGTCACGTTCCGACGATGGATAGGAGTGTCACGTTCCGACACCAGGACAGTAGATGGATCGGAGGTTCTCAAAAATTGATGTGCCCAAGACTTGTTTTCGGACCAGGTATGGGCATTATGAGTTCTTAGTAATGTCTTTTGGGCTTACGAATGTCCCTGCCGCTTTCATGAGCTTGATAAATGGGATTTTAAAGCCATATCTGGATCGCTTTGTCATTGTATTCATTGATGATATACTGGTATACTCAAAGAGTAAGAAAGAACATGAGGAGCCCCTGAGAATTGTATCGGAAATGTTGAGGGAGAAAAAGCTTTATGACAAATTCTCCAAGTGTGAGTTTTTGCTAGATTCAGTGTCCTTTTTAGGGCATGTAGTTAATAAGGATGGAGTGATGGTCGATCCATCTAAGATTGAAGCAGTGAAGAGTTGGGTAAGACCTACTATTATTAAAGAGGTAAGGAGCTTTGTTTGTTTAGCTTGTTACTACCGTCAATTTGTCAAGGGATTTTCGTCTGTTGCTTCTCAATTGACAAATTTGACTAAGCAGAGTGTTCCATTTGTATGGTCGGACGAGTGTGAAGAATGATTTCAGAAACTCAAAACCTTGTTGACTACAACACCAATTCTTACCTTTCAAGTGGAAGGCTAGAATTTCATTGTTTATTGTGATGCTCCTATTCTGGTTTGGGTGCAGTGCTAATGCAAGAGAAGAATGTAATTGCTTATGCTTCAAGGCAATTAAAGGTGCACGAACGTAATTACCCGACCCATGATTTGGAGTTGGCCGCGGTAGTGTTTGCATTAAATCAATGGAGGCACTATCTATATGGGGTTAAGTATGAAGTCTATATGGATCATCGTAGCCTACAGTATGTCTTTACTCAGAAAGATTTGATTTTGAGACAGAGGAGATGGATGGAACTACTGAAGGACTACGATATCACTATTTTGTACCACCCTGGAAAGGCTAACGTTGTGGCAGATGTGTTAAGTAGAAAAGCAGGGAGCATGGGAAGCCTAGCTCACTTACAGGTTTCCAGACGCCCATTGGCTAGAGAGGTTCAGACTCTGGCTAATGACTTTGTGAGACTAGAAGTAAATGAGAAGGGATGATTTTTGGCCTGTGTGGAGGCAAGATATTCCTTTCTTGACAAGATTAAGGGAAAACAGTTCAGTGATAAGAAACTGATTCGGATCCGAGATAAGGTGTTGCAAGGAGAGGCTAAAGAAGCAAAAATCGATGAGTAAGGTGTTTTGAGAATTAAGGGAAGGGTATGTGTACCCCGCGTTGATGATTTGATTCACACTATTCTTATAGAGGCTCATAGTTCAAGGTATTCTATACATCCTGGTGCAACCAAGATGTATCGTGACCTAAAGCAACATTTTTGGTGGAGTAGAATGAAGCGTGACATTGTTGAGTTTGTTACTCAATGCCCGAATTGTCAGCAAGTAAAGTATGAACACCATAATCCTGGAGGAACACTTCAGAGAATGCCCATTCCTGAATAGAAGTGGGAGATAATTGCAATGGACTTCGTGGTTGGTCTCCCCAAGACAATGGTTAAGTATGACTCCATTTGGGTAATTGTTGATAGGTTAACTAAGTCTGCTCAATTCATTCCGGTCAAGGTGACTTACAATGCAGAGAAGTTAGCCAAACTTTACATCTCGGAAGTTGTTCGATTGCATGGGGTTCTACTCTCCATCATATCAGATAGAGGTACGCAGTTTACTTCTATGTTTTAAAAAACATTGCATGCTGAATTAGGTACTAGGTTGGATATTAGTACCGCATTTCACCCTCAGACCGATGGTCAGTCTGAGCGAACGATTCAAGTGTTGGAGGATATGCTTTGTGCATGTGTGATAGAATTTGGTGGTCATTGGGATAACTTCTTACTCTTAGTAGAGTTCTCCTACAACAATAGCTATCACTCAAGTATTGGTATGGCCCCATTTGAGGCACTGTATGGGAGGAGATGTAGGTCTCCCATTGGTTTGTTTGATGCATTTGAGGTTAGACATTGGGGTACTGACCTTCTGAGGGAATCGTTAGATAAAGTAAAATGCATTCAGGAAAAGCTTCTAGCGGCTCAAAGTAGGCAAAAAGAATATGCAGATTGAAAGGTTAGAGACTTGAAGTTTATGGAGGGTGAGCAATTTTTGCTGAAGGTTTTGCCCATGAAAGGGGTAATGCGGTTTGGTAAGCGAGGTAAGCTTAGCCCGAGGTATATTGGTCCCTTTGATGTTCTGAAGCGCGAGGGGGAGGTAGCTTATGAATTAGCCTTGCCCCCAGGATTGTCAGGAGTGCATCCAGTATTTTATGTGTCTATGTTGAAAAGATACCATGGGGATGGAAACTACATCAATTGTTGGGATTCGGTTCTGCTCGATGAGAATTTGTCTTATGAGGAGGAGCCTGTTGCGATTTTAGATAGAGAAGTCCGTAAGTTGAGGTCAAGGGAGATTGTATCCATCAAGGTTCAATGGAAGAATCGGCCGGTTGAAGAGTCCACTTAGGAGAAGGAGGCTGATATGCAAGAAAGATACCCATACCTGTTTACAGATTCAGGTACTCCATTTCGCCCTTGTTTTTCTTCTTGTTATCGTTCGAGGACAAACGATGGGTAAATTGGTATCTATTGCAATGACATGTTTAGTTGTTTTGAGCAGTAGAGTATTTCTGGTAATAACTTTCTGAGTCGACGGATCCCACGACGGACCGTCATGGGCACGACGGACCGTCAAGGGGGTCTCGTTCCAAAACACTTAGAATTCTCAAATTTGGGTACTGAGATCGACTCTCTGAACTTCGTGACGGAATGGCAGGCACAAATCTTTCCACAGAATTAACTCTCTGAACTTTGTGACGGACCTGCAGGATGGACCGTCACAATCATGACGGACCGTCATAGGTTTCATAACCCTGATTTGGTCGTATTTCTATTAAAAGTTTTCAAGGGGCGTTTTGGACTATTCATGCTTATAATTATAAAGTTAGTGGATTAATGTTAATAATTCAATTACTTGGGGGTTAAAGGAGATAACCTTGAAATAATTAGTGGGTTATTTTTATCATCTTTTATACTTAATTATATGACAATTAGGGTAAAAGAAAAAGGGTTTGAATAAGAAAAATAGAAAGAGCAAGAACAGAGAAAGGGGGAAACGAACGAGAGAAGGGAGAACGAAGAGGAAAACAAAAAGGCTTGGGAAGAAGCTTGCTTGCTCGCGATTCTTCGGTGGAGGTAGGTTATGGTTTATACTATCTCATAGTAAACTCTTAATAGCGAATGATATGTGTTGGGTAGTATTATAAAGTCTTCTATATGCTTAATTGTGTGCTTGCATGATATGATTATGTAATTGTAATGGATTGGGAAGATGAGGCTGTGAATCTTAAATCTTAAATTCACGTTGTTAATGATGATGCCTTGGTATAAAAGAAGGCTTGATGAACTAAATTAATGAGATTAGAGAATCAGGTGTCACGTTCCGACACGAGGATAGTATTAGAGAATCGGGTGTCACGCTCCTACACCAGGATAGTATTAGAGGATCGGGTGTCACGTTCCAACACCAGGATAGTATTAGAGGACCGGGTGTCACGTTCCGACACCAGGATAGTATTAGAGGATTGGGTGTCACGTTTCGACACCAGGATAGTAGATGGATCGGAGTGTCACGTTCCGACACCAGGATAGTAGATGGATCGGAGTGTCACGTTCTGACACAAGGATAGTAGATGGATCGGAGTGTCACGTTCCGACACCAGGACAGTAGATGGATCGGAGTGTCACGTTCCGACACCAGGATAGTAGATGGATCGGAGTATCACGTTCCGACAGCAGGATAGTAAAGAGAATGAATCTTGAAATATGTTAATATATTAAATCTAAAGAACCTGTTTCCCAAATGAGTATGGTATGGAGGCTTGAGAGTCCTCATAGATGTGCTTGGTGTTGTGACAAAGGGTTATGGTAATTGTTGTTGTCACCTGTTAAGAATATTAGCTGATTTTATGTTATTATCTGACATATATTGCTTTCTATTTTGAGTTGGCCAATGATACCTACTCAGTACTTGTGCCTTGTACTGACCCCTATTTGTATTTGTTTTTCTTTGTTAATTGTGGAGTGCAGCAAACGTGCCATCGTCTTCAACTCAACCTCTATTCTAGCCAGTCTTCATCACGCCAGATTTCAGGGTGAGCTATTCCTTCTAGCTTGGACTGGATCTTCTTCTTCATGTCTTGATGCCTTGAAATTCCGCCATGGACTAGCTTTTTATTTGTTTTAGCTTCTTAGACATTCTTAGATTTAGTAATTTGAGGATAGATTTTCTTGTGGTGATGACTTCCAGATTTTGGGGATAATAATTGATAAATTTTAGAAGTTATTTAATTGATTTCGTTAATGAGTTTTAAGTCTTCCGCATTGTATTTTGTTCATTATGGTTGAAATGTTGGGGTTTAGATTGGTTTGTTCGCTCACATAGTAGGATAAGTGTGGGTGCCACTCGCGGCTCGTTTTGGGTCGTGACATAGAAGTAAGTTAAAACTTAACTAAGTAGACTTAGAAAAATGGTTAAGTTCTTCAAATGATTTAATATGATTTAATTGGGGAATATAGTTTTTGAATTAAGTTAAAACTTATCTAATTAGAATTAGAAAGTCTTTAAGTTCTCCATTTAAGTAAATGTGATTAAGTTGATGAATATAGTGTTTTAGTTAAGTTAAACTTAACTAATTATCCTTAGAAAGTCTTTAAGTTCTTGAAATACTTAATGTGATTTAGTTAAATATAATGTTAGAAGTAAGTTAATGTAACGACCTGTTTAGTCGTTTTGAGCAGCAGATTTTATTTCTGGAAAACTGGCTGAAACCACGGACCCCACGACGGACCATCACAGGCATGATGGGCCGTCGCAGGGTTTCGTTTCAATATACTTAGGAATTTTGAAATTGGGTACTGAAAATCGACTCTCTGTAATCTGTGACGGAGGTGCAGGACGGACCGTCACAGGTGTGACGGGCCGTCACAGCCCACTCGAGTTATAAGGGGCTGCGACGACCTGCGTGACGGACCGTCGCAGGCACAACGGGCCGTCACAGGTTGCGCAAATCCCAGGCAGAATCAGATTTCTCTACACGTTTTAAGGGACGTTTTGGACTATTGTTTCCTTAATTATAAAGTTAAGGGTTAATATAATAAGTCTAATACTTGGGGGGTTAAAAGGGGTAACCTTAAGTTAAATTGTGGGTTTTATTGTCCTATTTTACACTTAATTATATGTTAATTAGGGTAAAAGAAAGAGGGTTTGAACAAAAGAAAACAGAAAGAACAAGAAAGAGAGAGAGAGCAGTCGATCAAAGAGGAGAGAACAAGGCTTTGGAAAAACTCTTGCTTGATCACTAGTCTTCGGTGGAGGTAGGTTATAGTTGTTACGATATTCGTAGTGAACTCTTAATAGTGAATGATATGTATTGATAGTATTGTAAACCCTGCTATGTGCTTAAATTGTATGCTTGCATGAATATGGTTATGTGATTATGATAAAATAAGCAGGATAAAGTTATTGAATCCAAAATCTTGAAAGAACCCTAATTCACTTGTTAATGATGATGCCTTGGTGTAAAAGAAGGCTTGATAAATTATATAATGAGATTGATGATGCCTTAGTGAGAAAGAAGCTTGATAAATTATATAATGAGATTGATGATGCCTTAGAATAAAAGAAGGCTTGATGAATTAGGGGATCGGGTGCCACGTTCCGGTACCAGGATAGAAATAGAGGATGGGTGGTGCCACGTTCCGGTACCAGGATAGAATGAGGATCGGAGTGTCACGTTCCGACACCAGGATAGTATAGGATCGTCGGGTGCCACGTTCCGGTACCAGGATAGAATGAGGATCGGAGTGTCACGTTCCGACACGAGGATAGTATATGGATCGGGTGCCACGTTCCGGTACCAGGATAGTATATGAGGATCGGAGTGCCACGTTCCGGCACCAGGATAGAAATAGAGGAGCGGAGTGTCACGTACCGACACAAGAAGAAGAAAGATAAATCTTGAAAGATAATGAATATACTCAATCTAATGAACTTAATTCCCAAACGAGTATGGTATTGAGGCTTGAGCCCTCATGGATGAACTTGATGGCACTTGTTAATGATTATAGTACTTGTTGTTGCTACATGTTGAGTTTATAGTTGATTTATAATATTACTCGATATATATAATCTACTATTCTGAGTTGGCCGATGATATCTACTCAGTACTTGTGGTTGTACTGACCCCCTACTTTTATGTCTTCTTCTTGTTATTTTGTTAATGCAGCAAACGTTCCGTCAACTTCAACTCAATAGTAGATCTAGCCAGTTTCACTACCTTCGGAAATTAAGGGTGAGCTAACGCGTCTAGCTTGGACTGGATCTTCTTCTTGAAGTCTCGATGCCTTGAACTTCCGGCATGGACTAGCTTTTCATTTGTTTTAGCTTCTTAGACATTTTAAGTTAGTAATTTGGTTATAGATGTTCTTGTGATGATGACTTACAGATTTTGGGGATAATAATAATAGTTTTGAATTGTTTTTATTAATGAGTTAAGTCTTCCGCATTTCTTTTGTTGATATTGTATAAAAATGTTAAAGGTTAGATTGGTTGGTTCGCTCACGTAGGAGGGTAAATGTGGGTGCCAGTCGCGTCCCCGTTTTGGGTCGTGACAAACTTGGTATCAGAGCATTAGGTTCGTTGGTCTCATCACACAAGAACGAGTCTAGTAGAGTCTTATGGAACGGTAGGGGGACGCCTTTACTTTTCTTTGAGAGGCTATAAGACTTTAGGAAAACTCCATTCTTTCATTCTTTTTTCGTGCTACTACTTGAGTCCAATTGGTATCTAGGTGATACAAATTGGTATCTGACCATCTTCACTCTATTTCGCAGATGGTTAGAACTAGAGCAACGACCGCACTAGCAGCAACAACGGCAAGACAAGAAACGACTGAGCCAGCCATTTGGGCTGTGCTCGATGAAGAGCAGCGGCAAGAGGCGTGGAAGAGGTCGTGGGAGGACGTCCTCTAGAGGAAGAGGACGAGCCCCTAGCCCATCTGATACTAGGGCGGTGACTCCTCCACCGCCGAGAGGTGATAAGAGAGGGTGAGGAAGGGGAGAATGATCAAGGGCAAAATGAGAAAAATGCCACCAAACCTACCCCATAGATGATCAACCAGGTACTGCTTATCTTAGCGGGTTATCCGATCAGGGTCAGGCACCTCCAGTGGTTTCTGCACCAACACCTCCGATTTCAGAGGTACGACATGCGGCTACTATGGCTCCCCGCATGGATGCATCATTGGGAATAGGCACATTTCCACGTCTGACTACTAGGCCTATTATGACAAATGATCAGCATGAACTTTTCAGTAAGTTCTTGAAATTGAAACCTCCAGTCTTTAAGGGCGCAGAATCAGAGGATGCCTACGATTTTCTGGTTGACTGTCATGAGCTACTACACAAGATGGGTATAGTAGAACGGTTTGGCGTTGAGTTCGTGAGCTATCAGTTTCAAGAAACGCCAAAATGTGGTGGCGATCACATGTTGAGTGTCAACCAACAGAGGCACCACCTATGACTTGGGAATCATTCTCTACCCTGTTTATGGAGAAGTATATCCCAAGGACTTTGAGAGATAGAAAAAGGGATGAGTTCTTGAGTCTCGAGCAAGGTAGGATGACGTCCACGCATACGAGGCTAAATTTCGTGCTTTATCAAGGTATGCCACCCAACTTTGTTTCAGTCCACAAGAACGGATCCGCCGTTTTGTGAAGGGGTTGAGGTCAGAATTGCGGATTTCAACCTTACAGATAGCGGCAACGGCAACATCCTTCCAAGGTGGTAGACTTTGTTATAGAGGTGGAAGGAGTGAAGTCAGATGACCTCACCACAGAACGTCGACATCAAAGAGGCTTCGAAAGGGAGGTGAGTTCAAGGTTCATATACTAGAGGACAGAGTTCTGGAGGCTACTCAGTCCGACCAATTCAGTCTTCACTACAGACTGTAGTTGGGGGTCCACACTGACCGGTCAACACTTCTCTGAGAGGCCGATGCGTGAACCCAGAGAATGTTATGATGTGGGGAGATTGGACACATTAAGAGGTATTGTCCAAACCAGAGTTACAGAACCCCACTAGCTAGAGGTAGAGGTGGTCATGGTAGAGGCCGTTATTCTGGAGGCGTGGTGGCCGAGGTAATGGTGGTCACCAAAACGGCAGAGGTGATGGGCAAACTGGAGCCCCTACATCACACATGGTAGGGGCAACGGGCAAACCAACAAAGGGCCCATTGTTACGCTTTCCCTGGGAGATCTGAAGCGGAGGCGTCTGATGCTGTTATCACAGGTAATCTTTTGGTTTGTGATTGCATGGCATCTGTATTATTTGACCCTGGCTCCACGTTTTCATATGTATCTTCATCATTTGCTAATGGTCTAAATTTGCATTGTGAATTACTTGACATGCCTATTCGTGTTTCTACTCCGGTGGGTGAGTCTGTGGTAGTCGAAAAGGTATATAGGTCTTGTTTGGTGAATTTTGTGGGGAGCAACACTTATGTAGACTTGGTTATTTTAGAAATGGGTGACTTCGATGTAATTCTGGGTATGACTTGGGCTTTCTCTCCGAATTTGCGATCTTGGATTGTAATGCTAAAACGGTGACGTTAGCCAAGCCTGGGACAGATCCGTTAGTGTGGGAGGGTGACTACACTTCCAATCCGGTGCGCATCATTTCCTTTCTTCGTGCTAAGAAAATGGTTAGTAAAGGTTGTTTAGCTTTCTTGGCCCATCTCAAGGATGACACTACCCAATACCTTCGATTGAGTCGGTTTTGGTAGTACGCGAGTTTTTGGATGTGTTCCCTGCAGATCTTCCTGTATGGCCACCAGATAGGGACATTGACTTCTGTATCGATCTTGAACCGGGCACTCGCCCCATTTCTATACCCCCTTATAGAATGGCTCCCGCGGAGTTAAGAGAGTTAAAGGCACAACTTCAAGAGTTGTTGAGCAAAGGCTTCATTAGACCAAGTGCATCTCCTTGGGGTGCTCCAGTTTTGTTTGTGAAGAAGAAGGATGGGAGTTTTCGAATGTGCATAGATTACCGGCAGTTGAACAAGGTAACTATTAAGAACAAATATCCTCTTCCTCGCATTGATGACTTATTCGATCAACTACAAGGTGCTTGTGTCTTCTCGAAGATCGACTTGAGATCCGGTTATCATCAATTGAAAATACGGGCAACGGATGTGCAAAAGACCGCTTTTCGGACTAGGTATGGGCATTATGAATTTGTGGTGATGTCCTTGGTCTTACAAATGCCCCCGCTGCTTTCATGAGCTTGATGAATGGGATATTTTAGCCGTATATTGGATCTCTTTGTGATCGTATTTATAGATGATATACTGGTATATTCTAAAAGTAAGGAGGAACATGAGGAGCATTTGAGAATTGCGTTGGAAATGTTGAGGGAGAAAAAACATTACGCCAAGTTCTCTAAGTGTGAGTTTTGGCTAGATGCAGTGTCCTTCTTGGGGCACGTGGTTTCTAAGGATGGAGTGATGGTGGATCCTTCTAAGATTGAGACAGTGAAGAATTGGGTAAGACCCACTAATGTGTCAGAAATACAGAGTTTTGTTGAGTTAGCGAGCTACTACCGCCGCTTTGTCAAGGGATTCTCTTCTATCGCTTACCAATTGACCAACTTGACTAAGCAGAATGTTCCATTTGTATGGTCGGATGAGTGTGAGGAAAGCTTTCAGAAGCTCAAGACCTTGTTGACTACTGCACCAATTCTTACTTTGCCAGTAGAGGGTAAAAACTTCGTCGTTTATTCTGATGCATCCTATTCACGTTTGGGTGCAGTGCTAATGCAAGAGAAGAATGTGATTGCTTATGCTTCGAGGCGATTAAAGGTGCATGAACGTAACTATCCGACCCATGATTTGGAGTTGGCCGCGGTAGTATTTGCACTAAAGCAATGGAGACACTACTTGTATGGGGTTAAGTGCGAAGTCTATATGAATCATCGTAGTCTACAGTATGTCTTTACTCAGAAAGATTTGAACTTGAGACAAAGGAGATGGATGGAACTACTGAAGGACTACGACATCACTATTTGTATCATCCGGGGGAAGGCAATGTTGTGGCAGATGCCTTGAGTAGAAAGGCGGGAAGCATGGAAGTCTAGCTCATTTGCAAGCTTCTAGACGCCCATTGGCTAGAGAAGTGCAGATTTTGGCTAATGACCTCATGAGGTTAGAAGTAAATGAGAAGGGAGGATTGTTAGCTTGTGTGGAGGCAGATCAACCTTCCTTGACAAGATTAAGGGGAAGCAGTTTGATGAGAAAATTGATCCGGATTCGAGATAAAGTGTTGCAAGGAGAGGCTAAAGAAGCAACAATTGATGAGGAAGTGTTTTGAGGATTAAGGGAAGGGTATGTGTACCCCGCGTCGATATTTTGAACACCACTATTCTGACAGAGGCTCATAGTCAAGGTATTCTATACATCCTGGTGCAACCAAGATGTATCGTGATCTAAAGCAACACTTCTGGTGGAGTAGAATTAAGCGCGATATTGTTGACTTATTGCCAAATGTCCAAACTGTCAACAAGTAAAGTATGACACCAGAGGCCCGGAGGAACGCTTCAGAGAATGCCCATTCCTGAATGGAAGTGGAGAGAATCGCAATGGACTTTGTGGTTGGTCTTCAAAGACAATGGTAAGTATGACTCCATTTGGGTGATTGTGGATAGGTTAACTAAGTCT
>JAKWIY010003060.1:39803717-39845552 GCA_027704805.1 Solanum corneliomulleri | reverse complement strand
GAGGTTATCCAGCCCGACCTATTCAGTCTTCACTGCAGGGTGTAGTGGGGGGTCCACCGCAGACCGGTCAACATTTCTCTGAGTTTGGAGGTTATCCCCAGACTTCGTCATTCTCACAGAGACCTATGCTTGAATCCAGAGAGTGTTATGGATGTGGTGAGGCTGGACACATTAAGAGGTATTGTCCAAAACACAGTTACAGACCTCCAATAGTCAGAGGTAGAGGTGGTCATGGGAGAGGACTTCATTCTGTAGGACGTGGTGGCCGAGGTAATGGTGGTCACCGAAATGGCCGGGGTGACGGCAAACTGGAGCCACTACAGCACAACATGGTAGGGGCAACGGGCAGACAGGTGATAGGGCCCATTGTTACGCTTTCCCCGGGCGGTCTGAAGCGGAGAGATCTGATGCAGTTATCACAGGTAATCTTTTGGTTTATGATTGCATGGCTTCTGTATTATTTGATCCTGGCTCCACATTTTCATATGTATCTTCCTCATTTGCTACTGGTCTTAATTTACATTGTGAATTGCTTGACATGCCTATTCGTTTTACTTCTACTCCGGTGGGTGAGTCTGTGATAGTCTAAAAGGTATATAGTCTTGTCTTGTGACTTTTTGGGGAGCAATACTCATGTAGACTTGTTATCCTAGAATGGTTGACTTCGATGTAATTCTGGGTATGACTTTCTTTCTCCAAATTTTGCAATCCTAGATTGTAATGCTAAAACTGTAACGTTGGCCAAGCCTGGGACAGATCCTTTAGTGTGGGAGGCTGACTACACTTCCACTCCAGTTCGTATCATCTCCTTTCTTCGTGCGAAGAGAATGGCTAGTAAAAGGGTGTTTAGCTTTCGTTGCACACCACAGGGATGATACTACCCAAGTACCTTCAATTGAGTCGGTTTCGATAGTCAGTGAGTTTCTGGATGTGTTTCCTGCAGACCTTCCTGGCATGCCACCGGATAGAGATATTGACTTTTGCATTGATCTTGAACCGGGTACTCGCCCCATTTCCATACCCCCTTATAGAATGGCTCCCGCGGAGTTAAGGGAGTTAAAGGATCAACTTCAAGAATTGTTAGGAAAAGGCTTCATTAGACCAAGTGCATCCCCTGGGGTGCTCCGGTTTTGATTGTGAAGAAGAAGGATGGAAGCTTTCGGATGTGCATAGACTACAGACAACTGAATAAGGTAACTGTTAAGAACAAGTATCCTATTCCTCGCATCAATGATTTGTTCGATCAGTTACAAGGTGCTTGTACCTTTTAAAAAATCGATTTGAGATCTGGTTATCATCAATTGAAAATATGGGCGACGGATGTGCCCAAGACTGCTTTTCCGACCAGGTATGGGCATTATGAGTTCTTAGTAATGTCTTTTGGGCTTACGAATGCCCCTGCTGCTTTCATGAGATTGATGAATGGGATTTTTAAGCCATATCTGGATCTCTTTGTCATTGTATTCATTGATGATATACTGGTATACTCAAAGAGCAAGAAAGAACATGAGGAGCACTTGAGAATTGTATTGGAAATGTTGAGGGAGAAAAAGCTTTATGCCAAATTCTCCAAGTGTGAGTTTTGGCTAGATTCAGTGTCCTTCTTAGGGCACATAGTTTCTAAGGATGGAGTGATGGTGGATCCATCTAAGATTGAAGCAGTGAAGAGTTGGGAAAGACCTACTAATGTTACAGAGGTAAGGAGCTTTGTTGATTTAGCTAGCTACTACCATCGATTTGTCAAGGGATTTTCCTCTGTTGCTTCCCAATTGACAAATTTGACTAAGCAGAGTGTCCCATTTGTATGGTCGGATGAGTGTGAAGAAAGCTTTCAGAAACTCAAGACCTTTTTGACTACTGCACCAATCCTTACCCTGCCAGTGGAAGGTAAGAAATTTCATTGTTTATTGTGATGAATCCTATTAGGGTTTGGGTGCAGTGCTAAAGCAAGAGAAGAATGTAATTGCTTAAGCTTCGAGGCAATTAAAGGTGCATGAACACAATTATCCGACCCATGATTTGGAGTTGGCTGCGGTAGTGTTTGCACTAAAGCAATGGAGACACTATCTATATGGGGTTAAGTGTGAAGTCTATACGGATCATCGTAGCCTACATTATGTCTTTACTCAGAAAGATTTGAATTTGGGAAGCCTAGCTCACTTACAGGTTTGCAGACGCCCATTGGCTAGAGAGGTTCAGACTCTGGCTAATGACTTTGTGAGACTAGAAGTAAATGAGAAGGGAGGATTTTTGGCCTGTGTGGAGGCAAGATCTTCGTTTCTTGACAAGATTAAGGGAAAGCAATTTACTGATGAGAAACTGATCCGGATCCGAGATAAGGTGTTGCGAGGAGAGGCTAAAGAAGCACAAATCGATGAGAAAGGTGTTTTGAGAATTAAGGGAAGGGTATGTATACCCCGCGTCGATGATTTGATTCAAACTATTCTTATAGAGGCTCATAGTTCAAGGTATTCTATACATCCTGGTGCAACCAAGATTTATCGTGACCTAAAGCAACATTTTTGTTGGAGTAGAATGAAGCGTGACATTGTTGAGTTTGTTGCTCAATGCCCGAATTGTCAGCAAGTAAAGTATGAACACCAGAGGCCTGGAGGAACTCTTCAGAGAATGCCCACTCCTAAATGGAAGTGGGAGAGAATTGCAATGGACTTCGTGGTTGGTCTTCCCAAGACAATAGGTAAGTATGACTCCATTTGGGTTACTGTTGATAGGTTAACTAAGTCTGCTCACTTCAATTCGGTCAAGGTGACTTACAATGCAGAGAAGTTAGCCAAACTTTACATCTCGGAAGTTGTTCGATTGCATGGGGTTCCACTCTCCATCATATCAGATAGAGGTACGCAGTTTACTTTATATTTTGGAAAACATTGCATGCTGAAATTGGTACTAGGTTGGATCTTAGTACTGCATTTTACCCTCAGACCGATGGTCAGTCTGAGCGAACGATTCAGGTTTTGGAGGACATGCTTCGTGCATGTGTGATAGAATTTGGTGTTCATTGGGATAACTTCTTACCCTTAGCAGAATTCTCATACAATAATAGCTATCACTCAAGTATTGGTATGGACCCATTTGAGGCACTGTATTGGGAGGAGATGTCGGTCTCCCATTGGTTGGTTTGATGCATTTGAGGTTAGACCTTGGGGTACTGACCTTCTGAGGGAATCGTTAGATAAAGTAAAATGCATTCTGGAAAAGCTTCAAGCGGCTTAAAGTAGGCAAAAAGAATATGCAGATCAAAAGGTTAGAGACTTGGAGTTCATGGAGGGCGAACAAGTCTTGCTGAAGGTTTCACCCATGAAAGGGGTGATGCGGTTTGGTAAGCGAGGTAAGCTTAGCCCGAGGTATATTGGTCCCTTTGAAAATCTGAAGCGCGTGGGGGAGGTAGCTTATGAATTAGCCTTGCCCCCAGGACTGTAAGGAGTGCATCCGTTATTTCATGTGTCTATGTTGAAAAGATACCATGGGGATGGAAACTACATCATTCGTTGGGATTCGGTTCTGCTTGATGAGAATTTGTCTTATGAGGAGGAGACTGTTGCCATTCTAGATAGAGAAATCCGCAAGTTGAGATCAAGGGAGATTGCATCCATCAAAGTTCAATGGAAGAATCGACCAGTTGAAGAGTCCACTTGGGAGAAGGAGGCTGATATGCAAGAAAGATACCCACACTTGTTTACAGATCCAGGTACTCCTTTTCGCCCTTGTTTTTCTTCTTTTGATCGTTCGAGGGCGAACGATGGGTAAATTGGTATCTATTGTAACGACTTGTTTAGTCGTTTTGAGCAGTAGAGTTTATTCTGGTAATAACTGTCTGAGTCGGCGGATCCCCTGACGGACCATCATGGGCACGACGGACCGTCGAGGGGGAGTCGTTCCAAAACACTTAAATTCTGAAAATTTGGGTACTGAGATCGACTCTCTGAACTTCGTGACGGAATGGAAGGACGGACCGTCGTTGGCACGACGGACCGTCACAAACCTCTCCACAGAATTAACTCTCTGAACTTTGTGACGGACCTGCATGACGGACCGTCACAATCATGACGGACCGTCACAAGTTGCGTAACCCTGACTGGGTCGGATTTCTGTTAAAAGTTTTTAAGGGGCTTTTTGGACTATTCATGCTTATAATTATAAAGATAGTGGGTTAATGTTTATAATTCAATTACTTGGGGGTTAAAGGAGATAACTTTGAAATAAATAGTGGGTTATTTTTATCGTCTTTTATACTTAATTATATGACAATTAGGGTAAAATAAAAAGGATTTTGAATAAGAAAAGCAGAAAGAACAGAGAGAGAAGGGAGAAACGATCGAGAGGAAGAGAAGAACGCAAAGAAAGCAAAGCTTTTGGTAAGATAGCTTGTTTGATCGCCATTCTTCGGTGGAGGTAGGTTATGGTTTATACTATCTCATAGTAAACTCTTAATAGCGAATGATATGTGTTGGGTAGTATTGTAAAGACTTCTATATGCTTAATTGTTTGCTTGCATGATGTGATTATGTAATTGTAATGGATTGGGAAGATGAGGCTGTGAATCTTAAATCTTAAATTCACTTTGTTAATGATGATGCCTTGGTATAAAAGAAGGCTTGATGAACTAAAGTAATGAGATTAGAGGATCAGGTGTCACATTCCGAAACCACGATAGTATTAGAGGATCGCGTGTCACGTTCCGACACCAGGATAGTAATAGAAGATCGGGTGTCACGTTCCGACACCAGGATAGTATATGGATCGGAGTGTCACGTTCCGACACAAGGATAGTAGATGGATCGGAGTGTCACGTTCCGACACCAGGATAGTAGATGGATCAGAGTGTCACGTTCCGACACCAGGATAGTAGATGGATCGGTGTGTCACGTTCCGACACAAGGATAGTAAATGGATCAGAGTGTCATGTTCCAGACACCAGGATAGTAATGGATCGGAGTGTCACGTTCCGACACCAGGATAGTAGTGGATCGGAGTGTCACGTTCCGACACCATGATAGTAAAGAGAATGAATCTTGAAATATGTTAATATACTCAATCTTAAGAACCTGTTTGCCAAATGAGTATAGTGTGGAGGCTTGAGTCCTCATAGATGTGCTTCGCGTAGTGACCAAGGGTTATGGTAATTGTTGTTGTCACCTGTTAAGAATATTAGCTGATTTTATGTTATTATCTGACATACATTGCTTTCTATTTTGAGTTGGCCGATGATACCTACTCAGTAATTGTTCCTTTTACTGACCCCTACTTGTATTTGTTTTCTTTGTTAATTGTGGAGTGCAGCAAACGTGCCATCGTTTTCAACTCAACCTCAACTCTAACCAGTCTTCATCACGCCAGATTTCAGGGTGAGCTATTGCTTCTAGCTTCGAATGGATCTTCTTCTTCATGTCTTGATGCCTTGAAATTCGGGCATGGACTAGCTGTTTATTTATTTTAGATTCTTAGATACTCTTAGCTGTAGTAATTTGAGGATAGATTTTCTTGTGGTGATGACTTCCAGATTTTGGGAATAATAAGTATTAAATTTTAGAAGTTATTTATTGGTTCTATTAATGAGTTTTAAGTCTTCCGCATTGTATTTTGTTCATTATGGTTCAATTATTGGTAAATGATTTGGGGTTTAGATTGGTTGGTTCGCTCACATAGGAGGATAAATGTGGGTGCCACTCGCGGCTCGTTTTGGGTCGTGACAGACGTAGCATGCGCCGCAATGGATACTATATTTCGAGGGACGTATCACGCACCGCGATTTTACTATAAATTGTGTCATGCACCACGACAGATGCATAGACAGATATGTCCCCCATAGGTCCCAGGACTGAGAGAGAGCGGGTGTGTATTACTAGGTCAAACATGCATCATTATACTTGACATTGCATTCCATTGCATTGAACATGCTTATCTTTAGTGAACTTGATATTGTGTTTTGCTGATCTTGTGAATGCCTTTCTGTGGAACTTGTGATTGATGAATACTGAGCTTGTTCTTGAGGATATTAAATTTGTTAAAGTGTTTTTGTTGAGGATATGTAATTTGGCGAAGTATCGTTGTTGAGGATATGTTATTTGTCAAAGTGTTGTTGTTGAGAATATGTAATTTGCCAAAGTGTTATTGAGGATGTGTAATTTGTCCAAGTGTTGTTGTTAAGGATATGTAACTTGTCTACGTGTTGTTGTTGAGCTATGTGCTATGTAAATTATGAGTTGTTAGGTTGGATTGATTTTCATGCAGGTTGTAGTTTTAGAGGTTCGGTTGGGGTGGTAGGAGTACCTGTATTTAATCCCCTTAGCTTGTGTTTAGAGGTTTACTTATTGAGTACCGTGTGGTTTGGTACTCACCCATTGCTTCTACAATTTTTTGTAGGTTACCAGCCTTGACCTTTATGATATATTCTCTTCTTTTCCATGGCTTCCTGGAGATTTGTGAGGTAGTTGTTGGTAATCTCATCATCCCTCCTTACTCCAACTTATGATTTTGTTCTACTCTAGAGACAATATCATATGAGACTTATATTTTCTTTTGATTCAATTGTGGTACTTTAGAGACTTGGACATGTGACAACCAGGTTTTGGGGCATAATGTAAGTTGATAGTAAATTTTCCGAATTTATTTTTATAGTTGTGTTTTAGACTGACTTGTCTTGGTGGGATTAGACGAGTGCCATGACGTCCATTTTTTTGGGTCTTGACAATATGATTTAATTGGGGAATATAGTGTTTGAATTAAGTTAAAACTTATCTAATTAGACTTAAAAGGTCTTTATGTTTTCCAAATAAGTTAATGTGATTAAGTTGATTAATATAGTGTTTTAGTTATGTTAAAACTTAACTAACTAGCCTTAGAAAGTCTTTAAGTTCTTGAAAAAAATAATGTGATTTAGTTGGTAAATATAGTGTTAGAATTAAGTTAAAACTTAACTAATTATACTTAGAGATTAGTTATGTTTTTCAAACAAGTAATGTGATTTCGTTGGTGAATAAATTTAGAAGTAAGTTAAAACTTGAATAATTACACTTAGAAAGTCTTTAATTTCTCCAAATACTCAATGTAATTTAGTTGGTGAATATCATGATAGAAGTAAGTTAAAACTTAACTAATTAGACTTAAAAGTTGTTAAGTTTTCCAATCAAGTAATGTGATTTCGTTGGTGAATAGTGTTAGAAGTAAGATAAAACTTAACTAATTACACTTAGAAAAATTGTTAACTTCAAATAAATTTGTCACGACCCAAAAATGGGTGAGATGGCACTCGTCATATCCCACCAAGACAAGTCAGCCTAAAACCCAGTATCTAACAAAGTTCGAAAGTAAATGACAATCCAACAACAAATTCTATTATGAAACCAAGTCATATTAATTCAATCCCCAAACCAGGTTGTCACGTGCACAAGCCTTTAATGTAAATATTAGAATTGAAATAAAATAGAAGTCTAAAATGCAGTTGTGTTTAAAGTAAAAACAAAGCCATAAATTGGAGTAGGAAAGTTTGCTGAGATGACAAGCAGCTACCTCAAAACCCTCCACAAGATGCCTAGCAAACGAAAAGAATGGCAAGTATCACGAAGATCCGGGCTCGTAACCTAATAAAAAATTGTAGGAGCAAGGGTGAGTACCAAAGCACGCGGTACCCAACAAGCAAACCTTTAAACACAGGTTAAGTGAACAAAATACGCATTTTCCTTACAGCCTATCTAAACCTACATGCTACAGCGTAACAATATACAGTTTGCCAAACGCACAACTCAATAACCACACTCTATCAGTTTACACATCCTCAATAACAACTCACTATTCATAAGTCACAAGCTTCACAGAGAAACACTGACAAGATCAGCAAAACACTTGTTCAAGTTCATCAATAATAAAAATATGCAATGACATAAGATCTAATGTTAAATATAGTGATACATGTCTTTCTTAACGATACACACCCGCTGTCTCTCAGTACGGGACCCATGGGGGACATATCTTTCCATGCATCTGTCACGGCGCACTGCATGACCCTCGATAATAGTAAACTTCGCAGCGCGCGATACGTTCCTCTAAATATAGTATCCATCGCGGCGCACAATATGTCCCTCGAAATATAGTATCTATCGCGACGCGCGATACGGACTTCGAAATGAACATCCACTTACCACATCAATCTCTCAAATACAATGCAAAGGACATGCTCAATGAAAATGAGGAGATAACCATTTTGATAACAAAGCGCAATTTACAACAAGGAATACAACACCAACAAGGAAGTCTCCAAGTCATTCTCAACACTACACAAGGAAATACACGAATTTCATATGCTTAACAAGGGTTTAGAAATCCACTTGCCTTAGTCAATCGAATGATCAGTCTGGGACTTGAGCCTTCCCTTTTCGTTGAACTTCCGAATCGATGTAACCTATTCAAGTATATCTATTCACTATAAGATTTTGGTACTAACAATACCCCCATTTATTTAATTATTTTTTTATTTATGAGTGTTTAACCTTGACCTAAAACTTCACAAATTTATAATCAAGTTTGTAATTCTTGATTTCAATTAAAATTTCCTCTATTATAATTTTTTTTTCAAGTTAGCCTAGGATTAAATTTCTATTATTTCTTTTCCACTATCATAACTCGATTGACATTCACTCAACACCATACATATAATATTTAATAACCCATGGCTACTTATCAAAATTAGATTCACAGTAAAATGACCTGGATATAAACTTTGCACTACTAATTTGATTGGAATAGTGTTAATGAACCCCTATTATTATTATTATTTTGTTCTTATGTTTACCAATTTTTTTTAATTTTTTTCAACCCAATGATTGGCTTATTATGGCCAATGATTCGCGCATTATGACCAATCATTGGCTCATTATGGCCAATCCAAATATTCCCCATTCTTTCTCTTAGTTTCCCCGAAAAATTAACGTACCAGTTAGCAACAGAAAAATTATTACTACTAATTTTTCACCAATAATTGTAGCACTTAATTTATTGTTTTATACAATTTTCATTGTTTCTCTAATGCAAAGTAATAATAGCGCCTTCACATGGCCTCAAATTATCATCATTTACGGCTGGCCCAAATTGCACTAGAAAGGTACCTTAATTTCTCAATATACCCAGATCGTGAATTAATATCATATCCCATTTATCACACATAATTGACAAATTAAAAATAATTACGTGAAAGTACCATGGATTGTTACCTGAAGACCAAAGAAAACCTCTCGTGTGCGTCAGCTTAGGTAGGTTTCTACCTTCCTTTGTTTTATCAATTAATAGTTTATTAAAAACTGACAAAATACACTAACATATTCTTTCAATACATGACCTTAATAGTATAGGGTCTTAAATAAAATATCACTTTAGTCCAAAACTATCTATTAATTCCATTATTTATAATCAATCATAAATAAATTAACTCAAGTTATACGAATAATTCATATTTCCAAAAATAACCTCACGGGTCTTGGACCCAACTTCACAAAATCAAGTGAAAGCACATGACATTCATCCGAAATATACTTCTGAAGCATAGAGACATAAAAAACAGGATGGACTGCTGACAACTAGGTGGCAAGTCCAAGAATAGGCAACCTCTCCCACTTGGCTTAAAATCTCAAAAGGGCCAAAGAATCTAGGACTAAGCTTGCCCTTCTTTCCGAACCTCATCACACCCTTCATGGGTGATACTCAGAGCCAAACATGATCACCCTCCATAAACACAAAGGCTCTAACTCTCTGGTCTGCATAACTCTTCTGTCGACTCTGGGCTCTCAACAGTCTATACTGAATAATACAGACTTTCTCCATAGTGTCTCGAAGCAAGTCTGTATCCAAAGAGTCTATCTCTACCAAATCAAACCAACCAATCGGAGATCTACACCGTATACCATAGAACACCTCAAATGGGGCCATGTGGATATAAAGTGATAAATGTTATTATAGGCAAACTCCGCTAAGCGTAAATGTCGATCCCATCTAGCTCCAAAATCGATCAGACACGCCCGGAGCATGTCCTTCAACACCTAGTCGTCCGCTCGGACTGACCATCTGTATGTCGGTGAAAAGTTGTACTGATATCTAACTGAGTACCAAGACCATGCTTTAATGCCTTCCAGAAGTGAGAAGTAAATAATGAACCTCGATTTGATATAATAGAGACAGGAACCCCATGTAGTCGCACGATCTGGCTTATATATAACTCGGCTAACTTTTGTACCGTATACTTCACCCGAACCAATATGAAATGGGAAGACTTGGTCAGGCGATTAACAACGATCAAAATTGAGTCATAACCACCCACTGTGGTAGGCAAACCCACAACAAAGTCCATAGTAATTCGATCCCACTTCCATGTAGGAATAGGCATCCTCCGAGATACACCCCCAGGCCGCTGGTGCTCACACTTGACCTGCTGACAAGTCAAAAACCTCAAAACAAAGTCTGAAATATCTCTCTTCATCCCACACCACCAGTAATGCTGACTATGATCATGATACATATTCGTCGCTCCCGAATGGATGGAATACCGAGAACAACGGGCCTCCTCAAGAATAAATCTAATCAAATCGCCTGTCCAATGCACAAAAATTCTGCCTCCGATCCGCAAGACACTATCAGAAGCAAGAACAACCTCCTTAACTTCCCCTGTCAATACTTTGTCTCGAATGAGACATAATTTTTCATTATCAAACTAGTGTGCAGGGATTTGCTCGACTAAAGAAGACCGATCCTCAATAAAAGCAATCATCCCATCACTCTCTTCAGAAATCTTCAAGCGGACAAGACTGTTAGCTAATATATGCACATCTCTAGCCAATGGTCTCTCCTCAATACCAAGCGCTACAAGACTCCCCATGCTAGGAGTCATCCTACTCAGAGCATCTGCCACAACATTGTCCTTTCCTAGATGATACAGAATGGTCACATAGAAGTCCTTCACCAACTCAAGCCATCTCTGTTGCCTCAAGTTCAAATCCCTCTGGCTAAAGATATACTGAAGACTCCGATGATCAGTGAAGATCTCACAATGCACCCCATACAAATAATGACGCCATAACTTGAGTACAAATACCACAGCCGGCAACTCCAAATCATGAGTAGGGTAGTTCTTCTAATGAGATTTCAACTGCCTAGAAGCATATGCAATAACTTTCCCCTTCTACATCAACAGACCACCCAAACCCACTCCTGAAGCATCACAATACACAGTCAAGTCTACACCCTCCTCAGGTAGAGTAACCATAGGAGCAGAAGTCAACAAAGTCTTGAGATTTTGAAAGCTCTCCCCACACTGATCAAACCACTGAAAAACCCACATCCTGTCGAGTCAATCTAGTCAATGGATCTGCAATAGTAGAGAAACTCTGAACAAATCCTTTCTAATAGCCTGCCAATCCCACAAAACTCCTAATGTCAGTAGGTGAAGTAGGTCGCGTCGAGCCTCTAACTGCCTCAATCTTGGCCGGATCTTTTCTAATACCCTCCTTAGACACCACGTGTCCTATGAATGCCACAGAAGTAAGCCAAAACTCACACTTTGAGAACTTGGCATACAACTTCTCTTCTCTCAACCTCTGAAGTACAATCCTCAAATGTCGGACATGGTCCTCCTTAGTCTTGGAGTAAACCAAGATTTTGTCGATGAAAACAATCACAAAAGAATCAATGTATGGTAGAAACACCCTATTCATCAACTCCATAAATGTTGCAGGGGCATTAGTCAATCCAAAGGACATTACTAGGAACTTATAATGCCCATACCGAGTTCGAAAAGTTTTCTTAGGAATATCTGATGCCCTAATCTTCAACTAATGATACCCAGACCTCAAATCAATCTTAGAGAAAACTGGTGCTCCATGTAACTGATCAAATAAATCATCAATATGCGAAAGAGGATACTTATTCTTCATTGTTACCTTGTTCGACTGTCGGTAATAAATACACATTCTCATAGTCCCATCCTTCTTCTTCACAAACACAACAGGGGCACCCTAAGGTGACACACTAGGGCGAATAAAACCCTTACTCAATAAATGCTACAACTGATCCTTCAATTCTTTCAACTCTGCTGGAGCCAGATGGTATGGAGGGATAGAAATAGGCTTACTGCCCGGCTCCAAATCAATAGCAAAATCGATATCCGTATCGGGAGGAACACCTGGAATATTAGAAGAAAATACATCGGGAAACTTCTGAACCACAAGAACAGAGTCCATGGGAGGTGTTTCAATGCTAGTATCCTGAATAAAAGCTAACTAAGACAAACACCCCCTCTCCCCCAATCTCTAAGCACGGATAAAAGAGATGACCTTGCTAGGATAAGAACCACTAACACTCTTCCACTCAACACTCGGAAAACCAGGCATTGCTAAGTTCACAGTCTTAGAATTACAATCAAGGACAACATGATTAGGAGAAAGCCTATCCATACCGAAGATAACATCAAAGTCTACCATCCCAGAGTGATTAAGTCTACCCAAGTTTCATACCAGCCAAAGAAACAAGACAGGATCGATACATTCGATCCACCACTATGGGATTACCCACGGGTGTAGAAACATGAATAGGTACATTCATGCTATCACATATCATATTAAATTTAGCTGCAAAATACATAGACCCATAAGAGAATGTAGAACATGGATCAAAAAACACAGATGCAGGTCGATGGCATACTGGGATGATACCTATAATAACAGCACCAGAGGTCTCCGTCTCAAGTCCCCCCGGGAAAGCATAGCAAAGTCCTCTTCGTCCACCTCCTGCCTGGGTGGTACCTCTACCCCCACTCTGTTGAGCTGCAACACCACTACTAGAAACTCTATCACCTCTACCTGACTGAACTTTACCGCGACCTCTACCATGTGGTTCTGGTGGTCTAGTCTGGAATGAAGAATTAGGTCGAGGCCCATCACCACCCCTTTGAGAAGTATACTACCGCATTAGGTAATTGGGATCTCCACAAGTAAAACAAAATCTCTGACCTTGAAACTTCTGTGTAGACCCTGAAAACCCACTATAATTGCCTCGCCCTGTAGGTCACTGCTCTGAAAGATACGAGCCCTTACCCGGGCTATAAAACCCCTAGATGTCTGTCCATCCTCAAATGTCCGCATAGATGCATGAATAGGTCTCCGCTGCTGAAAAGAACCACTCACTCTCTCTGATCCCCTACCTCCACCTAAGGCACCATGAAACTGACCTGATATACAGAACCTTTTAGGGTCACCAAACTCTTCTCTCTCCATCAATTTTGCCTCTTAGGCGGCGCTCACAATAGACTGGAAAGAAGCCCCCTCCCTAGATGCCCGAAATACTACTAACCTAAAAGAGAAAGCCAATCCTCTCACAAATCTGCGAATCCTCTCTGTCTCATTTGGAATAATGGCCAACGCATGCCTAGAAAATTGGCAAAAACGCGCCTCATACTCTATAACCGATAAACCATGCTTTCTCAGACTCTCAAACCTCAAGCCACTCTCCTCTCTCACGCTCCAAGGGATAAAACGATCTTGGAATGCACTAAAAAACTGCTCCCAAGTCACTGGAGGAGATCCAACTGGCAAAACCACCGAATAAGTCCTCCACCAGTATCTTGCTAGTCCACGAAGCTGGAGTGTAACATCGAACCCCGTGTGACTAAGCTAATCCAACAACCTCTAGTAACTCTCGGCAGGTAGTTAGAAACTCATGAGCGTCCTCGCTCTTCCCACCCTGAAACATAGGTGGGTCCATTTCTCGAAATCTCTCATACCTACGCTTCTCATCCTTTGTCAGAACAACCACCGGTGCAACATGACCCCCAAGTACAGGTGCAACATCATTCTAAACTGCGGTATCCACTGGTAGCTGCCCCATCGCATCATGAACAACTGAAGCTTGCTGCTCGTCTTGGGTCTGAGCCCCCTCTCTAGTAAGAGAGTCATGTGGTGTTGTAGTCGCACCACCACCCTGAGAAAATTCCTCTAGCACACTTAACACCCTCAATAGTGTATCCTGAAGCAAAGGTGTGAGTACAGGATCTGGAGCAACCTGGTTCTCTCTAATATCAACCTGAGGCTCTGGAGAGACCTCTCTACCACGACATCCGACTGGTGATGCTCCACGGGCACGACCTCTGGCTACTGTAGTACCACGAGTACGACCTTTAGCTCGAGCTCTACCCCTACCCCTAACAAGGGCTTCAATAATTGCCTCGAGAAGTGCCCCCCCCCCTCTACCACCAATATCATCAATTCTAGTCCTCGTCATTTGTCAAAAGAGTATACAATTACTCAGTAATAATGAAGGTACCTACACACAATGAGAAAGTATGAACAAAAGAAAGTTTCCTAGCAATCTTTATACTCACTCAGAGATGAGTATAGACGTCTCCGTACAGATCCTTGAGACTCTTTGTACATTCATCTTGTATACACGTGAGACCTATGAATCTTGGCTCTGATACAATTTTTTCACGACACAAAAATGGGTGTGATGGCACTCGTCTTATCCCACCAAGACAAGTCAGCCTAAAACCCAATATCTAACAAACTGCGAAAGTAAATGACAATCAAAAGACAATTTCTATTATGAAACCAAGTCATATTAATTCATTCCCCAAACCAGGTTGTCACGTGCACAAGCCTCTAATTTAAATATTAGAATTGAAATAAAATAGAAGTCTAAAATGAAGTTGTCTTTCAAGTAAAAATTCTAGCACTTAATTTATTTTTTTATACAATTTTTCATTGTTTCTCTAATGCAAACTAGTAATTGCCTTCACATGGCCTCCAATTATCATCATTTAAAGCTGGCCCAAACTGCACTAGAAAAGTACCTTAATTTCTCAATAAACCCTGATCTTGAATTCATATCATATCCCCTTTATCACACATTATTGGCAAATTAAAAATAATTACGTCAAAGTACCATGGATTGTTACATAAAGATCAAAGAAAACCTCTCGTGTGCATCGGCATAGGTAGGTTTCTGCCTCCCGTTCTTTTATGAATTAATAGTTTATTAAAAACTGACAAATTACACTAACTTATTCTTTTAATACATGACCCTAATAGTATAGGGTCTTAAATAAAAGATCTCTTTAGTCCAAATCAATCTATTAATTCCATTATTTATAATCAATCATAAATAAATTAACTCAAGTTATACGAATAATTAAAATTTCCAAAAATAGCCTCGCGGGTCATTACAAAATTAATGTGATTTAATTTGTGAATGTAGTGTTTCAATTAAGTTAAAACATATCTAATAAGACTTACAAAGTCTTTTAGTTCTTCAAATAAGTTAATGTGATTTAGTTGATGAATATAATGTTTTAGTTAAGTTAAAACATAACTAATTAGCCTGAGAAAGTCTTTAAGTTCTTGAAATACTTAATGTGATTTAGTTGGTAAGTATAGTGTTAGAAGTAAGTTAAAGCTTAACTAATTAGACTTAGAAAGTGGTTATGTTTTCCAAATAAGTAATGTGATTTCATTGGTGAATATAGTGTTTGGAAGTAAGATAAAACTTATCTAATTATACTTAGGAAGTCATTGAATTCTCGAAATACATAATGTGATTTAGTTGGTGAATATAGTGTTAGAAGTAATTTTTCACGACCCAAAAATGGGTGTGATGGTACTCGTCTTATCCCACCAAGACAAGTCAACCTAAAACCCAATATCTAACAAAGTGCGGAAGTAAATGATAAACCAACAATAATTTCTATTATGAAACCAAGTCATATTAATTCAATTCCCAAAACCAGGTTGTCACGTGCACAAGCCTCTAATGTAAATATTAAAATTTAAATAAAATAGAAGTCTAAAATGAAGTGATCTTTCAAGTAAAAACAAAGTCATAAACAGGAGTAGGAAAGTTTGCTGAGATGACAAGCAACTACCTCACAACCCTCCACAAGATGCCTCGGAAACGAAAAGAATGACAGGTATCACGAAGTTTTGGGATCGTAACCTACAAAAATTTGTAGAAGCAAGGGGTGAGTACCAAAGCACGCGGTACCCAACAAGCAAACCTCCAAACACAAGTTAAGTGAACAAAATATGTGTACTTCTTACACCCTATCTAAACCTCCACGCTCTAGCCTAACAATTTACAGTTTACCAAACACACAACTTAATAACAACACTCTATCAGTTTACACATTCTCAATAACAACTCAATATTCAACAGTCACAAGATTCACAGAGAAACAATCACAAGATCAGCAAAACACGTGTTCAAGTTCATCAATAATAAAATGTGCAATGCCATGAGATGCAATGTAAAACATAGTAATGCATGTCTTTCTTAATGATACTCACCTGTTGTCCCTCAGTCTAGGACCCATGGGGGACATATCTGTCCATGCATCTGTCGCGGCGCACAACATGACCCTCGATAATAGTAACCGTCGTGGCGCGCGATACGTCCCTCGAAATTTAATATCCATCGCGGCGCCCGATACGACCCTCGAAATGGTACCTCCTCTTATCACATAACTCTTATCACAACCATGTTTCAAATGCAGTTTGAATTACATACTAAAATAAAAATGAGGAGATAGCCATTTTGATAACAAAACACAATTTGCAACAAGGAATACAACACCAAAAAATAAGCAATAATTCTCCAAATCATTCTCAACACCGCAAAAGGAAATACACGAATTTCATACGCTTAACAAGAGTTTCGAAATCCACTTGCCTTAGCTAATAGAATAATTACTCTTGGACTTGAGACTTCCCTTTCCGTTGAGCTTCTGAACCAATGGAATATATTCAAGTATATATTCACAATAAGGTTTCAGAACTAACAACACTCACACTTTTATGTGTTTAACCTTGACCTAAAAATACACCCCAAATTTATAATCAAGTTTGTAATTCTTGATCTCAATTAAAATTTCCACTATCACAGTTTTCAAGTTTCAAATTTAGGATTGCATCCCTAATTTTTCCAACGTCATAATTTAAATGGTACTCACAAAATCTTATTCATCTAATATTTAAATTACATACAAATATATCAAAAAATGAACCATAATATAATAACTAATATTCTGAAATTTACCCCTAATGATGCCATTAACGTATTTTGCATTATTTTTTTCCTTTCAACCCACTAATGATTGGCTCATTATGAACCAATCATTGACCCACTGATGATTGGCTCATCATGAACCCATCATTGATCCACTAATGATTCAAATGTTTTCATAATATCTAACTATTCACGTGATTTCTATTAATTTTTTTTTACTCATATGTAATCTTCATTTATTATTATACACATATATATAATTAACTATATAATATTGCTATGTACACACATCTATGTGCAGAAATCAAGAAAACTAAAAGAAAAGAAAACTTACATGAAGAAATTCGAAAGCCTCAAGTGTAGAGAAACCCTTCACCCTTTTTTTTCTTTTCGTTAATTCTTTTTCTGAATGATTTATGTACTAAAAGTGGTGAAACATTGCCCTTTTTTTATTAAATAGGATAAAGGATATAAGGTCTTAAAATTTTTATCACTTTAGCCCATTAACTATTAATTTACTCAGTTATCTATAATTATTCATCCATTGATTAATTCAAGTTAAGCAAATATTCAAAATTTCCAAAAATGACCTTACGGGTCATTACATTATCCACCACTCAAAATCATGTTCGTGCTCGAACATAAAATTAAAGAAAGTACCTGATGCTTCAAAAAGTTGAGGATATCTGGCACGCATGTCAGACTGTGTCTTTCAAGTTGCTTCTCTTACTGAACGGTGCTTCCACTGAACCTTCACTGAAACAAGCTTCTTGGTCCTAAGCATTCGGATTTGCCTATCCAATATAGTTATAGGCTCCTCCTCATATTTCAAGTCTGGACCCAGCTCCACAAAATCGAGTGAAATCACATGAGATTCATTCGGAATATACTTCTGAAGCATAGAGAAATGGAAAACAGGATAAACTGCCGACAAACTAGGTGGCAAGGCAAACTTATACGCCACCCCTACCACTCAGCTCAAAATCTCAAAGGTCCAATGAACCTAGGTCTAAGCTTGCCCTTCTTTCTAAACCTCATCACACCATTCATGGGTGATACTCGGAGCCAAACATGATCACCCTCCATAAACACCAAGGCTCTAACTCTCCGGTCTGCATAACTCTTCTGTCGAGTCTGAGCTATCAATAATCTATACTGAATCATACAGACTTGCTCCACAGTGTCTCGAAGCAAGTCTGTATGCAAAGAGTCCATGTCTACCGAATCAAACCAACAAATAAGAGATCTACACCGTCTACCATACAACACCTCAAATGGGGCCATGTGGATACTTGAGTGATAACTGTTATTATAGGCAAACTCCGCAAATGGTAAATGTTGATCCCATCTAGCACCGAAATCGATCACATACGCTCGAAGCATATCTTCCAATACCTAAATTGTCCGCTCAGATTGATCATCTGACTGAAGGTGAAATGGCGTACTCATATCTAACTGAGTAACCTGACCATGTTGTAATGCCTTCCAGAAATCACAAGTATTTAGTGAACCCCGATCTGATATGAAAGAAATTTGAACTCCATGTAGTCTCACAATCTGACTGACATATAGCTCGGCTAACTTCTTTGTCGTATACTTTACCCGAATTGGAATAAAGTGGGCATACTTGGTAAGCCTATCAACAATAACCCAAATGGATTCATAACCACTCGCTATTGTAGGCAAACCCACAACAAAGTCCATACTAATCCGCTCCTATTTCCAAGTAGGAATATGCATCCTATGAGATATACCCCTGGGCCGCTGGTGCTCACACTTGACCTGCTGGCAAGTCAAACACCTCGAAACATATTATGTTCTATCTCTCTTCATCCCACACCACCAATAGTGCTGACTCAGATCATGATACATCTTCGCCGCTCCCGGATTGATGGAATATCGAGAACAATGGGCCTCCTCAAGGATCAATCTAATCAAATAGCCTACCTTGGGCTCATAAATCCTACCTCCAATCCTCAAGACACTATCAGAATTAAGGACATCCTCCTTAGCTTCCCCTCTAAAAACTTTGTATCGAATGAGACATAAATTTTAATCATTAAACTGGTGTGCACGGATCTGCTCGACTAAAGAAGATCGAGCCTCTATAAAAGCAATCATCCCATCACTCTCCTATGACATCTGCAATCGGACAAGACTGTTAACTAACAATTGAATATCTCTAGCCAATGGTCTCTCCTCAATACTAATAGATGAAAGACTCCCCATGCAATGAGTCTTCCTACTCAAAGCATCGGCCATAACATTGGCCTTCCCAGATGATACAGAATGGTCATATCATAGTCCTTCAGCAACTCAAGCCATCTCCATTGCCTCAAGTTCAAATCTCTCTGACAAAAGATATACTGAAGACTCCGATGATCAGGGCAGATCTCACAATGCACTCGATAAAAATAATGACGCCATAACTTATGTACAAACACCACAGCCGCCAACTCTAGATCATGAGTACGGTAGTTCTTCTCATGGGACTTCGATTGCCTATAAGCATAATCAATCAGTTTACCCTTCTACATCAACACACCACCCAATCCAACTCCTGAAGCATACAGAATACACTTTAAAGTCTACACCCTCCTCAGGTAGAGTCAACATAGGAGGTGAAGTCAACAAAGTCTTGAGTTTTTGAAAGCTCTGCTCATACTCATCAGACCACTGAAAACACACATCTTGTTGAGTCAATCTAGTTAATGGAGCTGCAATAGTAGAGAAACTTTAAACAATCGTCGATAGTAGCCGGCCAATCCCAAAAAACTACGATTCTCAGTAGGTGAGGTAGGTCGTGTCCAGCCTCTAACTGCCTCAATTTTGGCCGGATCTACTCTAATACCCTCCTTGGACACCACGTGTCTCAAGAATGTAAGAGAAGTAAGCCAGAACTCACACTTTGAGAACTTGGCATACAATTTCTCTTCTCTCAACCTGTGACGAACGATTCTCTTTTTCAATACGTTAGCTGAAGTGTTTTGATTTTTTGTTTTGTGTTTAGAAAGAATGAATGCTTTTGGGTTGTTGGAAAGATGATGAATCGAAGCTACACTTTTCTCTCAAGTTTCTCACTTAAGAACACCATTTCAAACATGTTTAGTTGTTTTCCAGTTCATTGTCTGAACAAAGCTACTCATCCCCTTCCAGTTCACTGCTTGAAGAAAGGTAATGTTGTTTTCCTCATAGTTTTTGCTGCATATTAACTCTACCCTCCACTTGTTTAATTATGTTGTGTATGTTGTTGTATTCCCTGACCCACTCGTGGGGCTACACTTTTTTGTTGGTGTTGTAATAATAGTAGTGCACATAGTTTAATATCATAATCTGCACATTCAAGAGAACCATCAGGTTTTGATTTGTTGTGCTACGTCATGAGTAATATATCACAATCTGCACATTGAGATTATCTCTTTTCTTTTGTCAGATATCAAATATCGGTCTATCTTCAGGTGGGGTTTGTTGGTTTGTAAACAAATACTTTTCCCCTGCTTGGCCACAAATGATTTTGTAAATAGGTGACTCTGTGGTTCTTCCTTTGCTTTTCATGTTAATATCTACAGATGCTTAAGATTTTTTTGTTCTTATTCAGATTGTTGTTACTGTTGCTTGTCCATGTTTAAGATCTTTCTTGCACTACTAGGTAGATCTTGAAATCTGTGATACTGCTGCCTGTTTTCTTGGTTAATAGATATGTTTGTGATGCAATTAGCTAATTGATTAACTTCTATAAATATATGTACTATCTTGATTTGAATTGTTTTCATAATCATATGCAACTCTTCTATCTTATCAATTAAACTCCAAGTTAACCTCCTCTCTCATTGAATCATGTTCTTGAGGCATAGCGAGTCAGTCTCTAAAATGGCATTTGTGATCCCACACCTCTTGAAATAACTTAGTGCTTTCAAAATAGCTGGGATTTCAGCTTCAATATTTGTCGTGTTGCTATGCTTTGTGTTTCTGCATATGCTAGATTTCCTTGGATTCCTATTATACAAAATCCGATAGAGTTCTCTCCTGGGTTGACTTTTCTAGAGCCATTTGTTCTCTCTTAGGTTGCCTTGGGGTGGTAACAGGGGATCTATGATCTTGATTCACTTTTCAACAATTCCAATTGATTGCACTAACAAAAAGGGTGGAACTGGGATTACTTCTCTGAACTTCATGACGAACCTGCAGGACGGACCGTCATAAACTCGACGGACCGTCGTGGACTCCGTAACCCCACACTTAACTTACCCATCTTACTTCAGCAGCTGCACTACGCTTCCACCTACGGACCGTCACAAGCATGACGGTCCGTCGAGGGTCTTCGTTCCAAAACACTTAAAATCTTAGAATATGGGTACTGAGATTACTTCTCTGAACTTCATGACGAACCTGCAGGACGGACCGTCACATACTCGAAGGATCGTCGTGGTCTCCATAACCCCGCCCTTGGTCTGATTGAGACTTCCCCATCTTCCTTCAACAACTGCACTACGCTGCCACCTACAGACCGTCACAAGCACGACGAACCGTCACAAGCTCTGTAACCCCACACTTAGTCAGAATTCCCCATCTTGCTTCAGCAAATTCACTACGGTGCAACCTACGGACCGTCACAAGCACGACGGACCATCACAAGCTCCGTAGGTGGTCTCTTCTGCATTTCTTCGCTCAAAATCTCCGCATTTATCTATGGACAGATTTATGTATATCCTATTAAGTGTACTTATTTTTTCATTTCTAGTAACATTAACATTGAAAAACATTTGTGGAGGTTCAAGGTTTGATTTGACATAGGGAAAGCCTCATGACTAGGTAAGAAACTTTTATCATCTAATAACACATGATTCTGATAGATCACTCGTGACTTTTAAAACTTATTTGTTAACTGGTTAATGATTATTGCAGAAAGACTAAATATTCATATATTCTTCTAGGAGTTCACATATCCCATCCAAGGATTGGATGAATTTAGCAAGGTATAGCAAAGAGTATATTGATGGCATTGAATCATTTCTACATTTTGCTTACTCTTATGTAGATCCTCATAAAGATAAAATTCAGTGTCCATGTGCCAAATGTTGTAATATTCTTTGGAACCGAAGGAATGTAGTGTATGATCATCTAATATGCCATGGATTCGTTAAAGGCTATACTAGATGGATCAATCACGGGGAATGGGATATCAAGTTGAATGATGATGATGATATGGATTACTCGTGTGATGATATTGATGGGTTATTGAATGATCAATTTAGAGATGTTGCACATGCTGGAGGAGTTTATGATGGTCCAAATGAAGATGCCAAGAAATTCTATAGCTTACTTTAAGAGGCAAACCAAGAATTATATTTTGGTTGTATAGGTTTCTCTAAATTATCATTCACACTTCTCTTATATTTGCTGAAGAGTTTACATGGATGGAGCAATGAATCGTTCACATCTCTTGTAGAGTTATTAAAAGAGGCGATGCCCGAGTTGAACATTCCTCAGTCTTACAATAAAACCAAGTCTATGGTTAAGAATCTTGGTCTGGATTATGATAAAATTGATGCATGTCCAAATGATTGCATGTTGTTCAAGAATGATCACAAGGATGACGAATTTTGTCATACTTGTGGAGCTTCACGATGTATTAAATCTCCTAAAGTTGATAGTGAGCTTGAGTCTTCAAAAAAACAATGGACCGTCACAGTCACGATGAACCATCATGGACTCCGTAACCCCACACTTAGTTAAACTCTTGGAATATGGTTACTGGGATTACTTCTCTGAACATCATGACGAACCTGTAGGACGGACCGTCGTGGTCTCCGTAACCCCACACTTCGTTAAACTCTTGGAATATGGGTACTGGGATTACTTCTCTGAACTTCATGACGAACCTGCAGGACGGACCGTCACAGTCACGACGGACCGATGTGGTCTCCGTAACCCCACACATAGTCAGACTTCCCCATTTTCCTTCAGCAGTTGCACTATGATGCAGTTCTTTGAAAATATCATGTTATGTTGTTATGTATTGATTTTTGTGGACACTTCTAAACTATGTTATGAACCTTGTTTCAAGTGGTCATCACTGGTTTGTTTGAATTACTTATGTGTAATTTTTACATTGAAGTTTACAACAGAAGACTGCACAAATTAAACTGTTGAAGTTTAATTTTTGAGAGCAAACAATAGAAGACTGCACAAATGTTGTAGTCCTTATAATGTGTAATTTTTACATTAAAATTGTATTTTCATTTGGATTGGTTGTCTTATAGTAAATTCTATCTGATTATGCACTTCCACAATTAATTCACAAACTTATAATTTTATTTTATATGTGCAGAAAAATGCAGGTAATTGAATTTGAATGCCAGAAGAAAACTCGACCCAGTGTGGCAAAAGATGATGAAATTTTTGTATTGTTTTCATATACGTTTGAATGACACTTTCGGGTTTTTGGAACTTGTTCATATTAGAGATCTTTAAGCAATCACTTTCTATGTTTTGGTTGTACATGAAATATTTCTCGAAGTTTATTTGAAATATTTAGCTTCAATTTAATGATTAATTAATTTATTTTGTGTTTTAGGTCACTTGTATGTATGTAAATATATTATATATATATTTGTGCTACATGTAGGCTTTTAAATGTTGATGTTACACTTTGTAAGTGTTGCTTTACATGAGATATAAAAACAACACTTTATAAGTGTTGCTATAGATGAGATATAAAGTAACAATTTTTAAGTGTTGCTATAGCTGACATATAAAGTAACACCTTATAAGTGTTCCAATAGATGAGATATAAAGTTACAATTTTTAAGTGTTGCTATAGCTGACATATAAAGTAACACCTTATAAGTGTTGCAATAGATGAGATATAAAGTTACACTTTATAAATGTTGCAATAGATGACCAATAAAAGTCAACACTTTTTAAGTGTGCCCAATAGATCTGAAAAGGCAACGCTTTTAAGAGTAGTCTAACAAAAAATAGGTGTTTCTAATGCACGTCTTCAAAGCGTGCCCTTATACCTATTTGGCTATGCTTTATGAGTGTTTCCAAAGATGGCTACATTTAATAAGTGTTGCCTAGTGTCAAAGGTTATGCTTCTTTTGGGCAGCCCCTAAAAAGTGTTGCTGAATGTCCAAAAGTGTAGCCTTTTCTCAAAGGCCACACTTTTTGCTAGTTTAGGCTACACTTATGTGATGTTGTTGTAGGCCGAAAATGGTGTAGTGTAACCTTGCTAGGATAAGAACCACTAACACTCTTCCACTCGACCCTCGGAACACCAAGCATTGATAAAGTCACAGTCTTAGCATTACAATCAAGGATAGCATGATAAGGAGAAAGCCAATCCATACCCAAGATAACATAAAAGTCTACCATACCCAGAATGATTAAGTCTACCCAAGTGTCATACCCAGCCAAAGAAACAATACAGGATCGATACACTCGATCCACCTATAAGTGCTTACCCATGGGTTTAGAAACACGAATAGGTACAGTTATGCTATCACATATCATATCAAATTTAGCAGCAAAATAAGTAGACACATAAGAGAATGTAGAACCTGGATCAAATAACACAGACGCAGGTCGATGGCATACTGGGATGATACCTGTAATAACGACATCAAAGGTCTCCTCCTCGGGTCTCCCCGGAAAGCATAGCTGTGGCCTCCTCGTCCACCTCCAGCCTGGGTGGTACCCCTACCCCCACTCTGCTGAGTTGCAACACCACTACTAGAAACTCTATCACCTCTACCTAACTGAAATCTGCCCCGACCTCTACCCTGTGGTGCTGGTGGTCTAGTCTGGAGTGAAGAATTAGGTTGAGGCCCACCACAACCTCTTTGAGAAGTACACTGCCGCATTAGATGATTTGGATCTCCACAAGTAAAGCTAAATCTCTGACCTGGGAACTGCTTTGTGGAACCTGAAACTATAATTTCCTTATCTAATTAGACTTAGAAAGTCTTTAAGTTCTTCAAATAAGTTAATATGATTTAGTTGATGTATATAGTGTTTTAGATAAGATAAAACTTAACTTATTATCCTTATAAAATCATTATTTTCTTGAAATACTTAATGTGATTTAGTTGCTAAATATAGTATTAGAACTAAGTTAAAACTTAACTAATTAGACTTTGAAATTTGTTGTGTTTTCCAAATAATTAAAGAAATTTCATTGGTGAATATAGTGTTTGGAAGTAAGTTAAAACATACCTAATTAGACTTAGGAAGTCTTTAAGTTCTCCAAATACTTAATGTGATTTAGTTGGTCAATATAGTGTTAGAAGTAAGTTAAAACTTAATAATTAGACTTAGAATGTTGTTAAGTTTTCAAAATGAGAATTGTGATTTCGTTGGTGAATATAGTGTTTGGAAGTAAGATAAAACTTAACTAATCAGCATAGAAAGTCTTTAAGTTCTCCAAATACTTAATGTGATTTAGTTGCTGAATATAGTATAAGAAGTAAGTTTAAACTTAACTTATTAGACTTAGAAAGTCTTTAAGCTTTCTAAACAAGTAATGTTATTTCATTGGTTGATAGTGTTAGAATTAAGTTAAAACTTAACTAATTAGACTTAAAAAAATTTATGTTCTTCAAATAAGTTTATGTGATTGAGTTGGGGAACATAGTGTTTGAATTAAGTTAAAACTTAACTAATTAGACTTACAAACTCTTTAAGTTCTTCAAATAAGTTAATGTGATTAAGTTAATCAATATTTTGTTTTAGTTAAGTTAAAACTTAACTTATTAGACTTAGAATGTTGTTATGTTTTCCAGACAACTATTGTGATTTCGTTGGTGAATAGTGTTAGAATTAAGTGAAAACTTAACTAATTAGGCTTAGAAAAATTTTTAGTTATTCAAATAAGTTAAAGTGATTTAGTTTGTGAATGTAGTGTTTGAATTAAGTTAAAACTTATCTAATTAAACATAGAAAGTCTTTAAATTCTCTAAATACATAATGTGATTTAGTTGGTTAATATAATATTGGAAGTAAGTTAAAACTTAACTAATTAGACTTAGAAAGTTGTTAAGTTTTACATAAAAGAAATATGATTTCGTTGGTGAATATAGTGATTGGAACTAAGTGAAAACTTAACTAATGAGACGTAAAAAGTCTTTAAGTTCTTCAAATAAGTTAATGTGATTTGGTTGATGAATATAGTGTTTAAGTTAAGTTAAAACTTAACTAATTAGACTTAAAAAGTTGTTAAGTTTTACAAATAAGTAATTTAATGTCCTTGGTGACTATAGTGTTTGGAAGTAAGTTAAAACATAACTAATCAGACTTAGAAAGTCTTTAAGTTCTCCAAATACTTTATGTGATTTAGTTGGTTAATATAGTGTTTAAGGTAGGTTTAAACTTAACTAATTAAGCTTAGAAAGTTGTTAAGTTTATCAAATAAGTTAGTGTAATTTAGTTGATGAATATAGTGTTTTAGTTAAATTAATACTTAACTAATTAGCCTTAGAATCTCTTTCAGTTCTCCAAATACTTAATCTTATACAGATGGTGAATATAGTGTTAGAAGTAAGTTAAAACATAACTATTAGACTTAAAAAGTTATTACGTTTTCCAAATATGCAATGTGATGTCGTTAGAAAATGCAGTTTTTGGAAGTAAGTTAAAACTTTACCAATTAGACATAGAAATTCTTTAAGTTCTCCAAATACGTAATGTGATTTCGTCGGTGAATAGTGTTAGAAGTTAGTTAAAACTTAACAAATTAGACATAGAAAAATTGTTATGTTCTTCAAATTAGTTAATGTGATTTAATGGGGGAATATATTTTTTGAATTAAGTTAAAACTTAACTTATCAGATTTAGAAAGTCTTTAAATTCACCAATACTTAATGTGACTTAGTTAGTGAATATAGTGTTAGAAGTAAATTGAACCTAAACTAATTAGCCTTAGAAAGTCTTTAAGTTTTGTAAATTCTTAATATGATTTAGTTGGTCAATATAGTGTTAGAAGTAACATAAAACTAAACTAATTAGACTTAGAAAGTTGTTAACTTTTCCAATCAAATAATGTGATTTCGTTGGTGAATAGTGTTATAAGTAGGTTAAAACTTAACTTATTAGACTTAAAATTTTTTTAAGTTAATCAAATAAGTCAATGTGATTTAGTTGGTTAATGTAGTGTTTAAATTAAGTTAAAACTTAACTACTTAGACTTAGAAAGTCTTCAAATTCTTCAAATAAGTTAATGTGGTTTAGTTGATGAATATAGCGTTTTGGTTAAGTTAAAGTTTAAGTGATTAGACTTAGGAAGTTTTTAAATTTTCAAAACAAGTAATGTGATTTCGTTGGTCAATATAGTGTTACAAGTAAGTTAAAACTTAACTAATTAGACTTAGAAAGTTGTTAAGTTTTCCAAATAAGAAATGTGATTTTGTTAATGAATATAGTTTTTGGAAGTTAGTTGAAACATAACTAATCAGACTTAGAAAGTCTTTATGTTCTCCAAATACTTAATGTGATTTAGTTGGTGAATATAGTGTTAGAATTATGTTAAAACTTAACCAATTAGATTTAAAAAGTTGTTAAGTTTTCCAAATAAGTAACATGATTTCATTGGTGAATATTGTGTTTGGTAGTAAGTTAAAACTTAACTAATCAGACTTAGAAAGTATTTAAGTTCTCCAAATACTTAATGCGATTTAGTTTGTGAATATAGTTTAGAAGTAAGTTAAAACTTAATTAACTAGACTTAGAAAGTTGTTATGTTTTCTAAACAAGTAATGTGATTTCGTTGAGTAATAGTGTTATAAGTAAGTTAATACTTAACTAATTAGACTTACGAAAATTGTTATGTTCTTCAAATAAGTTAATGTGATTGAATTGGGGAATATAGTGTTTGAATTAAGTTAATACTTAACTAATTAGACTTACGAAAATTGTTATGTTCTTCAAATAAGTTAATGTAATTTAATTGGGGAATATAGTGTTTAATTAAGTTAAAACTTAACTAATTATCCATAGAAACTCTTTAAGTTCTCCAAATATTTAATTTGATTTAAATGGTCAATATAGTGTTAGAAGTAAGTTAAAACTGAACTAACTAAACTTAGAAAGTTATTATTATTTCCGAATAAGTAATGTGATATCGTTGGTGAATATAATGCTTGGAAGTAAGTTAAACTTAACCAATTAGACTTAGAAATTATTTAAGTTATCCAAATACCTAATGTGATTTAGTTGGTGAATATAGTGTTAGAAGTAAGTTAAAACTTAACTAATTAGACTTAGAAGGTTTTAAGTTTTCAAAATAAGTAATGTGCTTCCGTTGGTGAATATAGTGTTTGGAAGTAAGTTAAAACTTAAATAATCAGACTTAGAAAGTCTTTAAGTTCTCCAAGTACTTAGTGTGATTTAGTTGATGAATATAGTGTTAGAAGAAAGTTAAAACTTAACTAATTAGACTTAGAAAGTTATTATGTTTTCCAAATATGTAATGTCATGTCGTTGGTGAATATAGTGTTTGGAAGTAAATTAATATTTAACTAATTAGCCTTAGAAACTCTTTAAGTTCTCCAAATACTTAATGTGATTTAGATGGAGAATCTAGTGTTAGATGTAAGTTAGAACTTAACTAATTAGACATTAAAAGTTGTTATGTTTTCCAAATAAGTAATGTGATGTCCTTAGTGATATAGTGTTTGGAAGTAAGTTAAAACTTAACTAATCAGACTGACAAAGTCTTTAAGTTCACCAAATACTTAATGTGATTTAGTTGGTGAATATAGTGTTAGAAGTAAGTTAAAACTTAACTAATTAGACTTAAAAAGATGTTAAGTTTTCCAAATAAGTAATGTGATTTCGTCGATGAATATAGTGTTTGGAAGTAAGTTAAGACTTGACTAATAAGACTTATAAAGTCTTTAAGTTCTTCAAATAAGTTAATGTGATATATTTGATGAATATAGTGTTTAAGTTAAGTTAAAACTTAACTAATTAGACTAAAAAGTTGTTAAGTTTTCCAAATAAGTAATGTGATGTCGTTGGTGAATATAGTGTTTTGAAGTAAGTTAAAACTTAACTAATCATACTTAGAAAGTCTTTAAGTTCTCCAAAAACTTAATGTGATTTAGTTGGTGAATCTAGTGTTAGAATTAAGTTTAAACTTAACTAATAAGACATAGAAAGTTGTTAAGTTTTCCAAATAAGTAATGTGATTTAATTGGTGAATGTAATGTTTGAATAAAATTACAACTTAACTAATTAGACTTAGAAAGTCTTTAGCTTCAAATAATTTAATGTGATTTAGTTGGAGAATATCATATTAGAAGTAAGTTCAAATTTAACTAATTATACTTAGAAAGTTGTCAAGTTTTCCTGATAAGAAATGTAATTTCGTTGGTGAATATAGTGTTTGGAACTAAGTTAAAACATAACTAATCAGATGTAGAAAGTCTTCGGTTTCCCCAAATAATTAATGTGATTTAGTTGGTGAATATAGTTTTAGAAGTAAGTTAAAACTTAACTAACTAGACTTACAAAATTGTTAAGTTTTCCAAATAAGTAATGTCATGTCGTTGGTGAATATGGTGTTTGGAAGTAAGTTAAAACATAAATAATAAGACTTACAAAGTCTTTAAGTTCTCCAAATACTTAATGTGATTTAGTTGGTGAATATAGTGTTAGAAGTAAGTTGAAACTTAACTAATGAAACATAGAAAGTTGTTAAGTTTTCCAAATATGTAATGTGATTTAATTGGTGAATGTAGTGTTTGAATTAAATTAAAACTTAACTAATTAGACTTAGAAAGTCTTTAAGTTCTTCAAATAATTAAATGTGATTTAGTTGGTGAATATCATATTAGAAGTAAGTTCAAATTTTACTAATTAGACTAATAAAGTTGTTATGTTTTCCAAATAAGTAATGTGGTTTAATTTGTGAATATAATGTTTGAATTAAGTTAAAACATAACTAATTACACTTAGAAAGTCTGTAAGTTCTCCAAATATTAAATGTGATTTAGTTGGTGAATATAGTTTTAGAAGTAAGTTAAAATTTAACTCATTAGACTTAGAAAGTTGTTTAAATTTTACTAAAAAGTAATGTGATTTCGTTGGTGAATAATGTTAGAAGTAACTTAAAACGTAACTAATTTGTCACGACCCAAACCCGAGCCGCGACTGGCACCCACATTTACCCTCCTATGTGAGCGAACCAACCAATCTAACCCTTAACATTTCAAACATAATCAACAGAAAATAATGCGGAAGACTTAAACTCATTAATAAAAACCAATTCATTAACTATTAAAATTCAACATCTATTATTCCCCAAAATCTGGAAGTCATCACCACAAGAACATCTATGATCAAATTACTAAACTAAGAGTATTCTAAGAAGCTAAAACAAGTAAGAAGCTAGTCCATGCCGGAAGTTCAAGGCATATAGACTTGAAGAAGAAGATCCAGTCCAAGCTAGAAGCATTAGCTCACCCTGAAGATCCGGTGTGACGAAGACTGGCTAGAATCACTTTGAGTTGAAGACGACGACACGTTTGCTTGCACTCCACAAATAACAAAGAAGAAAACATAAAAGTAGGGGGTCAGTACAACCACAAGTACTGAGTAGATATCATCGGCCAACTCAAAATAGAAAACAGATATATCAGTTAATATCATAAATCAACTATAAAATCAAATGTATCAACAACAAGTACTAAAATCATCAATAAGTACCACCAAGTTCATCCATGAGGACTCAAGCCTCAATACCATAATCATTTGGGAATTAGGTTCATTACATTGAGTATATTAACATTCTTCAAGATTCGTTATCTTTCTTCCTCTTGTGTCGGTACGTGAGACTCCGATCCATATTCTACCCTGGTGACGGAACGTGGCACTCCGATCCTCATTCTATCCTGGTACCGGAACGTGGCACCCGATCCATATACCATCCTGGTGTCGGAACGTGACACTCCGATCCTCATTCTATCCTGGTACCGGAACGTGGCACCCGATCCAAATACTATCCTGGTGTCGGAACGTGACATTCCGATCCTCATTCTATCCTTGTACCGGAACGTGGCACCCGATCCCCTAATTCATCAAGCCTTCTTTTATACTAAGGCATCATCAATCTCATTATATAATTTATCAAGCCTTCTTTACACCAAGGAATCATCATTAACAAGTGATTAGGTTTCTTTCAAGATTTAGGATTCAATAGCTTCATCATGCTTATTTTATCACAATTTCATAATCACAATCATGCAAGCATACAATTAAGCATATAGAAGGGTTTACAATACTACCAATACATATCATTCGCTATTAAGAGTTTACTACGAATATCATAGAAAAACCATAACCTACCTCCACCGAAGATTAGTGATCAACAAGCAATTTCCCAAGCTTTGTTTTCTCTGTTCCTCGTTCGATCGATCCTGTCTCTCTCTCTTGTTCTTTCTATTTTTCTTATTCAAAACCCTCCTTCTTTTACCCTAATTAGCATATAACTAAGAATAAAAGATGGCAATAATAACCAACTAATTAAATTAAGGTTACCTCTTTTAACCCCCAAGTAATTAGACTTATTAATATTAACCCTCTAAATTTATAATTAAAGCAGGAATAGTCCAAAACGTCCCTTAAAACGTGTAATGAAATCTGACCCAGACTTGGATTACGCAACCTGTGACGGCCCGTCGTGCCTGCGACGGTCCGTCCTGCAGGTCGTCATAAAGTTCAGTGACCCAATTTCCTCCAAGGGTCTGTGACGGTCCGTCACGCCTGTGACGGTCCGTCCTGCAAGTCCGTCACGAAGTTCAGAGAGTCGATTTCCAGTACCCAATTTCAGAATTTCTAAGTGTTTTGAAACGAGACCCTGCGACGGTCCGTCGTGCCCATGACGGTCCGTCGTGGGGTCCGTCGTCTCAGCCAATTTTCCAGAAATAAAATTGCTGCTCAAAACGACTAAACAGGTCGTTACATAATTAGACATAGAAAAATTGTTTAGTTATTCAAATTAGTTAATATAATTTAGTTGGTGAATATAGTGTTTGTCAAAACATAACTAATTAGACTTAGAAAGTCTATAAGTTCTCCAAATAAGTTTATGTGATTTAGTTGATGAATTTAGTGTTTTAGTTAAGTTAAAACTTAAATTATTAACCCTAGAAAGTCTTTAAGTTCTCCAAATGCATAATGTGATTTAGTTGGTGAATATAGTGTCTGAATTAGTTAAAACTTAACTAACTAGACTTAGAAAGTTATTATGTTTTCCAAATAAGTAATGTGATGTCGTTGATGAATATAGTTTTTGGAAGTAAGTTAAAACTTAACTAACTAGACTTAGAAAGTCTTTAAGTTCTTCAAATAATTTAATGTGATTTAGTTGGTGAATATCATATAAAATGTAAGATCAAATTTAACTAATTAGACTTAAAAAGTTGTTATGTTTTCCAAAACAGTAATGTTATTTAATTGGTGAATATAATGTTTGAATTAAGTTAAAACATAACTAATTAGACTTAGAAAGTTTGTAAGTTCTCCAATTATTAAATGTGATTTAGTTGGTGAATATAGTTTTAGAAGTAAGTTAAACATTAACTCATTAGACTTAGAAAATTGTTTAAATTTTACAAACAAGTAATGTGATTTCGTTAGTACACAATGTTAGAAGTAACTTAAAACTTAACTAACTAGACATAGAAAAATTGTTAAGTTATTCAAATAAGTTAATCTAATTTAGTTGGTGAATATAGTGTTTGTCAAAACTTAACTAATTAGACTTACAAAGTATTTAATTTCTCCAAATAAGTTTATGTGATTTAGTTGATAAATATAGTGTTTTAGTTAAGTTAAAACTTAAATAATTAGCCCTAGAAAGTCATTAAGTTCTCCAAATTCTTAATGTTATTTATTTGGTGAATATAGTGTTAGAAGTAGTTAAAACTTAACTAACTAGACTTAGAAAGTTATTATGTTTTCCAAATAAGTATTGTGATGTCGTTGATGAATATAGTGTTTGGAAGTAAGTTAAAACTTACCTAACTAGACTTAGAAAGTCTTTAAGTTCTCCAAATACTTAATGTGATTTAGTTGGTGAATATAGTGTTAGGTATAAGTTAAAACTTCAATAATTAGACGTAGAAAGTTGTTAAATTTTCCAAAAAAAATGTGATTTCGTTGGTGAATATATTATTTGGAAGTAAGTTAAAACTTAACTAATCATATTTAGAAAGTCTTTAAGTTCTCTAAATACTTAATGTGATTTAGTTGGTGAATATAGTGTTTGAAGTAAGTTAAAACCTAATTAATTAGACTTAGAAAGTTATTATGTTTTCCAAATAAGTAATGCGATGTCGTTGGTGAATATAGTGTTTGGAAGTAAGTTAAAACTTAATCTGTTAGACTTAGAAAGCCATTAAGTTCTCCAAATACTTAATGTGATTAAGTTGGTTAATATAGTGTTAGAAGTAAGATTAAATTTAACTAATTAGACTTAAAAAGTTTTTATGTTTTCCAAATCAGAAATGTGATTTCGTTGGTGAATATAGTGTGTGGAAGTAAGCTAAAACATAACTAATCAGACTTAGAAAGTCTTTAAGTTCTCCAAATACTTAATGTGATTTAGTTTGTGAATATCTTATTAGAAGTAAGTTTAAATTTAACTAATTATACTTAGAAAGTTGTTATGTTTTCCAAATAAGTAATGCGATGTCGTTGTTGATGTCAGCACCAAAAACCGAGCCGCGAGCGGCACCCACACTTATCCTACTATGTGAGCGAACCAACCAATCTAAACCACAACATTTCTATATAATAACAGAATATAATGCGGAAGACTTAAACTCATTAATGAAAACCAATTAAATAACTTCTAAAAACTCAACAACTATTATTATCCCCAAAATCTGGAAGTCATCATCACAAGAACATCTATCCTCAATTACTAAAACTAAGAGTATCGAAGAAAGCTAAAATAAGTAAAAGCTAGTCCATGTCGGAATTTCGAGGCATCAAGACTTGAAGAAGATGATCCAGTCCAAGCTAGAAGCATTAGCTCACCCTGAAATCCGGTGTAATGAAGACTGGCTAGAGTTGAGGTTGAGTTGAAGACGACGGTACGTTTGCTGCACTCCACAAATAACAAAGAAAGAAACATACAAGTAGGGGTCAGTACAAAACAAAAGTACTGAGTAGGTATCATCGGCCAACTCAAAATAGAAAACAGTGTATATCAGATAACATCATAAAATCAACTACAATACTCAATCTGTAGCAATATCAAGTACTATAATCATTAATAAATAATGCCAAGTACAGCCATGATGACTCAAGCCTCAATACCATACTCATTTGGGAAATAGGTTCATTAAATTGAGTATATTAACATCTTTCAAGATTCATTATCTTTATTCCTCTCGTGTCGGTACGTGACACTCCGCTCCATATACTATCCTTGTGTCGGAACGTGACACTCCGATCCTCATATACTATCCTGGTGTCGGAACGTGACACCCGATCCATATTTTATCCTGGTGCCGGAACGTGGCACTCGGATCCTCATTCTATCCTGGTGTCGTAACGTGGCACTTTGATCCTCATTCTATCCTTGTACCGGAACGTGGCACCCGATCCATATACTATCCTGGTTTCGGAATGTGACACTCTGATCCTCATATACTATCCTGGTACCGGAACGTGGCACCGGATCCATATACTAACCTAGTGTCGGAACGTGACACTCCGATCCTCATATACTATCCTGGTACCGGAACGTGGCACCCGATCCTCTATTACTATCCTGGTGTCGGAACGTGACACCCGATCCCCTAATCTCACACTACTTTCGTTTATCAAGCCTTCTTTTATACAAGGCATCATCATTAACAAAGTAATTAGGGTTTTCCAAGATTTAGGATTCAATAGCTTCATCATGCTTTTTTATCACAATTTTATAATCACATTCATGCAAGCATACAATTAATCATATTGAAGGGTTTACAATGCTACCCAATACATATCATTCGCTATTAAGAGTTTACTACGAATAGCATAAACCATAACCTACCTCCACCGAAGATTCGTGATCAAGGAAGCAAATTCCCCAAAGCTTTTTTTCCCCTTCGTTTCTCCCGCTTTCTTCTCGTTCGTTTCTCCCTCTTTTGTTCTTTCTATTTTTCTTATTCAAACCCTCTTTCTTTTAACCTAATTAGCATATAATTAAGTATAAAAGATGATAAAAATAACCCACTAATTATTCAAAGGTTACCTCCTTTAACCCCCAAGTAATTGAGTTATTAATATTAAACCACTAACTTTATAGTTATAGCAAGAATAGTCCAAAACACCCCTTAAAATATTTACACAAATCCGACCCAGCCTGGGATTACGCAACCTGTGACGGTCTGTCATGGCTGTGACGGTCCGTCCTGCAGGTCCGTCACAATGTTCAGAGACTTTATTTCTGTGGAAGATGTGTGACGGTCCGTCGTGCTCACGACGGTCCATCCTGCCATTCCGTCACGAAGTTCAGAGAGTCGATTTCAGTACCCAAATTTCAGAATTCTAAGTGTTTTGGAACGAGACCCCCTCGACGGTCCGTCGTGCCCATGACGGTCCGTTGTGGGATCTGTCAACTCAGCCAGCTTTTCCAGAAATAAAATCTGCTGCTCAAAACGACTAAACAGGTCGTTACAATAGATACCAATTTACCCATCGTTCGTCCTCGAACGATCACAAGAAGAAAAACAAGGGCGAAAAGGAGTACATGAATCTGTAAACAGGTGTGGGTATCTTTCTTGCATATCATCCTCCTTCTCCCAAGTGGCCTCTTAAAGTGGTCGATTCTTCCATTGAACTTTGATGGATGCAATCTCTCTTGATCTCAACTTGCGAATTTCTCTATCAAGAATGGCAACAGGCTCCTCCTCATAAGACAAATTCTCATCAAGCAGAACCGAATCCCAACGAATGATGTAGTTTCCATCCCCATGGTATCTCTTCAACATAGACACATGAAATACCGGATGCACTCCTGACAGTCCTGGAGGCAAGGCTAATTCATAAGCCACCTCTCCTACTCGCTTAAGTACTTCAAATGGTCCAATATACCTTGGGCTAAGCTTACCTCTTTTACCAAACCGCATCACCCCTTTCATGGGCGAAACCTTCAGCAAGACTTGCTCGCCCTCCATAAACTCCAAGTCTCTAACCTTTCGATCTGCATACTCCTTTTGCCTACTTTGCGCCGCTAAAAGCTTTTCTTGAATAGATTTCACTTTCTCCAATGAATCCCTCAAAAGGTCAGTACCCCAAGGTCTAACCTCAAATGCATCAAACCAACCAATGGGAGACCTACATCTCCTCCCATACAATGCATCAAATGGAGCCATGTCAATACTGGAGTGATAGCTATTATTGTATGAAAACTCCGCTAAGGGTAAGAAGTTATCCCAATGACCACCAAATTCTATCAGACATGCAAGAAGCATATCCTCCAACACTTGAATCATTCGCTCAAACTGACCATCAGTCTGAGGGTGAAATGCAGTACTAAGGTCCAACCTAGTACCTAATTCCGCATGCAATGTTCTCCAAAACATAGAAGTAAACTGCGTACCTCTATCTGATATGATGGAAAGTGGAACTCCATGCAATCGAACGATTTCTAAGATGTAGATTTTGTCTAACTTCTCTGCATTGTAGGTTACCTTGACCGAAATGAAGTGAGAAGACTTAGTTAATCTGTACACAATTACCCAAATAGAATCAAACTTACCCAATGTCTTTGGAAGACCAACCACGAAGTCCATTGCAATTCTCTCCCACTTCTATTCAGGAATGGGCATTCTCGGAAGTGTCCCTCCGGGCCTCTGGTGTTCATACTTTACTTGTTGACAATTTGGACATTTGGCAACAAAATCAACAATGTCGCGCTTCATTCTATTGCACCAAAAGTGTTGCTTTAGGTCACGGTACATCTTGGTTGCACCAAGATGTATAGAATATCCGGAACTATGAGCCTCTGTGAGAATAGTGTGGATCAAGTCATCAAAACAGGGCACACATACCCTTCCCTTAATCCTCAAAACACCTTCCTCATCCATTATAGCCTCTTTAGCCTCTCTTCGCAACACCATATCCCGAATTCGGCTTAGTTTCTCATCATCAAACTGCTTTCCCTTAATCTAGTCTAGAAAAGAAGATCTCGCCTCCACACAAGCCAAAAATCCTCCCTTCTCATTTACTTCTAGCCTCATAAAGTCATTAGCCAAGTTTTTGATTTCTCTAGCCAACGGGCGTCTAAAAACATGCAAGTGAGCTAGACTTCCCATGCTTCCTGTCTTTCTACTTAAAGCTTCTGCCACAACATTAGCTTTTGTCGGAGTTCCATCCATCTCCTCTGTCTAAAATTCAAATATTTCTGAGTAAAGACATACTGTAGGCTACGATGATCCGTATAGATTTCACACTTAACCCCATATAAATAGTGTCTCCATTGCTTTAATGCAAATACTACCGCAGCCAACTCCAAATTATGGGTCGGGTAATTGCGTTCGTGCACCTTTAATTGCCTTGAAGCATCAGCAATTACATTCTTCTCTTGCATTAGCACTGCACCCAACCCAGAGTAGGATGCATCACAATAAACAATGAAGTTCTTACCCTCTACTGGCAAGGTAAGGATAGGTGCAGTGGTCAGCAAGGTCTTGAATTTCTGAAAGCTTTCCTCACATTCATCCGACCATACAAATGGAACATTCTGCTTAGTCAAGTTCGTCAACTGGGAAGCAATGGAAGAGAATCCCTTGACAAATCGACGGTAATAGCTAGCTAAACCAACAAAGCTCCTTATTTCTGATACATTAATAGGTCTTACCCAATTCTTCACTGTCTCAATCTTAGAAGGATCCACCATCACTCCATCCTTAGAAACCACGTGCCCCAAGAAGGACACTGAATCTAGCCAAACTCACACTTGAGAATTTGGCATAAAGCCTTTTCTCCCTTAATACTTCCAACACATTTTCAAATGCTCCTCATGTTCCTTCTTACTCTTGGAGTATATCAATATCATCAATAAATATGATCACAAAGAGATCCAGATATAGCTTAAAAATCCCGTTAATCAAGCTCATGAAAGCAGCAGGGGCATTCGTAAGACCAAAAGACATTACTACAAATTCTTAATGCCCATACCTGGTTCGAAAAGCAGTCTTTGGCACATCCGTTGCCCGTATTTTCAATTGATGATAACCGGATCTCAAGTCAATCTTAGAGAAGACACAAGCACCTTGTAACTGATCGAATAAGTCATCAGTGCGAGGAATGGGATACTTGTTCTTAATAGTTACCTTGTTCAACTGCCGGTAGTCTATGCACATTCGAAAACTCCCATCCTTCTTCTTCACAAACAACACCGGAGCACCCCAAGGGGATGCACTTGGTCTAATGAAGCCTTTACTTAACAACTCTTGAAGTTGGGCCTTTAATTCTCTTAACTCAGCAGGAGCCATCCTATAAGGGGGGATGGAAATGGGGCGAGTACCCAGTTCAAGATCAATGCAGAAATCAATATCTCTATCCGGTGGCATACAAAGAAGGTTTGCAGGAAACACATCCAAAAACTCACGGACTACCGAAACCGACTCAATTGAAGGTACTTGGGTAGTATCATCTCTGAGGTGTGCCAAGAAAGATAAACACCCTTTACTAACCATTTTCTTAGCACGAAGAAAGGAGATGATACGAACTGGAGTGGAAGTGTAGTCACCCTCCCACACTAACGGATCTTTCCCAGGCTTGGCCAACGTCACCGTTTTAGCATTACAATCTAATATTGCAAAATTCGGAGAAAGCCAAGTCATACCCTGAATTACATCGAAGTTAACCATTTCTAGGATAACCAAGTCTACATGAGTATTGCTCCCCACAAAAGTCACCAGACAAGACATATATACCCTTTCAACTATCACAGACTCACCCACCGGAGTAGAAACACGAATAGGCATGTCAAGCAATTCCCAATGTAAATTAAGACCAGTAGCAAATGAGGAAGATACATATGAAAATGTGGAGACAGGATCAAATAATACAGAAGCCATGCACACAAAACCAAAAGATACCTGTGATAACAACATCAGATGTCTCCTCCGCTTCAGACCCCCCGAGAAAGCGTAACAATGGGCCCTATCACCTGTCTGCCCGTTGCCCCTACCATGTTGTGGTGTAGTGGCTCCAATTTTCCCGTTACCCCGGCCGTTTTGATGACCACCATTACCTTGGCCACCACGTCCTTCAGAATGACGGCCTCTTCCATGACCACTTCTACCTCTGACTATTGGGGGTCTGTAATTCTTTTTTGGTCAATACTTCTTAATATGTTCATTCTCCCCACATCCATAACACTCTCTGTAGTCAAGCATAGGTCTCTCAGAAAAGTGCTGACCGGTCTAAGGTGGACCCCCAACTACAGTCTGTAGTGAAGACTGAATTGGTCGGACTGAGTAACCTCCTGAACCCTGTCCTATAAAGTAAGAACCATTAAACTCACCTCCCTTTCGAAACCTTTTTGATGTCGATGCCATGGTGAAGTCATCTGGCTTCACTCCTTCCACCTCTATCACGAAGTCTACCACTTCTTGAAAGGATTTTGCCGTAGCCGCTACCTGTAAGGCTGAAATCCACAAGTCTGACCTCAACCCTTCACAAAACGGCGAATCCGCTCTTGTGGACTGAAACAAAGTTGGGTGGCATACCTGGATAATGCACGAAACTTAGCCTCATATGCAGTAACCGACATCCTACCTTGCTCTAGGCTCAAGAACTCATCTCTTTTCCTATCACTCAAAGTTCGGGGATATACTTCTCCATAAACAGATATAGAGAATGATGCCCAAGTCATAGGTGGTGCCTCTGTTGGTTGACACTCAACATGTGACCGCCACCACATTTTGGCGTTCCCTTGAAACTGATAAGTCACAAACTCAATACCAAACCGTTCTACTATACCAATCTTGTGTAGTAGCTCATGACAGTCAACCAGAAAATCGTAGGCATCCTCAGATTCAGCACCCTTGAAGACTGGAGGTTTCAATTTCAAGAACTTACTGAAAAGTTCATGCTGATCATTTGTCATTAAAGGCCCTGTAGTCAGACGAGGAAACGTGCCTATTTCCAATGAGGCATCCATGCGGGGAGCCTCAGCAGCGGCCTGTCGTACTTCCGTAACCTGATGTGCTGGTGCAGAAAACACTGAAGATGTCAGGCCTTGATCAGATAACCCGCTAAGATAAGCAAGAACTTGATTGATCATCTCTGGGGTAGGTTGGGGTGGCAATTCCTCATTCTGCACTTTTTCATTCTCCCCTTCCTCACCCTCTCTTACCACTTCCTCAGTTGGTGGAGGAGTCACCGCCCTAGTACCATATGGGCTAGGTGCTTGTCCTCTTCCTCTAGAGGACGTCCTCCCGCGACCTGTACCACGGCCTCTTGCCACTGTTCCTCTCCGAGCTACAGCCCCCGTGGCTGGCTCAGACGCATCCTGTCTTGCCGGTGTTGGTGTTGGCGTAGTCGTTGGTCTAGTTCTAACCATCTACGAAATAGAGTGAAGATGGTCAGATACCAATTTGTATCACCTAAATACCAATTGGATACAAGTAATAGCACGAAAGAAAGAAAGAAAGAATGGAATTTTCCTAAAGTCTTATAGCCTCTCAAAGAAAAGTAAAGGCGTCCCCCTACCGTTCCTTAAGACTCTACTAGACTCGTTCTTGTTTGATGAGACCAACGAACCTAATGCTCTGATACCAAGTTTGTCACGACCCAAAACCGGGCCGCGAGTGGCAGCCACACTTATCCTACTATGTGAGTGAACCAACCAATCTAAACCCCAACATTTCTATATAATAAAAGAATATAATGCGGAAGACTCAAACTCATTAATGAAAACCATTGAAATAACATCTAAAACTAACACTATTATTATCTAAATACTTAAAGAGAAATCTGGAAGTCATCATCACAAGAACATCTATCCTCAATTACTAAACTAAAGTATCTAAGAAAGCTAAAATAAGTAAAAGCTAGTCCATGCCGGAATTTCGAGGCATCAAGACTTGAAGAAGACGATCCAGTCCAAGCTAGAAGCATTAGCTCACCCTGAAATCTGGTGTAATGAAGACTGGCTAGAGTTGCGGTTGAGTTGAAGACGACGGTACGTTTGCTGCACTCCACAAATAACAAAGAAAGAAACATACAAGTAGGGTCAATAAAAAACACAAGTACTAAGTAGGTATCATCGGCCAACTCAAAATAGAAAACAGTATATATTACAGAATATCATAAAATCAACTACAATTCTCAATCTGTAGCAATATCAAGTACTATAATCATTAATAAATAACGCCAAGTACACCCATGAGGACTCAAGGCTCAATACCATACTCATTTGGGAAAAAGGTTCATTAAATTGAGTATATTAACATCTTTCAAGATTCATTATCTTTATTCCTCTCGTTTCGGTACGTGACACTCCGCTCCATATACTATCCTGGTGTCGGAACGTGACACTCCGATCCTCATATACTATCCTTGTGTCGGAACGTGACACCCGATCCATATTCTATCCTGGTGCCGGAACGTGGCACTCCGATCCTCATTCTATCCAGGTGCCGGAACGTGGCACTCCGATCCTCATTCTATCCTGTTACCGGAACGTGGCACCCGATCCCTATATTATCCTTGTGTCGGAACGTGACACTCCGATCCTCATATACTATCCTGGTACTGGAACGTGGCACCCGA
>JAKWIY010003060.1:39717386-39803617 GCA_027704805.1 Solanum corneliomulleri | reverse complement strand
AATTGCCTCGAAACATAAGCAATTACATTCTTCTCTTGCATTAGCACTACACCCAAACCAAAATAGGATGCATCACAATAAACAATAAAATTCTTGCCTTCCACTGGCAAGGTAAGAATTGATGCAGTAGTCAACAAGGTCTTGAGCTTCTCAAAGCATTATTCACACTCATCCGACCATACAAATGGAACATTCTGCTTAGTCAAGTTCGTCAATTGGGAAGCAATAGAAGAGAATCCCTTGACAAATTGACGGTAGTAGCTAGCTAACCCAACAAAGCTCCTTATTTTTTGACACATTAGTAGGTCTTACCCAATTCGTTACTTTCTCAATCCTAGAAGGATCCACCATCACTCAATTCTTAGAAACCACGTGCCCCAAGAAGGACACTAAATCTAGCCAAAACTCACAATTGGAGAATTTGGCATAAAGCCTTTTCTCCCTTAATACTTCCAACGCAATTCTCAAATGCTCCTCATGTTCTTTCTTGCTGTTTGAGTATATCAGTATATCATCAATAAATACGATTACAAAGAGATCCAGATATGGCTTAAAAATCCCGTTCATCAAGCTCATGAAAGCAGCAGGGGCATTCGTAAGATCAAAAGACATTACTACGAATTCGTAATGCCCATACCTTGTTCGAAAATCAGTCTTTGGCACATCCGTTTCCCATATTTTCAATTGATGATAATCGGATCTCAAGTCAATTTTAGAGAAGACACAAGCACCTTTTAACTTAACAAACAAGTCATCAATGCGAGGAATGGGATACTTGTTCTTAATAGTTGCCTTGTTCAACTGCCGGTAGTCTATGCACATCCGAAAACTCCCATCCTTCTTCTTCACAAATAACACAGGAGCACCCCAAGGAGATGCACTTGGTCTAATGAAGCCTTTGCACAACAACTCTTGAAGTTGGGCCTTTAACTCTCTTAACTCCGCGGGAGCCATTCTATAAGGGGGTATAGAAATGGGGCGAGTACCCTGTTCCAGATCAATGCAAAAATCAATATCTCTATCCGGTGGCATACCAGGAAGATCTGCAGGGAACATATCCAGAAACTCACGGACTATCGAAACCGACTCAATTGAAGGTACTTGAGTAGTGTCATCCCTGAGATGTGACAAGAAAGCTAAACACTCTTTGCTAACAATTTTCTTAGCACGAAGGAAGGAGATGATACGAACCGGAGTGGAAGTGTAGTCGCCCTTCCACACTAACTGATCTGTCCCAGGCTTGGCTAACGTCACAGTTTTAGCATTACAATCCAAGATTGCAAAATTTGGAGAAAGCCAAGTCATACCCAGAATTACATCGAAGTTAACCATTTTTAGGATAACCAAATCTACATAAGTGTTGCTCCCCACAAAATTCACCAAACAAGACCTATATACTTTTCAACTATCACAGACTCACCCACCGGAGTAGAAACACGAATAGGCATGTCAAGTAATTCACAAGGTAAATTAAGACCTGTAGCAAATGAAGAAGATACATATGAAAATGTGGATCCAGGATCAAACAATACAGAAGCCATGCAATCACAAACCGAAAGATTACCTGTGATGACAGCATCAGATGTCTCCGCTTCAGATCTCCCAGGGAAAGCGTAACAATGGGCCCCATTACTTGTCTGTCTGTTGCCCCTACCATGTTTTGTTGTAGTGGCTCCAGTTTGCCCATCACCCCAGCCGTTTTGGTGACCACCATTACCTCGACCACCACATCCTCAAGAATAACAGCCTCTACCATGACCACCTCTACCTCTAGCTATTGGGGGTCTATAACTCTGTTTTGGACAATTCTCCTAATATGTCCAGTCTCCCCACATCCATAACACTCTCTGGAATCAAGCATAGGTCTCTTAGAGAAGTGTTGACCGGTCTGAGGTGGACCCCCAACTACAGTCTATAGGGAAGACTGAATTAGAGAAGTGTTGACCGGTCAAAGTAACGTCCTGAACCCTGTCCTCTAGAGTAAGAACCATTAAACTCACCTCCCTTTCGAAACCTTTTTGATGTCGATGCCATGGTGAAGTCATCTGGCTTCACTCCTTCCACCTCTATCACGAAGTCTACCACTTCTTGAAAGGATTTTGCCGTAGCCGCTACCTGTAAGGCTGAAATCCGCAATTCTGACCTCAACCCTTTCACAAAACGGCGAATCCCCTCTTGTGGACTGAAACAAAGTTGGTGGCATACCTGGATAATGCACGAAACTTAGCCTCATATGCAGTAACCGACATCTACCTTGCTCTAGGCTCAAGAACTCATCTCTTTTCCTATCCCTCAAAGTCCGGGGGATATACTTCTCCATAAACAAGCTAGAGAATGATGCCCAAGTCATAGGTGGTGCCTCTTTTGGTTGACACTCGACATGTGACCGCCACCACATTTTGGCGTTCCCTTGATACTGATAAAACTCTACACCAAACCGTTCTACTATACCCATCTAGTGTAGTAGCTCATGACAGTCAACCAGAAAATTGTAGGCATCCTCAGATTCAGCATCCTTGAAGACTGGAGTTTTCAATTTCAAGAACTTACTGAAAAGTTCATGCTGACATTTGTCATTATAGGCCATGTAGTCAGACGAGGAAACGTGCCTATTTCCAATGAGGCATCAATGCGGGGAGCCTCAGCAGCGTCCTGTCGTACCTCTGTACCCTGAGGTGCTGGTGCAGCAAACACTGGAGGTGTCTGGCCCTGATCATATAACCCGCTAAGATAAGCAAGAACCTGATTGATCATTTTGGGTAGGTTGGGGTGGAAATCCCTCATTCTGTACTTGTTCATTCTCCCCTTTCCCCCTTCTTACCACTTCCTCAGTTGGTGGAGGAGTCACCGCCCTAGTACCAGATGGGCTAGGTGCTTGTCCTCTTCCTCTAGAGGACGTCCTCCCGCGACCTCTACCACGACCTCTTGCCACTGTTTCTCTCTGAGCTACAGCCCCAGTGGCTGGCTCAAACGCATCCTGTCTTGTCGGTGTTGGTGTAGGTGCAGTCGTTGCTCTAGTTCTAACCATCTGCGAAATAGAGTGAAGATGGTCAGATACCAATTTGTATCACCTAGATACCAATTGGATCCAAGTAATAGCACGAAAGAAAGAAAGAAAGAATGGAATTTTCGTAAAGTCTTATAGCCTCTCAAATAAAAGTAAAGGCGTCCCCCTACCGTTCCTTAAGACTCTACTAGACTCGTTCTTGTGTGATGAGACCAACGAACCTAATGCTCTGATACCAAGTTTGTCACGACCCAAATCCGAGCCGCGAGTGGCACCCACACTTACCCTCCTATGTGAGCGAACCAATCAATATAAACCCCAACATTTCAATATAATAACAGAAAGCAATGCGGAAGACTTAAACTCATTAATAAAAATCAATTCAATAACTTCTAAAAACTCAAACACTTATTATTATCCCCAAAATCTGGAAGTCATCATCACAAGAACATCTATCCTCAAATTACTAATCTAAAAGTATCTAAGAAGCTAAAATAAATAAAAGCTAGTCCATGCCGGAACTTCAAGCCATCGAGACATGAAGAAGAAGATCCAGTCCAAGCTAGAAGCATTAGCTCACCCTGAAATCCGATATAATGAAGACTGGCTAGAGTTGCGGTTGAGTTGAAGACGATGGTACATTTGCTGCACTCCATATATAACAAAGAAAGAAACATACAAGTAGGGGTCAGTACAAACACAAGTAATGTGTAGGTATCATCGGCCAACTCAAAATAGAAAACAGTATATATCAGATAATATCATAATCAACTACAATACTCAACATGTAGCAACAACAAGTACTATAAGCATTAATAAGTACCACCAAGTTCACCCATGAGAACTCAAGCCTCAATACCATACTCATTTGGGAATTAGGTTCATTAGATTGAGTATATTAACATCTTTCAAGATTCATTATCTTTATTTCTCTTGTGTCGGTACGTGACACTCAACTCCCCTACCACTATGTGTCGGAACGTGACACTTCGATCCCCTACTACTATGCGTCGGAATGTGACACTCCGATCCTCTAATTCTACGTGTCGGTTCGTGACACCCGATCCCCTAATTATACGTGTTGGTTCGTGACACCCGATCCCCTAATTCTACGTGTCGGTTCGCGACACCCGATTCTCTAATTCTACGTGCCGGTTCGTGACACCCGATCCCCTAATTCTACGTGTTGGTTCGTGATACCCGCCCCACTAATCTCATTACTTTAGTTCATCAAGCCTTCTTTTACACCAAGGCATCATCAATCCCATTACTTTAGTTCATCAAGCCTTCTTTTATACCAAGGCATCATCAATCTCATTACTTTAGTTCATCAAGCCTTCTTTTACACCAAGGCATCATGATTAACAAGTAGATTAGGATTTCTGAAGATTTAGGATTCAATAGCTTCATCATGCTTATTTTATCACAATTATGTAATCACATTCATGCAAGCATACAATAAAGCATATAGCAGGGTTACAATACTACCAATACATATCATTCGCTATTAAGAGTTATACTACGAATAGCATACAAACCATAACCTACCTCCACCGAAGAATTCGTGATCAAGCACGCAATTTCCCAAAGGTTTGTTCTTCTTCTCTCGCTGTTTGTTCGTTTTCTCCCTCTCTTCTTCTTTCTATTTTTCTTATTCAAACCCTCTTTCTTTTACCCTAATTAGCATATAATTAAGTATAAAAGATGATGAATTAACCCATTATTTAATTCAAGGTTACCTCTTTTATTCTCTAAGTAATTAAACTATTAACATTAACCCACTAAATTTATGATTATAGCGGGAATAGTCCAAAACGCCCCTTTAAAACTTAAATAGAAATCCGACCTAGACTGGGATTACGCAACCTGTGACGGCCCGTCGTGCCTGCGACGGTCCGTCCTGCAGGTCCGTCACAAAGTTCAATGACTGGATTTCCTTGAAGAGTCTGTGACGGTCAGTCGTGCCCACGACGGTCCGTCCTGCCATTCCGTTACGAAGTTCAGAGAGTCGATTTCAGTACCTAAATTTCAGAATTCTAAGTGTTTTGGAACGAGACCCCCTCGACGGTCCGTCGTTCCCATGACGGTCCGTCGTGGGTTCCGTCGACTCAGAAAGTTTTTTCAGAAATAAAATCTGCTGCTCAAAACGACTAAACAGGTCGTTACAGTTGGTTAAAGAATTTTTGTATGGTAATAACGACTAGCAAGTATCTATTGTAGTGGTTTCCACTATTTGATGAGTTATGTGGTTGTATGGAAATTCTAAGAAGATGTAGAGACACTGCTCGAATAAAATTTAAAGCATCAACAGCCATACTGAAAAAAGTGTGAAAAGTAGTTGAGCCTTCAGAAAGAGGTAAGAGTAAGTTTATTTTTTTTCTTATTTCAAAGGCTAAAGGGTGTCTTTAAATTGATTGAAACTGGTTTAGAGACATGTGATTTATTTTAATTTGCGTTAGTTATGATAATAATGTCACAAGTTCATCATATTGGTTAAGAACTATTGGATAAGACTTAAGAATGGAGTGTATATACGTTGAACTCGAGTGTGATTATAAGTTATATTGTGATCTTGAGTTTGATAATGAGTATAATGGTTCAATTTTTAGCGAAGGATATGATAAGATCGAAAGGCAAAATGAAAAGGTAATACAAATGAATTCATAAAAATCATCGAGGTATGAGTTAATGTTATTAATAACGGGATTGTGCTACATGGTTGAAAAAAAAATAATTTAAGATTTTCATTGTGAGTTATACCTGTGGTAGTGTGTTTTGTCACGGTATGGATTGGTAAGGTAAGAAATGTCCATCACAATGAGTATGAAGCACTTGACAAGACTTAAAAAGAATTGGATTAGTAAATTTTGTTACTTTTGATTGTTATACTTAACGGGGGTTTCAATATATCATGAATTGTTGGTAAAAGAATAAGATTGCTAATCAAGTTAGCGAAAGGAAAAAGAGAATGGTGTATTGAAGGTTCAAGATATTTAGAATTTTATTCCATGGAAAGAATCTAAGAAAAGTGAAGCAATAAGACCTCTAGTATAAACCCTTGATTTGTAGTAGAAGAATTTATTAATTTTTAATTACATAAGATTGTGAGATATGAATTAGTACACACTTACTAGAAATTATCATCAACTTTTCTAAAGATTGAGTTTTGTTTGGGTGATTAGTAATGATGTGGGAAAGATTATATGTGGTTATATCGAGCTAGATTATTCATATTATGATTGGTAACTTATTAATGTTCAAAACTGTGACCTAGATTCTACATGGTTAATTAAATTTTGAGGGGATTGAATCTAATTTGTTGATGGCATGATATAGACTATTATGATATTTTACATAGGCATTTGATGGTGAGTAAAGATTTTCAGCTTATATTATACATATGTATTGGAGTTACCAGTAGTGTCTTTGAGTTTTGGCATGGGGTATATGATGGTTTGAAGGATAGTTAAAGATTGGTATGTGAGTGGTTGTGTGATGTTGACAATGAGTGTGATTCAATTATCTTACCGAGATGGGAAAGTACTTTTATATTTGAAATTAGTGTCATTTTTTTAGTGTGACTCGTATTTGTCAGGAAAAGGTTAAATGTAAATAAAGAGAGCCATAGTTCAAAAATATTAAAGACTACAATAAGTTTGCTAAGAATAATTTTTTTATATTAATGACACTTTGAGAGTATGGTAAATATCTTATATGGTAATGATGTTTGTCAGTATCAAGAGTAATGACTTTAATGGAGTATTGTGAGAAGTATGTTGGATTTGATGAAACAAGTATTTGTTATATTGTAATGAGGATTTGACGAATTAATTGTGGATGACCAAAAATCAAAGAGATGAGTCATTTGAATGGAATGTTTGATATGGGCGCTATTGAGAAATATATTGTGTTATTCGATTTTTTTATGTACATTTTTATGTCGACTACATACTTCATTTCAAAGATGATTTGGAGTGTGATTCATTGCGTATATCCACATGTGTTTCTACATCAATGGGTGAATCCATAGTGGTGGATCGAATGTATCGATCATCTTATGTCCACTTGATAGGATAGGATCTTTAGGCAAACGTGATTATTTCAGTCATGATTGATTTGATATTGTTTGGGATAGTTAAAGTATACCACTACCTGCACGACCTTGCTTATGATAACTTAAAGAAGAACTTCCGCGAATACTTACAGTTATCCGACAATGTTGTTAAAGGTTATGCATTCTAGAATGTATCACTTGTTGGGTGTTTACTTGTTCTTGTTGTTCTTTGGGTTAGATAAGTTTGATTCTCCCTTGATAAGTACTTAATGTCTAAAGATCAAATTTTCATAACTTAAGTCCACGGAAAGATTGTGTTGTGAGAATGGAATTTTTTTTAAAAAAATGATGGTTCACTTCTGGTTTTAGCCGATATTAATTCAAAATTGTCTTGTGGTTAATTATGAAAAGATTCTCCATGAAGATTGTGGTATGGGATACTGTGTCTTGGTTTAAATTTGACTCATGGGTTAGTTTGTTGCTTGGTAAATTTGATTCGTAAGTATGTCAAAGTGCAATTTGAAAGTTTAGTTCTTAGTAGTTGATCTCTATGGAATGATCTTAAGGAGGAGCTCACTTGAACACGAAATAGTAGTTCATAACTCAAGCTTTTGATAACATCGGTTGTTCTTCCTTCACCTACTTTATGTTCGAGGACGAACATTATTTTAGTAGTGGATAATGTACGACCCCCTTAGTCGTTTTATGAATTTTACCCATTTATCTAAACTTAATTATTTTAGTAGTTTTTATAAATAATTTATGACTTATAGAAATAAGTGATGTAAATATTAAAATAAATTAATAATTAATTAAGTTTTACAAAATAATAAAAGAAAAATAAATGTACATAATTTTAATAAAAATATAATAATAATAATAATAATAAAATAATAATAACTAATTAAAAAAAACCAAAGGGCTAAGCCCAATTGAAAAGGTAAAAAAGGGTTAAAGCTATTGCAGTTGTTAGCAGCAGCAGTCACGCATAAATTTTTTTTAAAAAAAGAACATATCACGCAGTGTAACAAGAAAAAAAATGGAAGAAGAAGAGAGGCAACGTTGCATCGTTAAAGAGGAACCATGTGCTTAAATCAGGTAAGAAAATCAATCTTCTATAACTGGATTGAATTATTTTGTACAATTTTTTATGAAATCATTACCACCAAAGGGTTAAATTGTAAAGCATTTTATCAATTTATTTTAAATTTGGTTAAGATTGTATTTTTTTTATTTGTGGGTTAATGTATAACTGAGGTGTTTAGTGGGTGAGGAATAAGGAAGTTATAACTTTGGATTGAAATACAGGAATAATTAAAAATTTAACATTATTATATGTATGTTCCTAAGGAGTTATTGTTGTGATTGCACATAGTAAATAATGTGATATCCTTACCAAAATTAAAAATTTATATGCCTAAATGTGAGAGAAGATATTCACAAGTTCTTGAATCAGTGACAAGGATGTTTTCTATTCAAATTATGACACTGGTAGAATTATTGCAAAAGAATGCTAGTCCAAGTCAATAATTGTCAATTTGGATTTAGTTAGAATTATGTAATGAATGATATATTGAGATTTTGGTGTCATAATATTTATAAGGTGGTCCATATGTATGAATAATGGTTATGGGTTTGGTTTTGTTTCAAAATTTTCTTATAGTTATCAAGTAATAATTCAAGTTTTGTTATAATGAGATAGGTAATTAAATATTAAGGGCATTGGATTATATGAATGTCATTAGATTTATGATATAGGAGAAGGGAAACGCAACCCTAGACTTGAAATTTGGAAATATGAGGGTTGACATCTTAATTGACATCAATATTACGAGCTTGATTACATATCTAAGTGAATTTTTGTGTTTAGACTAGACCTATAGTAATTTGAGTTTTGTTGGGTTCGAAATCTTATTATGATAATAATATGAATAGATTGCTTTGAGTTGGAAGTCCAACGAAAAGAGGAAGACTCAAGTGACAGAGAGATTGTTTGACTATTTCAGGCAAGTGGATTTCTAAACTCTTGTTAAGTGTATGAAATACATGTTCCTTGTGGTATATGTTTGGGAGTAACGGGATTTGTGACGGGTTGACTTGTCCACATTGATTAATTCTAATGATGAAAAAAAGGGATAACAAAAGGCAATGTGATTAATTGTTTATGTGTGATGTGTTGAAAAAGGGTTAAAGGCTTGTTGAATCATTGTTGATGTGACTTCATGTTTGTGTGGTTTGGAACTGTGGATGTTGTTAAAATGGTCATCTCCTCATTATTTGTATAAACTTTTCATCTGCGTTCTTCTAAGGCCTTTGTTGTGACAAGTGTTTGTGCATTGAGAAAGAATGAGTACTTATGAGGATTTACTATTTCGACGGACGAATCGCGCGCCATGATGGATAATATATTTCGAGAGACGTATCACACGCCGTGATGGTTACTATTATCGAGGGTCGTGTCGTGCGCCATGACAGACGCATAGACAGATATGTCCCCCATGGGTCCCAGAATGAGAGACAGCGGGTGTGTATCACTAGGTCAGACATATATCATTATACCTTACATTGCATTCCATGGAATTGCACATACTTATCATTAGTTAACTAGATATCGTGTTTTGTTGATCTTCGGATTTCCTTTCTGTTGAACTTGTGATTGATCAATATTGAGCTTGTTATTGCGGATATGTAATTTGTTGAAGTATCATTGTTAAGGATACATAATTTGTTAAAGTGTTGTTGTTGAGGATATGTAATTTGTCTAAGTGTTGTTGTTGAGCTACGTGCTATGTAAACTATGAGCTGTTAGGTTTGGTTGATTTCAATGAAGGTTGTAGTTGTGGAGGTTCGGTTGGGGGTGGTAGGAGTACCCGTATTTTATCCCCTTAGCTTGTGCTTAGAGGTTCACTTGCTGTGTACCGTGTGGTTTGGTACTCACCCCTTGCTTCTACAATTTTTTTGTAGGTTATGAGCCTAGAATTTTGTTGTACACGTCATTCTCTTTTCCGAGGCTTCTTGGAGATTTGTCAGGTAGCTATATCAATCGTAGCATACTTTCTTCTTCTTAATTATGAACTTGTTCTATTCTAGAAGTTCATTTGAGACTTGAGTTTTTCTTTTGAATCAATTGTAATACTTTAGAGGCTTGTACACGTGACTACCAGGTTTTGGGGGTTCTATTAAGTTACTTATATTTTATTTCCTAACTTTATCATAATGGTTGAGTTTTAGGCTGACTTGTCTTGGCGGGATAAGACGAGTGCCATCACGTCCATCTTTGTGTCGTGACATTATAAGGTGTATATGATATAACTTAACATTGAATTTTTAGGTTATTTGGAGAGATTACAGTTAAATTATTGGCTTGAAATTTAGCACATATGATAATTTTAGCTTACAAACTATATCAAGATTTGGAGCTTATTAGATATATGAGTGGGTTTTAGAGTCTATGATAAGACATAATAAATTGAAGGTCTAGAAATTCACGTACTTACGAATATTGCACAATTAATAGATTGGGAAAGTTCAGAAACTTTGCGCAAAGGTGTCACGACCCAAAACTAGCCGCGAGTGGCACCCACACTTATCCTTCTAGGTGAGCGAACCAACAATTCTAAACCCCAACATTTACCAGTATATCAATTATGAATAGTAAAAATAATGCGGAAGATCCAAACTTATTAATGTAATCAATTAAATAAACTAATAAAGTTTCATACTTATTATTCCCAAAATCTGGAAGTCATCAAATCAAGAACATCTATCCTCAAATTTCTAAATCTAAGAGTATTTAAGAAGCTAAAATAAGTAAAAAGATGGTCCATGTCCGAACTTCAAAGACATCAAGACGTGAAGGTGAGAATCCAACTCGAGCTAGGAATGATAGCTCACCCTGAAGTCTGATGTGCTGGAAACTGGCTAGAGTTGAGGGCGAGTCGAAGTCGATGGTGCACTTGCTGCACTCCAAAAAACATCAAGAAGAAAATACAAGTAGGGGTCAGTACAAGGAACACGTACTGAATAGGTATAATCGGCCAACTCAAAATAGAAATCAATATATACTGAATAATAATATAAAATCAACCACAATACTTAACAGGTGACAAGCAACAAATTCAAGAACCATTGGCATCAACGCCAAGCACCCCTATGAGGACTCAAGCCTCCACACCATACTCATTTGGGAAATAGGTTCTTCGAATTTGAGTATATTAACATAATTCAAGATTCCTTCTCTTTATTATTATCGTGTTGGAACGTGACACTCCGATCCTATATACCGTGTCGGAACGTGACATTCCGATCCCCTAATACGTGTCGGAACGTGACACTCCGATCCAATATTACCGTGTCGGAACGTGACACTTCAATCCATTTATCTCATTATTTTATTGCATCAAGCCTTCTTTATGTCAAGGCATCATCTTAATAGAGAGGATTTAAGATTGAAGATTAAACAGTCCCATCATTCTAACCAACCACAACTACACAATCAAAACATACAAACATACAATCAAGCACATTGAAGACTTTACAATACCACCCAATACATATCGATCGCTATTTAGAGTTTATCTATCACATAGAAATAAACCATAACCTAACTCCACCGAAGAATCGTGATCAAGCAAGCTACCTCCCCAATGCCTTTGCTTTCCTCTTCATTCTCTCTCTCTCGCTCGTTCCCCCTTTCTGTTCGTTTTCTTTTTCTTCTGCAGAATCTTTTTCTTTTACCCTAATTATCATATAATTCATTATGATAAAAGTAACCAACTATTTATTTCCCTATTATCTTCTTTAACCCCCAAGTAAATAAATTATTAAACTTACCCCACTAATTTCATAATTATAATCATGAATAGTCCAAAACACCCATTTAAATTTTTACTGAAATCCGACCCAGGGTGGAGTTACGCAGCCTATGATGGTCCGTCGTATCTATGACGGTCCGTCCTGCAAATCCATCACAAAGTTCAGAGTGTTAAATTTAGTAGTGAGGTTACGCAGCTTGTGACGGTCCGTCGTATCTACGATGGTCCGTGCTGCAGTTCCGTCGTGAAGTTCAGAGAGTCGATCCCAGTACCCGGATTTCAGAGTTGAAGTGTTTTGGAACGAAGACCCTCGATGGTCCGTCGTTACCATGACGGTCCGTCACGTGATCCGTCGACCCAGTCAGTTTTTATCAAAAATAATTCTACTGCTCGAACCGACTAAAGAGGTTGTTACAATAGATACCAATTTACCCATCGTTCGTCCTCGAACGATCACAGGAAGAAAAGCAAGGGTGAGAAAGAGTACCTGAATCTTTAAAAAGATGTGGATATCTTTCTTGCATATCTGCGTCATTCTCCCAAGTGGACTCTTCAACTGGCCGATTCTTCCACTGAACCTTGATAGATGCAATCTCCTTTGATCTCAACTTGCGGACCTCTCTATCTAAAATGGCAACAGGATCCTCCTCATAAGACAAATTATCATCAAGAAGAACTGAATCCCAACGACTAATGTAGTTTCCATCCCCATGGTATTTTTCAGCATAGACACATGAAATACCGGGTGCACTCCTGAGAGTCCTGGAGGCAATGCCAATTCATAAGCCACCTCCCCCACGCTCTTCAGAACTTCAAGTGGACCAATATACCTCCGACTAAGCTTACCTCGCTTAGCAAACCGCATCACCACTTTCATGGGTGAAACCTTCAGCAAGACTTGTTCACCCGCCATAAAATCCAAATCCCTAACCTTTCGATCTGCATATTCTTCCTGCCTGTTCTGAGCTGCTAGAAGCTTCTCCTGAATGAATTTTACTTTATCTAGCGATTCCCTCAAAAGATCGGTACCCCATGGTCTCACCTCAAATGCATCAAACCAACCAATGGGAGACCTACATCTCCTCCCATACAGTGCCTCAAATGGGGCCATATCAATACTTGAGTGATAGCTATTATTGTATGAACACTCTGCTAAGGGTAAGAAGTTATCCCAATGACCACCAAATTCTATCACATATGCACGAAGCATATCCTACAACACCTGAATCGTTCGCTCAGACTGACCATCGGTATGAGGGTGAAATGCAGTACTAAGATCCAACCTAGTACCTAATTCAGCATGCAATGTTCTCCAAAACTTAGAAGTAAATTGCGTACCTCTATCTAATATGATGGAAAATGGAACTCCATGTAATCAAATAATTTCTGAGATATAGAGTTTGGCTAACTTCTCTGCACTGTAAGTCACCTTGACCGGAATGAAGTGAGCAGACTTAGTTAATCTGTCAACAATTACCCAAATAGAATCAAACTTACCCAATGTCTTTGGAAGACCAACCACAAAATCCATTGCAATTCTTTCCCATTTCCATTCAGGAATGGGCATTTTCTTAAGTGTTCCTCCGGGCCTCTGGTGTTCATACTTTACCTGCTGACAATTCGGGCATTGGGCAACAAAATCAACAATGTTACGCTTCATTCTACTCCACCAAAAATGTTGCTTTAGGTCACGATACATCTTGGTTGCACCAGGATGTATAGAATACCTTGAACTATGAGCCTCTGTGAGAATAGTGTGAATCAAATTATCAACACGGGTCACACATACCCTTCCTTAATTCTCAAAACGTCTTCCTCATCAATTATTGCCTCTTTAGCCTCTCCACGTAATACCATATCTCGAATTCGGATCAGTTTCTCATCAGTAAACTATTTCCCTTAATCTTGTCAAGAAAAGAAGATCTTGCCTCCACTTAGGCCAAAAATCCTCCCTTCTCTAGTACTTCCAGCCTCATAAAGTCATTAGCCAGAGTCTGAACCTCTCTAGCCAATGGGCGTCTAGAAACCTGTAAGTGGGCTTGACTTCCCATGCTCCCTGCTTTTCTACTTAAAGCATCTGCCACAACATTAGCTTTTACTGGTTGATAAAAAATAGTAATATCATAGTCCTTCATTAGTTCCATCCACCTCCTCTGCCTCAAATTCAAATCTTTCTGAGTAAAGACATACTGTAAACTACGATTATCTGTATAAACTTCACACTTGACCCCATATAGATAATGTCTCCATTGCTTTAATGCAAACACGACTGCAGCCAACTCCAAATCATGGGTCGGATAGTTACGTTCATGCACTTTTAATTGCCTCGAAGCATAAGCAATTACATTTCTCTCCTGCATTAGCACTGCACCCAAACCAGAATAAGATGCATCATAATAAACAATGAAATTCTTACCTTCCACTAGCAAGGTAAAAATTGGTGCAGTAGTCAACAAGGTCTTGAGGTTCTGGAAGCTTTCTTCACATTCGTCCGACCATACAAATGGAACATTCTGCTTAGTCAAATTTGTCAGTTGGGAAGCAACAGAAGAAAATCCCTTGACAAATCGACGGTAGTAGCTAGCTAAACCAACAAAGCTCCTTACCTGTGTAACATTAGTAGCTCTTAAACAACTCTTCACTGCTTCAATCTTAGAAGGATCCACCATCACTCCATCCTTAGAAACCACGTGCCCCAAGAAGGACACTGAATCTAGCCAAAACTCACACTTGGAGAATTTGGCATAAAGCCTTTTCCCCCTCAACAATTCCAATACAATTCTCAAATGCTCCTCATGTTCTTTCCTGCTCTTTGAGTATATGAGTATATCATCAATAAACACAATAATAAAGAGATCCAGATATGGCTTAATAATCCAGTTCATCAGGCTCATGAAAGCAGCAGGGGCATTCGTAAGCCCAAAAGACATTACTAAGAATTCATAATGCCCATACCTGGTTCGAAAAGCAGTCTTTGGCACATCTGCTGCCCGTATTTTCAATTGATGATAACCTGATCTCAAATCAATTTTTGAGAAGGTATAAGCACCTTGTAACTGATCGAACAAATCATCAATGCGAGAAAAAGGTTACTTGTTCTTAATAGTTACCTTATTCAGTTGCCTGTAGTCTATGCACATCCGAAAACTTCCATCCTTCTTCTTCACAAATAAAATTAGAGCACCCCAAGGGGATGCACTTGGTCTAATAAAACCTTTACCTAACAACTGCTGAAGTTGGGCCTTTAACTCCCTTAACTCAGCTGGAGCCATTCTCTAAGGGGGTATGGAAATGGGGAGAGTACCCGGCTCCAGATCAATACAAAAATCAATATCCCTATCCGGTGGCATACTTGGAAGGTCTGCGGGAAACACATCCAGAAACTCACGGACTATCGAGACAGACTGAATCCAAGGTACTTGGGAAGTATCATCCATGGGATGTGCCAAGAAAGCTAAACAACCCTTACTAACCATTCTCTTAGCACGAAGAAAAGAGATGATATGAACTGGAGTAGAAATATAGTCACCCTTCCACACTAGCGGATCTGTCTCAGGCTTGGCCAATGTCACAGTTTTAGCATTAGAATCTAAGATTGCAAAATTTAGAGAAAGACAAGTCATACCCAAAATTAAATCGAAATCAACCATCTTTAGAATAATAAAATCTACATGAGTATTTCTCCCCACATAAGTCACAAGACAAGACCTATACACCTTCTCAACTATCACAGATTCACCCGCAGGAGTAGAGACACAAATAGGAATGTCAAGCAAATCACAATATAAATCAAGACCAGTAGCAAATGAGGAAGATACATATGAAAATATGGATCCAGGATCAAATAAAACAGAAGCCATGCAATCACAAACCAAAAGATTACCTATGATAACAGCATCAGATGTCTCTGCTTCAGACCTCCCGGGGAAAGCATAACAATGGACCCTATCACCTGTCTGCCCGTTACCCCTACCATGTTGCGCTGCAGTAGCTTCTGCTTGCCCGCCACCCCGGCTGATTTGGTGACCGCCATTTACTTGGCCACCACGTCCTCCAGAATGCCGGCCTCTCCCCTGACCACCTCTACTTCTAGCTATTGGGGGTCTGTAACTCTGTTTTGGACAATATTTCCTAATATGTCCAGTCTCTCCACATCCATAACAATTCGTGGAGTCAAGCATAGGTCTCTGTGAGAATGACGAAGTCTAGGGATAACCTCCAAACAAAGAAAAATTCTGACTGGTCTGCGATGCACCCCCAGCTACAGCCTGTAGTGAACACTGAATAGGACGGTCTGGGTAACCTCCTGAACTCTTCCCTCTGGAGTAAGAACCACTAAACTCACCTACCTTACATAACTTCTTAGATGTCGACGCCATGGTGAAGTAGTCAGGCTTCACCCCCTGCAACTCTATCACAAAATCAACCACTTCGTGAAAGGATTTTGCTGCAGCAGCTACCTGTAAGGATGGGATCTGCAAATCTGACCTCAATCCTTTCACAAAACGGCGAATCCTCTCTTGTGGACTGAAGCAAAGCTGGGTGGAATATAGTGCACGAAATTTGGCCTCATAAGCAGCAATAGACATTCTGCCTTGCTCTAGGCTCAGGAACTCATCTCTCCTCTTGTCCCTCAAAGTCCGGGGTATATACTTCTCCACAAATAAGCTGGAGAATGATGCCCAAGTCATAGGTGGTGCATGTGCTGGTTGACACTCAACATACGACTTCCACCACATTTTGGCATTCCCCTGAAACTGATAGGTCACAAACTCAACACCGAATCTTTCTACTATGTCCATCTTATGTAGCAGCTCATGACAATCAACCAGAAAATCATAGGCATCTTCACATTCAGCACCCTTGAAAAGTGGAGGTTTCCACTTTAAGAATTTAGTGAAAAGTTCATGCTGATCACTCGTCATTACAGACCCTGTAGTCAATCGAGGAAACGTGCCTACTTCCAATGAGGCATCCATGCGGGGAGCCACAGCAGCTGCATGTTGTACTCCCGGAACATGAGGTGCTGGTGCAGAAAACAGTGGAGGTGTCTCGCCCTGATCAGATAACCCGCTAAAATAAGTAAGAACCTGGTTAATCATCTCTAGGGTAGGCTGAGGTGGTAACTCGTCATCTTGAACTTGCTCGTTTTCCCCTTCCTCACCCTCTCTCACTACCTCATCAGTCGGTGGAGGAGTCACCCCCTAGTACTAGCTGGACCAGGTGTTTGTCCTCTACCTCTAGAAGGCGTCCTTCTGCGACCTCTACCACGGACTCTTCCCACTGCTCCTCCTCGAGCTACAGCCCCAATGGTTGGCTCAGACGCACCTTGTCTTGCCGATGTTGGTGTTGGCACAGTTGTTGCTCTAGTTCTAACCATCTTCGAAATAGAGTGAGGATGTCAGATACCAATTTGTATCAACTACATACCAATTGGATCCAAGTAATAGCACGAAAGAAATAAAGAATGGAGTTTTCCTAAAGTCCTATAGCCTCTCAAAGAGTAGTAAGGGCGTCCCCCTACCATTCCTCAAGACTCTACTGGACTCGTTCTTGTGTGATGAGACCAACGAACCTAACGCTCTGATACCAAGTTTGTCACGACCCAAAATGAGCCGCGAGTGGCACCCACACTTATCCTCCTAGGTGAGCGAACCAACAAATCTAAACCCCAACATTTACCAATATATAAATTATGAATAGTAAAAATAATGCGGAAGATCCAAAACTTATTAACGTAATCAATTAAATAAACTTCTAAAGTTTCATACTTATTATTCCCAAAATCTGGAAGTCATCACATCAAGAACATCTATCCTCAAATTTCTAAATCTAAGAGTATTTAAGAAGCTAAAATAAGTAAAAAGGTGGTCCATGTCCGAACTTCAAAGACATCAAGACGTGAAGGAGAGAATCAAACCCGAGCTAGGAATGACAGCTCACCCTGAAGTCTGATGTGCTGGAAATTGGCTAAAGTTGAGGGCGAGTCGAAGTCGATGGTGCACTTGCTGCACTCCATAAAACAACAGGAAGAAAATACAAGTAGGGGTCAGTACAAGGAACACGTTTTGAGTAGGTATCATCGGCCAACTCAAAATAGAAAGCAATATATACTGAATAATAATATAAAATCAACCACAATACTTAACAGGTAACAAGCAACAAATACAAGAACCATTGGCATCAACGCCAAGCACACCTATGAGGACTCAAGCCTCCACACCATACTCATTTGGGAAATAGGTTCCTCGAATTTGAGTATATTAACATAATTCAAGATTTCTTCTCTTTATTATTATTGTGTCGGAACGTGACACTCCGATCCCATATACCGTGTCGGAACGTGACACTCTGATCCCCTAATACGTGTCGGAACGTGAAACTCCGATCCAATATTACCGTGTCAGAACGTGACACTCCATTCCATTTATCTCATTATTTTATTTCATCAAGCCTTCTTTATGTCAAGGCATCATCTTAATAGAGAGGATTTAAGATTGAAGATTCAACAGTCTCATCATTGTAACCAACCACAACTACACAATCAAAACATACAAACACACAATCAAGCACATAGAAGACTTTACAATACCACCCAATACATATCGATCGCTATTTAGAGTTTATCTATCAAATAGAAATAAACCATAACCTACCACCACCGAAGAATCGTGATCAAGCAAGCTACCTCCCCAATGCCTTTGCTTTCCTCTTCGTTCTCTCTCTCTCGCTCGTTCCCCTTTTTTTTCTTTTTCTTTTTCTTCTTCAAATTCTTTTTCTTTTACCCTAATTATCATATAATTCATTATGATAAAAGTAACCCACTATTTATTTCCCTAATATCCTCTTTAAACCCCAAGTAAATAAATTGTTAAACTTACCCCACTAATTTCATAATTATAATCATGAATAGTCCAAAACACCTATTTAAATTTTTGCGGAAATCCGACCCAGGGTAGAGTTACGCAGCCTGTGACGGTCCGTCGTATCTATGACGGTCCGTCTTGCAAATCCGTCACAAAGTTCAGAGAGTTAAATTTAGTAGTGAGGTTACGCAGCTTGTTACGGTCCGTTGTATCTACGACGGTCCGTGCTGCAGTATCGTCGTGAAGTTCAGAGAGTCGATCTAGTACCCAGATTTCAGAGTTGAAGTGTTTTGGAACGAGGGCCCTCGACGGTCCGTCGTGACCATGAAGGTCCGTCGCATGATCCATCGACCCAGTCAGTTTTTATCAATAATAATTCTACTGCTCGAACTGACTAAACAGGTTGTTACAAAAGGAAAGGAAAAATCTTGAAGATTGGTGAAACGAGTTTGGCATTTAAGGTATGTTTAGACTTTTTAGACTTGCTGAAGGACGTTTTCCTAACTAAACATTAAAAATTAAAATAGACAAAAGGGTAAGGGCAAAAGATGGGGGTCCTATACCAATGATGTGAAGGGCATTGGTATGAGTACTGGTGTTATAAAATGGAAAGTTACTACTATAGAATGCGGATTGTAATTTGAGAATTTCCAAAGCATATGGGCATTTGCTGATATATTTTTTACTTGAAATCCTGGTGTGATAGTGTTTTATTTATTTCACCCGTATAGTTGTTATAATTGAGGTGGTTATGTATTATGTTGATATTGAATGATTGAGATGCATCATCATCCCCTTATATTGAAATAATATTGTGCACATGCATTGACATGAGACTGAGTAAAAGTTTGGCACGTGGAGATCGTCCGTGCTGGGGATGGTGAGATGTTAAGATTGTAATTTCGGCACGTGGAGACTGTTCGTTCGGAAATTATTTGGTATTATGATAGTGCGTTGAGATCGTCTGCACAGACACGTGGAGATTGTCCATGTCGGTATATGGACTTCGCGAGTCCCCCATAGGACATGATCTTTCGATGTATTTCCGAGGAGTATCATGTATATACGGTTGAGTAATTACCGGATATTCTGAGACATATCATTACATGGTATCATAATGTATTGCATTTCATCACATCATTCATTCTTGATGATTATGTGTTTTGTTTGTGTTGGAAACTTCTTGATGTTTGATTACCTTTATTGATGAAACTTAAATAGTAAGTGAAATATATATGTACTTATATAATTTAAGAATTTATATTTCGTATATAAACTCCCGTCACTACTTCTTCATTGTCGGACAATGACACATACTGGGTACACTTGATTTCGTACTCATACTAAACTTGTTGCACTCTTTGTGGTGCAGATTCAATTTCGAGTAGGAGCACACATCGAGGAGCAGTTTTGAGTCCGAGTTTGGAGTGTCTTGGAGTTGTAGTGAGATTCTTGGCTGTTTCGTGGCCCACACCTCCCTCTATCTTTTATTTATTCTTTTATCCAGTATTCAGACAGGATATCCCTAATTTTAGATTTGTCACTTTAGTTTCAGACTTGCATCATATTGTAGAAGATCTTGTACTTATGACACCAATTCGTGGGTAATATTTTTTTTCAGTTTTCCGCATTCGTACTTATAAGGAACTAAGTGTTGGAGATTTGACAAATTGTTGTCTTTTCACTCATTAGTTAGTTATGTTTGTTAAAATATGTTCGTTGGCTGACCTATTGGTTTGGATCATATGTGGCATCACGACTCTTGATTTTTGGATCGTGACATTAACTAACTAGACTTAGAAAAATTGTTAAGTTATTCAAATAAGTTAATGTGATTTAGTTGGGGAATGTGTTTGAATTAAAGTAAAACATAACTAATTAAACTTAGAATATCTTTAAGTTCTCCAAAAAGTTTATGTGATTTAGTTGATGAATATAGTGTTAGAAGTAAGTTAAAACTTAACTAATTAGACTTAGAAAGGTATTATGTTTTCCGAATAAGTAATCTGATTTCGTTGGAAGTAAGTTAAAACTTAACTAATTAGACTTAGTAAGTCTTTAACTTCTCCAAATACTCAATGTGAATTAGTTGGTGAATATATTGTTAAATTAAATTAAAACTTAACTAATTAGACTTAGAAAGTTGTTATGTTTCCCAAATAAAAAATGTGATTTTGTTGGTGAATATAGTGCTTGGAACTAAGTTAAAACTTAACTATCACACTTAGAAAGTCTTTAAGTTCTCCAAATACTTAATGTGATTTAGTTGTAAATATAGTGTTAGAAGTAAGTTTAAACTTTACTTATTAGACTTAAAAAGTTATTATGTTTTTCAAATAAGAAATGTGATTTCATTGGTTAATATAGTGTTTGGAAGTATGTTATAACTTAACTAATCAGACTTAGAAAGTTTCAAGTTCTCCAAATACTTAATGAGATTTTGTAACGACCCTCTTAGTCGTTTTAGAAATTCCAACTATTATTTTTATATTAACCTTTTTAGTAGATTTTATAAATAATTTATATGACTTGTAACAATGAGTGACATGATTTTAGTTTTAATAAAAGATTATTTTATTGCTAAAAATAATTTTTTAAAAATAGAAAAAAATAGAAAAGGAATTAATTAAATAAATGAATAAAACAAAAAAAGGGGGCAAAGTTACCCAAACTGTTAGAAGCCGCACGGCTTATGAGAGAAAAAAAAAAGAACGACCAGGAAAAAAAACGCAGAGAAGAAAAGAAAAGAAAAGGGAAAAGGAGGAGAAAAATCAATATTTTCATCTCAACGCGTCAAGGTAATTATTTTCATCCTTTCTATTAAGTTTTTATGTAAATAGATGTAGATTTTAAAATTAAAACATGTATAATTTACACTAATATGTGAAACTAATTTATAATTTTGTGTACATGTATGAATATGTTATTTAGCATAAATTTCACCTTACTCATTAAGTAATTATGACCATTTGTTGATGATCATGAAACAATTATTGGGAAGGGAGGTAAATAGACATGCAAGAAGCCTTCCGTATAAAAGTATTTCATGAAATATCTTTATTTTGGTGTTCAAATATGGGTGATATAAATGGGGATCAATTTGAGATCCTTTTAATAGTTTTCATATTATCATTTTGTTTTGATATATTAATATATATAATTAAGTATTAGGTATATGGTATTAAGTGAATGTCCTAAGATTTATGATATTGAATAGAAATTAAAATTTAATCCTAATCTTGAAACTTAAGAACTTAATTATAAATTTGCGCGTGAGTTTTTTTTTGGTTTAGTCTACACACGTGCAATATGTGTGTTGTTAAAGTTTTTAATTATTTGAATAGACTGTATTTTATTTGGAAGTGCAATGAAAGAGGAAGACTCAAATTGAGTGATTGTTCGACTATTTGAGGCAAGTGGATTTATAAATTCTTATTAAGTGTATGAAATGCATTTAATTTCTTCCGGTATATGTTTGGGAATAACGGGATAGGTGATGGGTTGACTTGTCCACATTGATTAATTCTAATGATGAAAAAAAGGGATAACAAAAGGCAATGTGATCAATTGTTTATGTGTGATGTGTTGAGAAAGGGTTAAAGGCTTGTTGAATCATTTATGATGTGACTTCATGTTTGTGTGGTTGTGAAGTGTGCGATGTTATGAAAATGATCCTCTCCTCATTATTTATATGAGCTTGTAATCTGCATTATTCTGAGGCATTGGTTGTGACAAGTGTTATGTGCATTGAGAAAGAATGAGAACTTAAAGAGGATGTACCATTTTGAGGGACGTATCGCGCACCGCGATGGATACTATATTTTTGAGGGACGTATCGCGCGCCGCGACGGTTACTATTATCAAGGGTCGTCTCATGCGCCGCGACAGATGCATGGACAGATATGTCCCCATGGGTCCCAACTGAGAGACAGCGGGTGTGTATCATTAGATCAGACAAGCATCATTATACTTGACATTGCATTCCATTGCATTGCACATACTTTTTATTAGTGAACTTGATATCGTGTTTTGCTGATCTTCTGAATGCCTCCTCTGGAACTTGTGATAGATCAATATTGAGCTTGCTATTGCCGATATATAATTTGTTGAAGTATTGTTGTAGAGGATATGTAATTTGTTAAAGTGTTGTTGCTGAGGATATGTAATTTGTCTAAGTTTTGTTGTTGAGCTACGTGCTATGTAAACTCTAAGCTGTTATTTTGGCTAGATTTTAATGAAGGTTGTAGTTGTGGAGGATTGGTTGGGGGTGGTAGGAGTACTCATATTTCATCCCCTTAGCTTGTGTTTAGAGGTTTACTTGCTGAGTACCGTGTGGTTTGGTACTCAACCCTTGCTTCTACAAAAAAAAATTGTAGGTTATGAGCCTTGATTTTTCTTGTACTTGTCATTCTCTTCTTTTCCGAGGCTTCTTGGAGATTTATGAGGTCGATGTTTCCATCTCAGCAGACTTTCTTCTCATTAATTATGATCTTGTTCTATTCTAGAAACAAGTTCATTTGAGACTTGAGTTTTTTTTTGAATCAATTGTAATATTTTAGAGGATTGTACACATGACTACAAGGTTTTGGAGGGTTTTATTAAGTTACTTATATTTTATTTCAGAACTTTATTGTAATGGTTGAGTTTTAAGCTGACTTTCTTGGTGGGATAAGACGAGTGCCATCACGTCCATTTTTGGACCGTGACAGATTTAGTTGGTGAATATAGTATTAGATGTAAGTTAAAACTTAACTAATTAGAATTAGAAAGTTGTTAAGTCTTCTAAACAAGTAATGTAATTTCGTTGGTGAATAGTGTTAGAAGTAAGTTAAAACTTAACTAATTATACTTAAAAAAATTGTTATGTTCTTCAAATAAGTTAATGTGATTTAATTGGGGAATATAGTGTTTGAATTAAGTTAAAACTTAAACAATTAGATTTAGAAAGTCTTTAAGTTCTTCAAATAAGTTGACGTGATTATGTTGATCAACATAGTGTTTTAGTTAAGTTAAACTTAACTAATTAGACTTAGAATGTTGTTAAGTTTTCAAAATAAGTAATGTTATTTCATATGTGAATAGTGTTAGAATTAAGTGAAAACTTAACCAATTAGACTTAGAAAAATTTATAAGTTATTCAAAAAAGGTAACGTGATTTAGTTTGTGAATATAATGTTTGAATTAAGTTAAAACTTATCTAATTAGATTTAGCAAGTCTTTAAGTTCTCCAAAAAATTTAATGTGATTTAGTTGATGAATATAGTTTTTGAGTTAAGTTAAAACTTAACTAATTAGCCTGAGAAACTCTTTATGTTCTCCATATACTTAATGTGATTTAGATTGTCAATTAGTGTTAGAAGTAAGTTAAAACGTAACTTATTCGTCATAGAAAGTTATTATGTTTTCCAAATAAGAAATGTGATGTCGTTGGTGATTATAGTGTTTGGAAGTAAGGTAAAACTTAACAAATTAGACTTAGAAATTCTTTAAGTTCTCCAAAAACATAATGTGATTTAGTTGGTGAGTATAATGTAAGAAGTAAGTTAAAACTTAACTAATTAGACTTAGAATGTTGTTAAGTTTTCCAAATAAGTAATGTGATTTCATATGTGAATAGTTTTAGAATTAAGTGAAAACTTAACTAATTAGACTTAGAAAAATTTATAAGTTATTCAAATAAGGTAACGTGATTTAGTTTGTGAATATAATGTTTGAATTAAGTTAAAACTTATCTAATTAGATTAGAAAGTCTTTAAGTTCCCCGAAAAAGTTAATGTGATTTAGTTGATGAACTTAGTTTTTGAGTTAAGTTATAACTTAACTTATTAGCCTTAGAAAGTCTTTAAGTTCTCCTAATGCTTAATGTGATTTAGTTGGTGAAAATAGTGTTAGAAGTAAGTTAAAACTTAACTCATTAGACTTAGAATGTTGTTAAGTTTTCCAAACAAGTAATGTGATTTCGCTGGTGAATAGTGTTAGAAGTAAGTGAAAACTTAACTAATTAGACTTAAAAAGTTGTTAAGTTTTCCAAATAAGAAATGTGATTTTTTTGGTGAATATAGTGTTTGGAAGTAAGTTAAAATTTAACTCATCAGACATAGAAAGTCTTTAAGTTCTCCAAATACTTAATGTGATTTAGTTGGTTAATATAGTATTAGAAGTAAGTTTAAACTTAACTAATTAGACTTAGAAAGTCTTTAAGTTCTCCAAATACTTAATGTGATTTAGTTCGGGAATATAGTATTAGAAGTAAGTTAAAACTTAACTAATTAGACTTAGAAAGTTATTATGTTTTTTAAACAAGTAATGTGATTTCGTTGGTTAATAGTGTTAGAAGTAAGTTAAAACTTAACTAATTAGACTTAGCAAAATTGTTATGTTCTTCAAATAAGTTAATGTGATTTATTTTGTGGAATAGAGTGTTAGAATTAAGTTAAAAGTTAACTAATTAGACTTAGAAAGTCTTTAAGTTCTTCAAATAACTTAATGTGATTTAGTTTACCAATATAGTGTTTTAGTTAAGTTAAAACTTAACAAATTATACTTAGAATGTTGCTAAGTTTTTCAAACAAGTAATGTGATTTCGTTGGTGAATAGTGTTAGAATTACGTGAAAACTAAACTTATTTGACTTAGAAAAATTGTTAAGTTATTCAAATTAATGTGATTTAGTTTGTGAATATAGTGTTCGAATTAAGTTAAAACTTATATAATTAGACTTAGAAAGTCATTAAGTTCTCAAAATAAGTTAATGTGATTTAGTTGATGAATATAGTGTTTTAGTTAAGTTAAAACTTAACTAATTAGTCTTAGAAAGTCTTAGAGTTCTCGAAATACTAAAGGTGATTTAGTTGGTTAATATAGTGTTAAAAGTAAGTTAAAACTTAACTACTTAGACTTAGAAAGTTGTTATGTTTTCCAAATAAGTAATGTGTTTTGGTTGATGAATATAGTTTTTGGAAGTAAGTTAAAACGTAACTAATTAGACTTATTGTAACGACCTGTTGAGTAGTTTTGAGTAGCAGATTTTATTTCGGGAAAAACTTTCTTGGTCGACGGATCCCACGACGGACCGTCATGGGCAAGACGGACCGTCGAGGGGGTCTCGTTCCAAAACACATAGAATTCTGAAATTTGAGTACTGAAAACGACTCTCTGAACTTCATAACGGAATGGCAGGACGAACTGTCGTGGACACAACGGACCGTCACACATCTTCCACAGAAATTAAGTCTCTGAACTTCGTGACGACATGGCAGGACGGACCGTCGTGGGCACGACGGACCGTCACAGATTCTTCAAGGAAATTGAGTCTTTGAACTTTGTGACGGAAGCTGCAGGACGGACCGTCGCAGGCACGACGGGCCGTCACAGGTTGCGTAATCCAAGTCTGGGTTGGATTCCTGTTTAAGTTTTAAAGGGGCGTTTTGGACTATTCCTGCTATAATTATAAAGTTAGTGGGTTAATGTTAATAATTTAACTACTTGGGGGTTAAAAGAGATAACCTTGAGTTAATTAGTGGGTTAATTCCTCATCTTTTATACTTAATTATATGCTAATTAGGGTAAAAGAAATAGGGTTTGAATAAGAAAAATAGAAAGAACAAAGAGAGAGAGAGGATAGAACGAGAAAGAGGAGAAACGAAGAGGAAACAAAGCTTTGGGGAATTTGCTTGCTTGATCACTAATCTTCAGTGGAGGTAGGTTATGGTTTTTATATGCTATTCGTAGTAAACTCTTAATAGCGAATGATATGTATTGGGTAGTATTGTAAACCCTTCTATATGCTTAATTGTATGCTTGCATGAATGTGATTATATAATTGTGATAAAATAAGCATGATGAAGCTATTGAATCCTAAATCTTGAAAAACCCTAATCTACTTTGTTAATGATGATGCCTTGGTATAAAAGAAGTCTTGATGAACGAAAGTAGTGAGATTAGGGGATCGGGTGTCACGTTCCGACACCAGGATAGAAATAGAGGATCGGGTGCCACGTTCCGGTACCAGGATAGTAATAGAGGATCGGGTGCCACGTTCCGGTACCAGGATAGAATGAGGATCGGAGTGTCACGTTCCGACACCAGGATAGTATATGGATCGGGTGCCACGTTCCGGTACCAGGATAGAATGAGGATCGGAGTGTCACGTTCCGACACCAGATAGTATATGGATCGGGTGCCACGTTCCGGTACCAGGATAGAATGAGGATCGGAGTGCCACGTTCCGGCACCAGGATAGAAAATGGATCGGGTGTCACGTTCCGACACTAGGATAGTATATGAGGATCGGAGTGTCACGTTCCGAAACCAGGATAGTATATGCAGCGGAGTGTCACGTACCGACACGAGAGAAATAAATATAATGAATCTTGAAAGATGTTAATATACTCAATTTAATGAACCTAATTCCCAAATGAGTATGATGGGGAGGCGTGAGTCCTCATTGATGTGCTTGGTGTTGTGACCAAGAGTTATGGTAATTGTAAATTGTAACGACCTGTTTAGTCGTTTTGAGCAGCAGATTTTATTTCTGGAAAAATTGGCTGAGACGACGGACACCACGACGGACCGTCGAGGGTGTCTCATTCCAAAACACTTAAAAATTCTGAAATATGAGTACTAAAATTGACTCTCTGAACTTTGTGACGGACCTGCAGGATGGACCGTCACAGGTACGACGAACCGTCGTGAGACCCCGTTTCAGAAGACTTTAACTCTTGAGGATTTGGTATAGGGAACGAGTCTCTGAACGTCGTGACGGGAGTGCAGGACGGACCATCGTATGTATGACGGGCCGTCACAGACTCCTTAAGGAACTCGAGTCCCTGACGAACCTGCATGACGGACCGTCGCAGGCACAACGGGCCGTCACAGGTTGCGTAATCCCAGCCAGAGTCGGATTTCTTTACACGTTTTAAGGGACGTTTTGGACTATTCCTTCTTTAATTATAAAGTTAGAGGGTTAATATAAATATGTCTAATTACTTGGGGGTTAAAAGAGGTAACCTTAAGTTAATTAGTGGGTTATTAGTGCCATCTTTTATTCTTAATTATATGCTAATTAGGGTAAAGGAAAGAGGGTTTGAATAAAGAAAATAGAAAGAACAAAGAGAGATAGAGAGAGGGTCGAACGAAACGAGAAGAGAGGAACAGAGCTTGGGAATTTGCTTGTTTGAATTCAATTCTTCGGTGGAGGTAGGTTATGGTTTCTTTTACGATATTCGTAGTGAACTCTTAATAGTGAATGATATGTATTGATAGTATTGTAAACCCTGCTATGTGCTTAATTGTATGCTTGTATGAATGTGATTATATAATTGTGATAATATGACCATGATGAAGTTATTGAATCCCAAATCTTGAAAAACCCTAATCTCTTTGTTAATGATGATGCCTTGGTAATAAAGAAGGCTTGATAAACTAAAGTAATGAGATTTATGATGCCTTGGTATAAGAAAAGGCTTGATGAACTAAAGTAATGAGAATGATGATGCCTTGGTATAAGAGAGGGCTTGATGAATTGATAGAATGAGATTAGGGGATCGGAGTGTCACATTCTGACACATAGAATTAAGGGATTGGGTGTCATGAACCGACACGTAGATTTAGGGGATCGGGTGTCACGAACCTACACGTAGATTTAGGGGATCGGGTGTCACGAACCGACACGTAGATTTAGGGGATCGGGTGTCACGAACCGACACGTAGATTTAGGGGATCGGAGTGTCACGTTCCGACACATAGTAGTAGGGGATCGGAGTGTCACGTACTGAACCAAGAGGAATAAAGATAATGAGGGAGCGGAGTGTCACGTACCGACACAAGAGGAAGAAAGATAATGAATCTTGAAAGATGATAAATATACTCAATCTAATGAACCCAATTCCCAAATGAGTATGGTATTGAGGCTTGAGTCCTCATGTGTGAACTTGACGGTAATTGTTAATGATATAGTACTTGTTGTTGCTACATGTTAAGCATCATAGTTGATTTTATAATATTACTTGATATATATTGTCTTCTATTTTGAGTTGGCCGATGATATCTACTCAGTACTTGTGGTTGTACTGACCCCCTACTTTTATGTTTTCTTCTTGTTATTTGTGGAGTGCAGCAAACGTGCCATCGTCTTCAACTCAACAGTGATTCTAGCCAGTCTTCGTCACACCGGATCTTCAGGGTGAGCTAATGCTTCTAGCTTGGACTGGATCTTCTTCTTCGAGTCTTGATGCCTTGAACTTCTGGCATGGACTAGATTTGTACTTGTTTTTGTTTTCTTAGATACTCTTAGTTTAGTAATTTGAGGATAGATGTTCTTGTGGTGATGACTTCCAGATTTTGGGGATAATAATAATAGTTTTTGAATTGTTTTTATTAATGAGTTTAAGTCTTCCGCATTATTTTATGTTGATATACATTGAAATGTTAAGGGTTAGATTGGTTGGTTCGCTCACATAGGAGGGTAAATGTGGGTGCCAGTCGCAGCTCGGTTTTGGGTCGTGACAAACTTGGTATCAGAGCATTAGGTTCGTTGGTCTCATCACACAAGAACGAGTCTAGTAGAGTCTTAAGGAACGGTATGGGGACGCCTTTACTTTTCTTTAAGAGGCTATTAGACTTTAGGAAAATTCCATTCTTTCTTTCTTTCTTTCGTGCTACTACTTGAGTCCAATTGGTATCTAGGCGATACGAATTGGTATCTGACCATCTTCACTCTATTTCGCAGATGGTTAGAACTAGAGCAACGACCGCGCCAGCAGCGACAACGGCAAGACAGGATGCGTCTGAGCCAGCCACTGGGGCTGTAGCTCAAAGAAGAGCAGTGGCAAGAGGCCGTGGAAGAGGTCGAGGGAGGACGTCCTCTAGAGGAAGAGGACAAGCACCTAGCCCATCTGATACTAGGGCGGTGACTCCTCCACCGACTGAGGCAGTGATAAGAGAGGGTGAGGAAGGGGAGAATGAACAAGTGAAAAATGAGGAATTGCCACCCCAACCTACCCCAGAGATGATGTCACGACCCAAAACCGAGCCGCGACTGACACCCACACTTACCCTCCTATGTGAGCGAACCAACCAATCTAAACCCTAACATTTCAATGTAATATCAACAGAAAGTAATGCTGAAGACTTAAACTCATTAATAAAATCAATTCAAAAACAATCATTATCCCCAAAATCTGGAACATCTATCTCATATTACTAAACTAAGAATGTCTAAGAACAAAATAACTAAAAGCTAGTCCATGCCGGAAGTTCAAGGCATCAAGACATGAAGAAGAAGATCCAGTCCAAGCTAGAAGCATTAGCTCACCCTAAAGATCCGGTGTGACGAAGACTGGCTAGAATCACTGTTGGGTTGAAGATGACGGAACGTTTGCTGCACTCCACAAATAACAAGAAAGAAACAAACAAGTAGGGGTCAGTACAAAACACGGGTACTGAGTAAGTATCATCGGCCAACTCAAAATAGAAAACAGTATATATCAGTTAATATCATAAATCAACTATAATACTCAACATGTAGCAACAACAAGTACTAACAAGTTCATCCATAAGTACTCAAGCCTCAATATCATACTCATTTGGGAATTAGGTTCATTAGATTGAGTATATTTATTCATCTTTCAAGATTCATTATCTTTCTTCCTCTTGTGTCGGTACGTGACACTCCGCTCCATATACTATCCTGTTGCCGGAACGTGGCACTCCGATCCTCATTCTATCCTGGTGTCGGAACGTGACACTCCGATCCTTATATACTATCCTGGTACCGGAACGTGGCACCCGATCCATATTCTATCCTGGTGTCGGAACGTGACACTCCGATCCTCATTCTATCCTGGTACCGGAACGTGGCACCCGATCCATATTCTATCCTGGTGTCGGAATGTGACACTCCGATCCTCATTCTATCCTGGTACCGGAACGTGGCACCCGATCCCCTAATTCATCAAGCCTTCTTTATACTAAGGCATCATCGTTCTCATTATATAATTTATCAAGCCTACTTTATACAAAGGCATCATCGTTAACAAGTGAATTAGGGTTTCTTTCAAGATTTTGGATTCGATAACTTCATCATGCTTATTTTATCACAATCACATAATCATATTCATGCAAGCATACAATTAAGCATATAGAAGGGTTTTACAATACTATCAATACATATCATTCACTATTAAGAGTTCACTACGAATATCATAAAAACCATTACCTACCTCCACCGAAGAATTGATCAAGCAAGAATTTTCCCCAAAGCTTTGCTATCCTCTTTGTTTTCTCTCTTTCTCGTTCAATTCCCTCTCTCTCTCTTTGTTATTTCTGTTTGTTTTTATTCAAAACCCTCTTTCTCTTACCCTAATTAACATATAATTAAGTGTGAAAGAGGACAATAAAACCCACTAATTAACTTAAGGTTACCTCTTTTAACCCCAAGTAATTAGACTTATTAATATTAACCCTCTAACTTTATAATTAAGTAAAGAATAGTCCAATGCGTCCCTTAAAACGTGTGAAGAAATCCGATTCTGCCTGGGACTTGCGCAGCCTGTGACGGCCCGTCGTGCCTGCGACGGTCTGTCACACAGGTCGTCGCAGCCTCTTTAAACTCAAGTGAGCTGTGACGGTCCGTCACACCTGTGACGGTCCGTCCTGCACTTCCGTCATGACGGTCAGAAACTCGTTTCTTGTACCAAATTCTCAAAAGTTGAAGTGTTTTGCAACGGGAACTCATGACGGTTCGTCGTGGATGTGACGGCACGTCCTGCATATCCGTCACAATTTACAGAGAGTCGATTTTCAGTATCCAATTTCAGAATTCTAAGTATGCTGAAACGATGCACCCTCGACGGGCCGTCGTGCCTATGACGGTCCGTCGCAGTGCCCGTGGTCTTGGCCAGTTTTTCCAGAATTAAAATCTGCTGCTCAAAACGACTAAACAGGTCATTACAATAGATACCAATTTACCCATCTTTCGTCCCCGAACGATCAAAAGAAGAAAAACAATGGAGAAATTGAGTACCTGAATCTGTAAATAGATGTGGGTATTTTTCTTGCATATCTGCCTCCTTCTCCCAAGTAACTTCTTCAACCGGTCGATTCTTCCATTGGACCTTGATGGATGCAATTTCTCTCGACCTCAACTTGCGAACCTCTCTATCTAAAATAGCAACTGGTTCCTCCTCATAAGTCAAATTCTCATCAAGCAAAACTGAATCCCAACGGATGATGTAGTTTCCATCTCCGTGGTATCTTTTCAACATGGATACGTGAAATACCGGATGCACTCCGGACAGCCCTGGGGGCAAGGCTAATTCATAAGCCACCTCCCCTATTCGCTTAAGCACTTCAAATGGTCCAATATACCTTGGACTTAACTTACCTCTTTTACCAAACCGCATCACCCCTTTCATGGGTGAAACCTTCAACAAGACTTGTTCACCTTCCATGAACTCCAAGTCTCTAACCTTCCGGTCTGCATACTCCTTTTGTCTACTTTGCGCCGCTAGAAGCTTTTCTTGAATGCGCTTCACCTTATCTAACGAATCCCTCAAGAGGTCAGTATCCCAAGGTCTAACCTCAAATGCATCAAACCACCCAATGGGAGATCTACACCTCCTCCCATACAATGCTTCAAATGGAGCCATATCAATACTGGAGTGATAGCTATTATTGTATGAAAAATCTGCCAAAGGTAAGAAGCTATCCCAATGGCCACCAAACTCTATCGCGCATGCACGAAGCATATCCTCCAACACTTGAATCGTTCGCTCCGACTGACCATCGGTCCGAGGGTGAAATGCAGTGCTAAGGTCCAACCTAGTACCCAATTCGGCATGCAATGTTTTCCAAAACTTAGAAGTAAACTGCGTACCTCTATCTGATATGATGGATAGTGGAACCCCATGCAATCGAACGATTTCTCAGATGTAGATTTTTGCTAACTTCTCTGCATTGTAAGTCACCTTGACCGGAATGAAATGAGCAGACTTAGTTAACCTATCAACAATCACCCAAATGGAGTCATACTTACCCATTGTCTTTGGAAGACCAACCACAAAGTCCATTGCGATTCTCTCCCACTTCCATTCAAGAATGGGCATCCTCTGAAGCGTTCCTCCGGGCCTTTGGTGTTCATACTTTACTTGTTGACAGTTTGGACATTTGGCAATAAAGTCAACAATATCGCGCTTCATTCTACTCCACCAGAAGTGTTGCTTTAGGTCGCGATACATCTTGGTTGCGCCCGGATGTATAGAATACCTTGTACTATGAGCCTCTGTCAGAATAGTGTTGATCAAATCATCGATGCGGGGTACACATACCCTTCCCTTAAACCTCAAGACACCTTCCTCATCGAGTGTTGCTTCTTTATCCTCTCCTTGCAACACTTTATCTGGAATCCGGATCAATTTCTCATCGTCAAACTGCTTCCCCTTAATCTTGTCAAGGAAGGAGGATCTTGCCTCCACACAAGCTAACAATCCTCCCTTCTCATTTACTTCTAACCTCATGAGGTCATTAGCCAAAATCTGCACTTCTCTAGCCAATGGGCGGCTAGAAGCTTGCAAATGAGCTAGACTCCCCATGCTTCCCGCCTTTCTACTCAAAGCATCTGCCACAACATTTGCTTTCCCCGGATGATACAAGATAGTGATGTCGTAGTCCTTCAGTAGTTCCATCCATCTCCTTTGTCTCAAGTTCAAATCTTTCTGAGTAAAGACATACTGTAGACTACGATGATCCGTATAGACTTCACACTTAACCCCATATAAATAGTGCCTCCATTGCTTTAATGCAAACACTACCGCGGCCAATTCCAAGTCATGAGTTGGATAGTTACGCTCATGCACTTTTAATTGTCTTGAAGCATAAGCAATCACATTCTTTTCTTGCATTAGCACTGCACCCAAACCCGAATAGGATGCATCACAATAGACAATGAAATTCTTACCTTCCACTGGCAAGGTAAGGATAGGCGCGGTAGTCAACAAAGTCTTGAGTTTCTGAAAACTTTCTTCGCACTCATCCGACCATACAAATGGAACATTTGCTTAGTCAAGTTCGTCAATTGGGAAGCGATAGAAGAGAATCCCTTGACAAAGCGGCGGTAGTAGCTAGCTAACCCAACAAAACTCCGTATTTCTGACACATTAGTGGGTCTTACCCAATTCTTCACTGTCTCAATCTTAGAAGGATCCACCATCACTCCATCCTTAGAACCACGTGCCCCAAGAAGGACGCTGCATCTAGCCAAAACTCACACTTAGAGAACTTGGCATAAAGCTTTTTCTCCCTCAACATTTCCAAAACAATCCCAAATGCTCCTCATGTTCCTTCTTACTTTTAGAATATACCAGTATATCATCTATAAATACGATCACAAAGAGATCCAAATACGGCTTAAATATCCCATTCATCAAGCTCATGAAAGCAGCGGGGGCATTTGTAAGACCAAAGGACATCACTACAAATTCATAATGCCCATACCTAGTCCGAAAAGCAGTCTTTGGCACATCCGTTGCCCGTATTTTCAATTGATGATAACCGGATCTCAAGTCAATTTTAGAGAAGACACAAGCACCTTGTAACTGATCGAACAAGTCATCAATGCGAGGAAGAGGATACTTGTTCTTAATAGTTACCTTGTTCAGTTGTCTATAGTCTATGCACATCCGGAAACTCCCATCCTTCTTCTTCACAAAAAAAACCGGAGCACCCCAAGGAGATGCACTTGGTCTAATGAAGCCTTTACTCAACAATTCTTAAAGTTGAGCCTTTAACTCTCTTAATTCGGCGGGAGCCATAAGGGGGTATAGAAATGGGGCGAGTACCCGGTTCCAAATCAATGCAGAAATCAATATCCCTATCCGGTGGCATGCCAGGAAGATCTGCAGGGAACACATCCAAAAACTCACGGACTACCGAAACTGACTCAATCGAGGGTACTTGGGTAGTGTCATCCTTGAGATGTGCCAAGAAAGCTAAACACCCTTTACTCACCATTTTCTTAGCGCGAAGAAAGGAGATGATACGCACCGAATTGGAAGTGTAGTCACCCTCCCACACTAACGGATCTGTCCCAGGCTTGTCTAACGTCACCGTTTTAGCATTACAATCCAAAATCGCAAATTGCAGAGAAAACCAAGTCATACCCAGAATTACATCAAAATCAACCATTTCTAAGATGACCAAATCTACACAAGTGTTTCTCCCCACAAAGTTCACCAAACAAGACCTATATACCTTTTCAACTACCACAGACTCACCCACCGGAGTAGAAACACGAATACGCATGTCAAGTAATTCACAATGTAAATTTAGACCATTAGCAAATGAGGAAGATACATAAGAAAATGTGGATCCAGGGTCAAACAATACGGAAGCCATGCAATCACAAACCAGAAGATTACCTGTGATAACAGCATCAGATGTCTCCGCCTCCGATCTCCCAGGGAAAGCATAACAATGGGCCCTTTCGTTGGTTTGCCCGTTGCCCCTACCATGTTGTGATATAGTGGCTCCGTTTTGTCCATCACCTCGGCCGTTTTGGTGACCACCATTACCTCGGCCACCACGCCCTCCAGAATAACGGCCTCTACCATGACCACCTCTACCTCTAGCTAGTGGGGTTCTGTAACTCTGGTTTGGACAATACCTCCTAATGTGTCCAATCTCCCCACATCCATAACATTCTCTGGATTCACGCATCGGCCTCTCAGAGAAGTGTTGACCGGTCTGAGGTGGACCCCCAACTACAGTCTGTAGTGAAGACTAAATTGGTCGAACTGAGTAACCTCCAGAGCTCTGTACTCTAGAGTAAGAACCATTAAACTCACCTCCCCTTCGAAACCTTTTTGATGTCGATGTCATGGTGAAGTCATCTGGCTTCACTCCTTCCACTTCTATCACAAAGTCTACCACCTCTTGGAAGGATGTTGCCGTAGCCGCTACCTGTAAGGCTGAAATCCGCAATTCTGACCTCAACCCCTTCACAAAACGGCGAATCCGCTCTTGTGGACTGAAACAAAGTTGGGTGGCATACCTGGATAACGCACGAAACTTAGCCTCATAGGCGTTAACCGTCATCCTTCCTTGCTCTAGGCTCAAGAACTCATCCCTTTTTCTATCTCTCAAGGTCCTTGGGATATACTTCTCCATAAATAGGGTAGAGAATGATTCCCAAGTCATAGGTGGTGCCTCTGTTGGTTGACACTCAACATGTGATCGCCACCACATTTTGGCGTTCCCTTGAAACTAATAGCTAACGAACTCAACGCCAAACCGTTCTACTACACCCATCTTGTGCAGTAGCTCATGACAATCAACCAGAAAATCATAAGCATCTTCAGATTCTGCACCCTTGAAGACTGGAGGTTTCAATTTCAAGAACTTACTGAAAAGTTCATGCTGATCATTTGTCATAATAGGCCCAGTAGTCAGACGTGGAAATGTGCCTATTTCCAATGAGGCATCCATGCGGGGAGCCATAGTAGCCGCATGTCGTACCTCTAAACCGGAGGTGTTGGTGCAGAAACCACTGGAGGGCCTGACCCTGATCATAGATAACCCGCTAAGATAAGCAAGAACCTGATTGATCATCTCTGGGGTAGGTTGGGGTGGCAATTCCTCGTTCTGTGCTTGTTCATTCTCCTCATCCTCCCCTTCTCTTACTACTTCCTCAGTCGGTGGGGGAGTCACTGCCCTAGCATCAGATGGGCTAGGTGCTCGTCCTCTTCCTCTAGAGGACGTCCTCCCACGACCTCTACCACGGCCTCTTGCCACTGCTCTTCCTCGAGCCACAGCCCCAGTGGCTGGCTCAGACGTTTCTTGTCTTGCCGGTGTTGCTGTTGGCGCAGTCGTTGCTCTAGTTCTAACCATCTGCGAAATAGAGTGAAGATGGTCAGATACCAATTTGTATCACCCAGCTACCAATTGGATTCAAGTAATAGCACGAAAGAAAGAAAGAAAGAAAGAATGGAATTTTCCTAAAGTTTTATAGCCTCTCAAAGAAAAGTAAAGGCGTCCCCCTACCGTTCCTTAAGACTCTACTAGACTCGTTCTTGTGTGATGAGACCAACGAACCTAATGCTCTGATACCAAGTTTGTCACGACCCAAAACCGAGCCGCGACTGGCACCCACACTTACCCTCCTATGTGAGCGAACCAACCAATCTAAACCCTAACATTTCAATGTAATATGAACAGAAAGTAATGCGGAAGACTTAAACTCATTAATAAAATCAATTCAAAAACTATCATTATCCCCAAAATCTGGAAGTCATCACCACAAGAACATCTATCTCAAATTACTAAACTAAGAATGTCTAAGAACAAAATAACTAAAAATCTAGTCCATGCCGGAAGTTCAAGGCATCAAGACATGAAGAAGAAGATCCAGTCCAAGCTAGAAGCATTAGCTCACCCTGAAGATCCGGTGTGACGAAGACTGGCTAGAATCACTGTTGGGTTGAAGACGACAGAACGTTTGCTGCACTCCACAAATAACAAGAAAGAAACAAACAAGTAGGGGTCAGTACAAAACACGGTTACTGAGTAAGTATCATCGGCCAACTCAAAATAGAAAACAGTATATATCAGTTAATATCATAAATCAACTATAATACTCAACATGTAGCAACAACAAGTACTAACAAGTTCATCCATAAGTACTCAAGCCTCAATATCATACTCATTTGGGAATTAGGTTTATTAGATTGAGTATATTTATTCATCTTTCAAGATTCATTATCTTTCTTCCTCTTGTGTCGGTACGTGACACTCCGCTCCATATACTATCCTGGTGCCGGAACGTGGCACTCCGATCCTCATTCTATCCTGGTGTCGGAACGTGACACTCCGATCCTTAGATACTATCCTGGTACTGGAACGTGGCACCCGATCCATATTCTATCCTGGTGTCGGAACGTGACACTCCGATCCTCATTCTATCCTGGTACCGGAACATGGCACCCGATCCATATTCTATCCTGGTGTCGGAACGTGACACTCCGATCCTCATTCTATCCTGGTACCGGAACGTGGCACCCGATCCCCTAATTCATCAAGCCTTCTTTATACTAAGGCATCATCGTTCTCATTATATAATTTATCAAGCCTACTTTATACTAAGGCATCACCGTTAACAAGTGAATTAGGGTTTCTTTCAAGATTTTTGATTCGATAACTTCATCATGCTTATTTTATCACAATCACATAATCATATTCATGCAAGCATACAATTAAGCATATAGAAGGGTTTTACAATCCTATCAATACATATCATTCACTATTAAGAGTTCACTACGAATATCATAAAAAACCATAACCTACCTCCACCGAAGAATTGATCAAGCAAGAATTGTTCCCAAAGCTTTACTATCCTCTTCGTGTTCTCTCTGTCTCTCTTGTTCTTTCTATTTGTTTTTATTCAAAACCCTCTTTCTCTTATCTAATAATATATATTAAGTGTGAAAGAGGACAATAAAACCCACTAATTAACTTAAGGTTACCTCTTTTAACCCCCAAGTAATTAGACTTATTAATATTAACCCTCTAACTTTATAATTAAGGAAAGAATAGTCCAATGCGTCCCTTAAAACGTGTGAAAAATCCGATTCTGCCTGGGACTTGCGCAGCTGTGACGGCCCGTTGTGCCTGCGACGGTCCGTCACACAGTGTCGCAGCCTCTTTAAACTCAAGTGAGCTGTGACGGTCCGTCACACCTGTGACGGTCCGTCCTGCACTTCCGTCATGACGGTCAGAAACTCGTTTCTTGTACCAAATTCTTAAAAGTTGAAGTGTTTTGCAATGGGAACTCATGACGGTTCGTCGTGGATGTGACGGCACGTCCTGCAGGTCCGTCACAATTTACAGAGAGTCGATTTTCAGTATCCAATTTCAGAATTCTAAGTATGGTGAAATGATGCACCCTCGACGGGCCGTCGTGCCTGTGACGGTCCGTCGCAGTGCCCGTGGTCTTGGCCAGTTTTTCCAGAATTAAAATCTGCTACTCAAAATGACTAAACAGGTCGTTACAGATGATCAATCAGGTTGTTGCTTGTCTTAGCGGGTTATCTGATCACGGTCAGGAACCTCCAGTGGTTTCTGCACCAACACCTCCAGTTTCACAGATACGACATGCGGCTACTATGGCTCCTCGTATGGATGCCTCATTGGAAATAGGCACATTTCCTCGTCTGACTACTGGGCCTATAATGACTAATGATCAGCATGAACTTTTCAGTAAGTTCTTGAAATTGAAACCTCCAGTCTTTAAGGGTGCAGAATCAGAGGATGCCTACGATTTTCTGGTTGATTGTCATGAGCTACTACACAAGATGGGTATAGTAGAACAGTTCGGTGTTGAGTTCGTGAGTTATCAGTTTCAAGGGAACGCCAAAATGTGGTGGCGATCACATGTTGAGTGTCAACCGACAGAGGCCACACCTATGACTTGGGCATCCTTCTCTAGCTTGTTTATGGAGAAGTATATCCCAAGGACTTTGAGGGATAGGAAAAGAGACGAGTTCTTGAGCCTAGAGCAAGGGAGGATGTCGGTTAATGCATACGAGGCTAAGTTTCGTGCACTATCCAGGTATGCCACCCAACTTTGTTTCACTCCACAAGAGCGGATTCGCCGGTTTGTGAAGGGGTTGAGGTCAGAATTGCGGATTTCGGCCTTACAGGTAGCGGCTACGGCAAAATCCTTCCAAGAAGGTAGACTTCGTGATAGAGGTGGAAGGAGTGAAGCCCGATGACTTCACCACGACTCGACATCAAAAAGGTTTCGAAAGGGAGGTGAGTTTAATGGTTCTTACTCTAGAGGACAGGGTTCCGGAGGTTACTCAGTTCGACCCATTCAGTCTTCACTACAGACTGTAGTTGGGGGTCCACCTCAGACCGGTCAACACTTCTCTGAGAGACCTATGCTTGACTCTAGAGAGTGTTATAGATGTGGGGAGACTGGGCATATTAGGAGGAATTGTCCAAAACAGAGTTATAGACCCCCGATAGCTAGAGGTAGAGGTGGTCATGGTAGAGGCCGTTATTCTGGAGGACGTGGTGGTCGAGGTAATGGTGGTCACCAAAACGGCAGAGGTGATGGGCAAACTGGAGCCACTACAACGCAACATGGTAGGGGCAACAGACAGACAAGTAATGGGGCCCATTGTTACGCTTTTCCTGGGAGATCTGAAGCGGAGACATCAGATGCTGTCATCACAGGTAATCTTTTGATTTGTGATTGCATGGCTTCTATATTGTTTGATCCTGGATCCACATTTTCTTATGTATCTTCCTCATTTGCTAATGGTCTAAATTTACATTGTCAATTACTTGACATGCCTATTCGTGTTTCTACTCCGGTGGGTGAGTGTGTGATAGTCGAAAAGGTATATCGGTCTTGTTTGGTGAATTTTGTGGGGAGCAACACTTATGTAGATTTGGTTATCTTAGAAATGGTTGACTTTGATCTAATTCTGGGTATGACTTGGCTTTATCCGAATTTTGCGATCTTGGATTGTAATGCTAAAAGTGTGACGTTAGCCAAGCCTGGGACAGACCCGTTAGTGTGGGAGGGCGACTACACTTCCAATCCGGTTCGTATTGTCTCCTTTCTTCGTGCTAAGAAGATGGTTAGTAAGGGTTGCTTAGCTTTCTTGGCACATCTCAGGGATGACACTACCCAAGTACGTTCGATCGAGTCGGTTTCGGTAGTCCGTGAGTTTTTGGATGTGTTCCCTGCAGATCTTCCTGGTATGCCCCCGGATAGGGATATTGACTTCTATATTGATCTTGAACCGGGTACTCGCCCCATTTCTATACCCCCTTATAGAATGGCTCCCGCGTAGTTAAGAGAGTTAAAGGCACAACTTCAAGAGTTGTTGAGCAAAGGCTTTATTAGACCAAGTGCATCTCCTTGGGGTGCTCCGGTATTATTTGTGAAGAAGAAGGATGGGAGCTTTCGGATGTGCATAGACTACCGACAGTTGAACAAGGTAACTATCAAGAACAAGTATCCCATTCCTCGCATTGATGACTTGTTCGATCAGTTACAACGTGCTTGTGTCTTCTCTAAAATTGACTTGAGATCCGGTTATCATAAATTGAAAATACGGGCAACGGATCTTCCAAAGACTTCTTTTCGAACTAGGTATGGGCACTACAAATTTGTGGTAATGTTGTTTGGTCTTACTAATGCCCCTGCTGCTTTCATGAGCTTGATGAATGGGATTTTTAAGCCATATCTGGATCTCTTTGTGATCGGATTTATTGATGATATACTGATATACTCGAAGAGTAAGAAGGAACATGAGGAGCATTTGAGAATGGTGTTAGAGTTATTGAGGAAGAAGAAGCTTTATGCCAAATTCTCCAAGTGTGAGTTTTGGCTAGATTCAGTGTCCTTCTTGGGACACGTGGTTTCTAAGGATGGAGTGATGGTGGATCCATCTAAGATTGAGACAGTGAAGAATTGGGTGAGACCTACAAACGTGTCAGAAATAAGGAGTTTTGTTGGTTTAGCTAGCTACTACTGCCGATTTGTCAAGGGATTCTCTTCTATTGCTTCCCAATTAACGAACTTGACTAAGCAGAATGTTCCATTTGTATGGTCGGATGAGTGTGAGGAAAGCTTTCAGAAACTCAAGACCTTGTTGACTACTGCACCAATTCTTACCTTGCCAGTAGAGGGTAAGAACTTCATTGTTTATGGTGATGCATCCTATTCTGGGTTGGGTGCAGTGCTAATGCAAGAGAAGAATGTGATTGCTTATGCTTCGAGGCAATTAAAGGTGCATGAACGTTACTATCCGACCCATGATTTCGAGTTGGCCGCGGTAGTATTTGCACTAAAGCAATGGAGACACTATTTGTATGGGGTTAAATGTGAAGTTTATACGGACCATCGTAGCCTACAGTACATCTTTACTCAAAACGATTTGAACTTGAGACAGAGGAGATGGATGGAACTACTGAAGGACTACGACATCACTATCTTGTATCATCCGGGAAAAGAGAATGTTGTGGCGGATGCTTTAAGTAGAAAGGCCGGAAGCATGGGAAGTCTAGTTCATTTGCAAGTTTCTAGATGCCCATTCGCTAGAGAGGTTCAGATTCTTGCTAATGACCTTATGAGGTTAGAAATAAACGAGAAGGGAGGATTGTTAGCTTGTGTAGAGCCAAGATCTTCTTTTCTTGACAAGATCAAGGGAAAACAGTTTGATGATGAGAAATTGATCTGGATCCGAGATAAAGTGTTGCGAGGAGAGGCTAAGGAAGCAATAATTGATGACGAAGGTGTTTTGAGGATTAAGGGAAGAGTATGTGTGCCTCGTGTTGATGACTTGATTCACACTATTCTTACAGAGGCTCATAGTTCCGGCTATTCGATACATCCTGGTGCAACCAAGATGTACCGAGACCTAAAACAACATTTTTGGTGGAGTAGAATGAAGAGTGACATTGTGGATTTTGTTGCCAAATGTCCAAATTGTCAGCAAGTAAAGTATGAACACCAGAGGCCCGGAGGAACACTTCAGAGAATGCCCATTCATGAATGGAAGTGGGAGAGAATTGCAATGGACTTCGTGGTTGGTCTTCCAAAGACATTGGGCAAGTATGACTCTATTTGGGTGATTGTTGATAGGTTAACTAAGTCTGCTCACTTCATTCCGGTCAAGGTGACCTACAATGCAGAGAAGTTAGCCAAAATCTACATCTCAGAAATCGTTCGATTGCATGGAGTTCCACTCTCCATCATATCAGTTAGAGGTACGCAGTTTACTTCTAAGTTTTGGAGAACATTGCTTGCTGAATTAGGTACTAGGTTGGACCTTAGTACTGCGTTCCACCCTCAGACTGATGGTCAGTCTGAAGAACGATTCAAGTGATGGAGGATATGCTTCGTGCATGTGTGATAGAATTCGGGGGCCATTGGGATAGCTTCTTACCTTATGCAGAGTTTTCATACAATAATAGCTATCACTCCAGTATTGACATGGCTCCATTTGAAGCATTGTATGGGAGGAGGTGTAGGTCTCCCATTGGTTGGTTCGATTCATTTGAGGTCAGACCTTGCGGTACTGATCTTTTGAGGGATTCCTAGGAGAAGGTGAAAGCTATCCAAGAAAAGCTTTTAGCGGCTCAAAGTAGACAAAAGGAATATGCGGACCGAAAGGTTAGAGACTTGGAGTTCATGGAGGGTGAACAAGTCTTGTTGAAGGTTTCACCCATGAAAGGGGTGATGCGGTTCAGAAAAAGGGGTAAGCTAAGTCCAAGGTATATTGGACCATTTGAGGTACTTAAGCGAGTAGGGGAGGTGGCTTACGAATTAGCCTTGCCTCCAGGGCTGTATGGGGTGCATCCGGTATTTCATGTGTCCATGTTGAAAAGATACCATGGGGATGGAAACTGCATAATCCGTTGGGATTCAGTTTTGCTTGACGAGAATTTAACTTATGAGGAGGAACCAATTGCTATTTTAGATAGAGAGGTTCGCAAGCTGAGGTCGAGAGAGATTGCATCCATCAAAGTTCAATGGAAGAATCGACCGTTGAAGAGGCCATTTGGGAGAAGGAGGTAGATATGCAAGAAAAATATCCACATCTGTTTACAGATTCAAATACTCCTTCTCGCCCTTTTTTTTCTTCTTTTGATCGTTCGAGGACGACCGATGGGTAAATTGGTATCTATTGTAATGACCTGTTTAGTCGTTTTGAGCAGCAGATTTTATTTCTGTAAAAATTTGCTGAGACGACGGACACCACGACGTACCATCATGGGAACGACGGACCGTCGAGGGTGTCTCGTTCCAAAACACTTAGAAATTCTGAAATCTGAGTACTGAAATCGACTCTCTAAACTTTGTGACGGACCTACAGGACGGACCGTCACAGGTACGACGAACCGTCGTGAGACCCCGTTTCAAAACACTTTAACTCTTGAGGATTTTGTATAGGGAACGAGTCTCTGAACGTCGTGATGAGAGTGCAGGACGGACCGTCGTATGTACGACGGGCCGTCACAGACTCCTTAAGGAACTCGAGTCCCTGACGAACCTGCATGATGGACAGTCGCAGGCACGACGGGCCGTCACAGGTTGCGTAATCCCAGCCAGATTTGGATTTCTTTACACGTTTTAAGGGACGTTTTGGACTATTCCTTCTTTAATTATAAAGTTAGAGGGTTAATATTAATAAGTCTAATTACTTGGGGGTTAAAAGAGGTAACCTTAAGTTAATTAGTGGGTTATTAGTTCCATCTTTTATTCTTAATTATATGCTAATTAGGGTAAAGGAAAGAGGGTTTGAATAAAGAAAATAGAAAGAACAAAGAGAGAGAGAGAGGGTCAACGAAACGAGAAGAGAGGAACAAAGCTTGGGAATTTGCTTGTTTGAATTCAATTCTTCGGTGGAGGTAGGTTATGGTTTCTTTTACGATATTCGTAATTAACTCTTAATAGTGAATGATATGTATTGATAGTATTGTAAACCCTGTTATGTGCTTAATTGTATGCTTGTATGAATGTGATTATATAATTGTGATAATATGAGCATGATGAAGTTATTGAATCCCAAATCTTGAAAAACCCTAATCTCTTTGTTAATGATGATGCCTTGATAATAAAGAAGGCTTGATAAACTAAAGTAATGAGATTGATGATGCCTTGGTATAAGAAAAGGCTTGATGAACTAAAGTAATGAGAATGATGATGCCTTGGTATAAGAGAGGGCTTGATGAATTGATAGAATGAGATTAGGGGATCGGAGTGTCACGTTCCGACACATAGAATTAAAGGATCGGGTGTCACAAACTGACACGTAGATTTAGGGGATCGGGTTTCACGAACCGACACGTAGATTTAGGGGATCGGGTTTCACGAACCGACACGTAGATTTAGGGGATCGGAGTGTCACATTCCGAGACATAGTAGTAGGGGATCAGAGCGTCACGTACCGACACAAGAGGAATAAATATAATGAGGGAGCGGAGTGTCACGTACCGACACAAGAGGAAGAAAGATAATGAATCTTGAAAGATGATAAATATACTCAATCTAATAAACCCAATTCCCAAATGAGTATGGTATTGAGGGTTGAGTCCTCATGTGTGAACTTGACGGTAATTGTTAATGATATAGTACTTGTTGTTGCTACATGTTAAGCATCATAGTTGATTTTATAATATTACTTGATATATATTGTCTTCTATTTTGAGTTGGCCGATGATATCTACTAAGTACTTGTGGTTGTACTGACCCCCTACTTTTATGTTTTATTCTTGTTATTTGTGGAGTGCAGCAAACGTGCCGTCATCTTCAACTCAATAGTGATTCTAGCTAGTCTTCGTCACACCGGATCTTCAGGGTGAGCTAATGCTTCTAGCTTGGACTGGATCTTCTTCTTCGAGTCTTGATGCCTTGAACTTCCGACATGGACTAGCTTTGTACTTGTTTTTGTTTTCTTAGATACTCTTAGTTTAGTAATTTGAGGATAGATGTTCTTGTGGTGATGACTTCCAGATTTTGGGGATAATAATAATAGTTTTTGAATTGTTTTTATTAATGAGTTTAAGTCTTCCGCATTATTTTATGTTGATATACATTGAAATGTTAAGGGTTAGATTGGTTGGTTCGCTCACATAGGAGGGTAAATGTGGGTGCCAGTCGCGGCTCGGTTTTGGGTCGTGACATAAATGCCGCATGTTGAGTATTGTAGTTGATTTTACAATATTATCTGATGTATACTATTTTCTATTTTGAGTTGGCCGATGATATCTACTCAGTACTCGTGTTTTGTACTGACCCCTACTTGTATGTTTCTTTCTTTGTTATTTGTGGAGTGCAGCAAACATACCGTCGTCTTCAACTCAACCGCAACTCTAGCCAATCTTCATTACACCGGAGTTCAGGGTGAGCTAATGCTTCTAGCTTGGACTGGATCTTCCTCTTCATATCTTGATGCCTTGAAGTTCGGGCATGGACTAGCTTTTATTTATTTTAGCTTCTTAGAATACTCTTAGTTTAGTAATTTGATCATAGATGTTCTTGTGATGATGACTTCCAGATTTTGGGGAATAATAGATGTTGAGTTTTAGAAGTTATTGAATTGATCTTCATTAATGAGTTTATGTCTTCCGCATTACTTTCTGTTGATATTATATTGAAATGTTGGGGTTTAGATTGGTTGGTTCGCTCACATAGTAGGATAAGTGTGGGTGCCACTCGCGGCTCGATTTTGGGTCGTGACACTCATAAAGTCATTAAGTTCTCCAAACACATAGTGCGATTTAGTTGGTGAATATAGTGTTAGAAGTAAGTTAAAACTTAACTAATTAGACTTAGAATGTTGTTATGTTTTCCAAACAAGTAATGTGTTTTTTTGTGAATAGTGTTAAAAGTAAGTCAAAACCTAACTAATTAGACTTAGAAAGTGTCACGACCCAAAAATGGACGTGATGACACTCGTCTTATCCCACAAAGACAAGTCAACCTAAAACTCAACAATTACAATAAAGTGTGGAACTAATATACAAGTAACTTAATAAAAACCCCAAAACCTGGTAGTCACGTGTAGAAATCTCTAAAGTATTAAAATTGATTCAAAAGAAAAACGTAAGTCTCAAATAAATTGTTTTAAGAATAGAACAAGGTCACAATTAAGTAGAAGAAATTCTACTGAAATGGAAACAACTACCTCACAAATCTCCAAGATGCCTCGGAAAAGAAGAGAATTACAAGTACAACAAAAATCCATGCTCATAACCTACAAAAAATTTTAGAAGCAAGGGGTGAGTACGAAACCACACGGTACTCAGCAAGTAAACCTCTAAACACAATTTAAGGGGATAAAATACGGGTACTCCTACCACCCCCAACCGAACCTCCACAACTACAACCTGCATTAAAATCAACCCAACCAAACAGCTCAAAGTTTACATAGCACGTAGCTCAACAAAAACATTTACATAAATTACATATCCTCAACAACAACACATCAACAAATTACATATCCTCAACAACAATACTTCAACAAATTATATATCCACAATAACAAGCTCAATTTTGATCAATCACAAGTTCCGCCGAAAGACAATCACAAGATCCAAAAAACACAATATCAAGTTCACTAATGATAAGTATGTGCAATGCAATGGTATCCAATGTCAGTATAATGATGCGTGTCTGACCTAGTGATACACACCCACTATCTATCTGTCCGAGACACATGGGGGACATATCTGTCAATGAATCATTCACGGCGCACGACACGACCCTCGATAATAGTAACCATCATGCTGCGCGATACGTCCCTTGAAATATAGTATCCATCGCGGCGCATGGTACGTAACTCGAAATGGTACTTCCTCTTAAGTACTCATTCTTTCTCAGTGCACATAAGACTTATCACAACCAATGTCTCAGAATAGTGCGGATGACAAGTTCACACAAATAGTGAGGAGATGACCATTTTCATAACATCGCACTGTTAACAACAACACAAACATGAAGTAACATCAACAATGATTCAATAAGACTTCAACCCTTTCTCAACACATCACACATAAACAATTAGTCACATTGCCTTTTGTTATCCCTTTTTTTTCATCATTAGAATTAATCAACGTGGACAAGTCAAACCATAACCAATCCCGTTACTCCCAAACATATACAACAAGAAAATACACGCATTTCATACACTTAACAAGAGTTTAGAAATCCACTTGCCTCAAATAGTCAAACAATCACTCTATTTGAGTCTTCCTCTTTCATTGCACTTCCAAATAAAATCCAGTCTATTCAAACAATTAAACACTTTAACAACACACATATTACACATCAAAACAACTTGTATCATCCCATCAACAAAGTAGTTTCAATTTCCCCAAAATCCTCATTAATTATGTAAAATTGTAGGTCCACACCGTTGACCATCAATAAGTTACCTATCATAATTTGAAAAATCTAGCTCGATATAACCACATATAATCTTTCCCACATCATTACATGTCACCCAAACAAAATTCAATCTTTAGAAAAGGTGATGATAATTCCTAGTAAGTATGTACTATTTCATAATTCACAATCATATCTAAATTCATAGGCAAAAATCGATACAACTTTCAACTACAAACCAAGGATATATACGAAATATCTTGTTATTTCACATTTTAAAATTATCAAAAATTTCAAATACCTTGAACGCTTCAATACATCAATTTTTTTTCGCTTACTTGCTTACAAATCATATCATTTTACCAACAATCTATGGTATTTTTACCTCATCCTCTAAATCAAAACATTATGTGAATCCCCCTAGCTGTAACCATCAAAAGTAACCAACTGTACTACCCAACTTTTGAGTACTTTCTAATATTTTATACTCAATGTGATCAATCCTTTCTTATCGTACCAATTCATACCTTGACAAAACACACTACCACAAACCTTCATCATGAAAAACTTGAGTTTTTGAATTCAACTGTGTAAATACCTTTATCTATCAACATTAGCTCACACCTTGAAGATTCTTATGAACTCACCTATCTTAACTTATCATTGATTGTCTTTCCATAAACCTTAACATATCTTTCGCTAAAAGTCTAACATACTCATTATCAAAATCAAAACCACAAATGAACTAATCATCATACTCGAGCTTAACGACCTTACACTTATTTATCAAGTTTTATCAAATAGTCTTTTTTAACCAATCTGATGATCTTGTGACACTACATATTACCATAACATGAGCAAAACAGATGAAATCACGTACTTTCTGAACTACATTCTCAAACCCTCTAAAGATACCTCCTTAGCCCTCGCAATGAGAGAAAATATTCTTAGTCTGTCACCCTTTTCTGAAGGCTACACTATATCCCACTAATTTATTATTATTTTTCATCATGACTCTAGCTCCTTTAAATTCTATTCAAGTGGTGTTTCAACATCTTCCACAACTTTCATTGCAACCACGCTACACACCAATCATTTTCAAAAGACTAACACTATTTTTAACGTATTTTCTTATTAAAATTCTCAATTAAGTTCACACAATTATACTGGTTGAGACTTCTTTTACTTATAAGCTTATCATCCTCCACTTCCATGGAGTTTACGGTGAAATCGACACTCATTTAAAATCCATAAAATACATTTCACAATTTGAACATATCTATATCATACTAAAGATCCATTACTAAAAGCTTCCTTATAAATAATGATTAACAATCCACCCATACTAAAAACTAGTTGGTTTCTCAAATATGAATTCAATATCAAATCTTATTATATGAACTTGTAATACAATAGATAACTCCTTAATTAGTTAGTATTGCACTTAACAATCAACATATCCGTTTTCATATACCACTAGTAACACATCGTGGAAGTCCGTTACATCCACCACTAGGGCACATGACACCTACCAAGTAGATCATATTCAAATAGTCACACATTTCTATTCATCAAAAAGCTGTAAAATATTACCAAAATAGTTATGTATGTAGCCCGAGTTATATGTATTCTTTCATAGGTCAAGTCAATATAAAAAAATTACAAACAAAGTAAGTATCGATACAATTGTAGGTTTCAATGTTACATGTCCATTACCTAGTCATCTCTTTAATCGTTCCACTTCCAATTGTTAAATCACTCAAAATATTATATATATACCACAAAAGTACGATTTAATATAACTAACATTACTCAATCCCTTCAAGTTGTTAAACATTCTATGTCTAACTATACATCCTTTCCGTAAGTAATTATTTCCACCTTAATACAATTAATTCCACCTTAATACAAGAGCAAACATTTAAAGCATACATGACATCAACTACTCATATGAGAAAACACACACGAGTCATCACTATAAGTGAGAGAGAATGAAATAAAGGGATATAAATCAAGATGGACAAATAATACACGATGGTGATTTAGGAAGTGAAGATTTTTCTTAAAAGTCACTATAGCCTCTCGAAGATAAGTACAGACATCTTCGTACAGATCCTCAAAAATGTACTTAGACTCGGCTTGTACACATGTGAGACTTATGAACCTGGGGCTCTGATACCATTTAGTCACAACCCAAAAATGGATATGATGGCACTCGTCTTATCCCACCAAGACCAGTCATCCTAAAACTCAACCATTTCAATAAAGTGTGGAAATAAAATATAAGTAACTTAATAAAAACCCCAAAACTTGGTAGTCACGTGTACAAGACTCTAAAGTATTACAATTGATTCAAAAGAAAAACAGAAGTCTCAAATAAACTAGTTTCTAGAATAGAACAAGATCATAATTATGGAGAAGAAAGTCTGCTGAGATGGAAACAGCTACCTCTCAAATCTCCAAGAATCCTTGAAAAAGAAGAGAATGACAAGTACAACAAAATCCAGGCTCATAACTTACAAAAATTGTAGAAGCAAGGGGTGAATACCAAACCACACAGTACTCAGCAAGTAAACCTCTAAACACAAGTTAAGGGGATGAAATACGGGTACATCTACCACCCCCAAACGAACCTCCACAACTACATCCTGCAGTAAAAAAAAACCCAACCTAATAGCTTACAGTTTATATAGCACGTAGCTCAACAACAACACTTAGACAAATTACATATCCACAACAACAACACTTTAACAAATTACATATCCTCAACAAAAATACTTCAACAAATTATATATCCGCAATAACAAGCTCAATATTGATCAATCATAAGTTCCGAAAAAAGGCAATCAGAAGATCAGCAAAACAAGATATAGAGTTCACTAATGATAAGTATGTGCAATGCAATGGAATGCAATGTCAAGTATAATGATGCATGTCTTACCTAGTGATACACACCCGCTGTCTCTCAGTCCGGGACCCATGGGGGACATATCTGTCCATTCATCTGTTGCGGCACAAGACACGACCCTCGATAATAGTAACCATCACGTCGCGTGATACGTCCCTCCAAAAATAGTATCCATCGCGGAGCGCGATACGTCCCTTAAAATGGTACATCCTCTTTAATTTATCATTCTTTGTCAATGCACATAACACTTTCACAACCATGTCTCAGAATAATGCAAATGACATGTTCACACAAATAATGAGGAGATGACCATTTTCATAACATTGCATAGTTCACAACCACAAAAACATGAAATCACATCAACAATGATTCAACAAGACATCAAACCATTCTCAACACATCACACATAAATAATTAATCACATTGCCTTTTGTTATCCCTTTTATTTATCATTAGAATTAATCAAATGGACAAGTCAACCCATCACCAATCCTGTTAATCCCAAACATATACCACAAGGAAATACAGGCATTCCATACACTTAAAAAGAGTTTAGAAATCAACTTTCCTTAATTAGTCAAACAATCACTCCGGGGACTTGAACCTTTCCTTTTCGTTAAACTTCCAACTCAAAGCAATCCATTCAAGTATATATTCACAATAAGGTTTCATAACTAACAACACTTACATTATTATTTGTTTAACCTTGACCTAAAAAATCACTTAAATTTATAATCAAGTTCGTAAATCTTGATACCAATGAACATGTTTGCTCTTTCAATCTCCTTCAAATTCCAAGTCTAGTTAAGTCATATCTTCTTCAAACACTACCACCATAATAGTTTTCAAATAATATAATACACTCAACATTCAATTTTATATATGTATACCGGTATATAAGGGATAACTCAAGTATAAAGGGTCACAAATTCCGATGAATTTAACAAGCAAACTTATAGATAATTTACTTTATTTTTCCTTTTGTTGTTTTCCTGAACAATTACCTTTCTTCTTTAAAAACAAGGATTTAATTTATAACTGTAAAAAAATAAGATTGTTTCACTTAAACTTACACGTATACAAAGCAACATGAAATAAAATGTCAAACTTTTGCAGGCATAGTAATTAACTAATCCGTACGTTAACATTAAATCACAATCATTTTTTCCCACTAAATCTTGAATAAAGAAACTTCCAAAAATAATAAATAAAATTTCTATCTTAGAAATCCATATTCATTCAATTCGAATGATTATCTTAATTGTACAGCTGACTCTCAAACTGTCGTTATCGCTGCCCTCGCTACGACCGAGAGTTCTCATCAAGTTCCTTTTTGTTTGTCTCTCAATAAATTATATTTTAAAATTGCAAACCCTACTACTACTTATTTTAATATAAATGGGTCAAGTAGTATAGGTCATTAAATACATTAAGGACTTAGTTCATTAGTCACAAATTAACTTAATTATTCAAAAATCAACAACCAATTAATTCACTCTAGTTAGATGAATATTCAATTTATATTTTTTTAAAAGAACTTCTGGGTTATTACATAAATATAGTGTTTGAAACAAAAATAAGCAAAAAGATGGTCCATGTCCGAAATTCGAAGACATCAAGACGTGAATGAGAGAATCCAGCACGAGCTAGAATTAATAGCTCACCATGAACTCTGATGTGCTGGAGACTGGCTAGAGCTGAGGGCGAGTCGAAGTCGATGGTACACTTGCTGCACTCCACAAAAGAACAAAGAAGAAAATACAAGTAAGGGTAAGTACAAGGAACACGTACTAAGTAGGTATCATCGGTCAACTCAAAATATAAATCAATATATTTGAACAATAATATAAAATAAACTACGATACTTAACATGTGGCAAGCAACAAAAACAGGAATCATTGACAACAACACCATAATAGGTACACCATCAATCACAACATCAAGCAAACCTATGGGGACTCATGCCTCCACACCATACTCATTTGAAAAATAGGTTGTTTGAGATTAAGTATATCAAGTTAATTCATGATTTCTTGCCTTTAACATTATTGTGTCGGAACGTGACACTCCTATCCTATAATATCGTGTTGGAATGTGACACTACGATCCAATAATATCGTGTCGAAATGTGACACTCCGATCCAATTATCTCATTATTTTATTTCATCAAGCCTTCTTTATTCAAGGCGCTATTTAGTAGAGAGGGTTCAAGATTGGACATTCAACTATCTCAAATTTTTAGGTCAGCCACAAACAACACAGTCCAAACATACAACCACACAATCAAGTACATAGGAGACTTTACAATATCACTTAATACATATCGATCACTATTGAGAGTTTATCTTTCAAATAGAAATAAACAATAACCTACCTCCATAGAAGAACCGAAGTCAAGCAACTACTTCTCCAATTGTTTTCTTTTCCTCAATGCCTCCGAACTCTTCCAATCTTTCAATTATGTGTGCACAATTTATAAGTTAACGAGTCTAGGAATACTCATATTATTCTTTATCTAGTCTAGACCTAAAATTTCACATAATTCTATAAATAATTTCATAAAGTTCAAATCTAAGGGTAAATTTAACTTCCCCCATTTAGCATAACTTTGATGGAACCTAATATTTAATTATCTATCTCAATATATTAAAAACTTAACTTGATAATAAGATAATAATATTAATAAGCTTGATTCCTATACCACTGGTGACGAAACCAGTGGTAAGCTCAACCAACTTTAATTCTATTCATTTTATAGTGAGCACCTAAGCAGTAGTGGACATTTGTGAATAATGGCAGTAGCATTTATGTTTCTCCATTACAAAATTTAAAATGTTTTACTTTTTAATTTCATCAAAGGCACATGCTGAATTTTATAATTTGCGATCACAGGTACAAAGAGGAGTTCTCAATTGTAACGACCTGTTTAGTCGTTTTGAGCAGCAGATTTTAATTCTGGAAAAACTGGCCAAGACCACGGGCACTGCGACGGACCGTCACAGGCACGACGGCCCGTCGAGGGTGCATCATTTCGGCATACTTAGATTTCTGAAATTGGATACTGAAAATCGACTCTCTGTAAATTGTGACGGACCTGCAGGACGTGCCGTCACATCCACGACGAACCGTCGTGAGTTCCCGTTGCAAAACACTTCAACTTTTGAGAATTTGGTACAAGAAACGAGTTTTTGACCGTCATGACGGAGGTACAGGACGGACCGTCACAGGTGTGACGGGCCGTCACAGGCCACTTGAGTTCGAGGGGGCTGCGACGACCTGTGTGACGGACCGTCGCAGGCACGACGGGCCGTCACAGGTTGCGCAAATCCCAGGCAGAATAGGATTCCTCTACACGTTTTAAGGGTCGTTTTAGACTATTCTTTCCTTAATTATAAAGATTGAGGGTTAATATTAATAAGTCTAATTACTTGGGGGTTAAAAGAGGTAACCTTAAGTTAATTAGTGGGTTTTATTGTCCTCTTTTAGTCTTAATTATATGATAATTAGGGTAAAGGAAAGAGGGTTTGAATAAAACAAACAGAAAGAACAAAGAGAAAGAGAGGGATCGATCGAGAAGGAGGAGAAAACGCAGCTTGAGGATTTGCTTGTTTGATCAATTCTTCGGTGGAGGTAGGTTATGGTTTTCATGCTACTTGTAGTAAACTCTTAATAGTGAATGTTATGTGTTGATAGTATTGTAAACCCTACTATGTGCTTAATTGTAAGCTTGCATGAATATGAATATGAAATTGTGACAAACTAAGCATGATGAAGTTATTGAATCCTAAATCTTGAAAGAACCCTAATTCACGTGTTAATGATGATGCCTTAGTGTAAAAGAAGGCTTGATGAATTAGGGGATCGGGTGCCACGTTCCGGTACCAGGATAGAATGAATATGAGGATCGGAGTGTCACGTTCCGACACCAGGATAGAATATGGATCGGGTGCCACGTTCCGGTACCAGGATAGAATATGAGGATCGGAGTGTCACGTTCCGACACTAGGATAGAATATGAGGATCGGGTGCCACGTTCCCGTACCAGGATAGAATATGAGGATCAGGTGCCACGTTCCGGTACCAGGATAGAATATGAGGATCAGAGTGTCACGTTCCGACACCAGGATAGAATATGAGGATCGAAGTGCCACGTTCCGGCACCAGGATAGAAATAGAGGAGCGGAGTGTCACGTACCGACACAAGAGGAAGAAAGATAATGAATCTTGAAAGATAATGAATATACTCAATCTAATGAACTTAATTCCCAAATGAGTATGGTATTGAGGCTTGAGTCCTCATGTGTGAACTCGGTTGTATTTATTGATGAATTAATATTGTTATTGCTACATGTTGAGTATTGTAGTTGATTTACATTATTATTGATATATACTGTTCCCTATTTTGAGTTGGCCGATGATATCTACTCAGTACTTGTGGTTGTACTGACCCCCTACTTTTATGTTTTCTTCTTGTTATTTGTGTAATGCAGCAAACGTTCCGTCAACTTCAACTCAACAGTAGATCTAGCCAGTCTTCACTTCATCGGAAATTCAGGGTGAGCTAATGCGTCTAGCTTGGACTGGGTCTTCTTCTTCAAGTCTGGATGCCTTGAACTTCCGGCATGGACTAGCTTTTATTGTTTTAGCTTCTTAGACGTTTTAGTTTAGTAATTTGAGGATAGATGTTCTTGTGTTGATGACTTCAAGATTTTGGGGATAATAATAATAGTTTTGAATTGTTTTATTAATGAATTTAAGTCTTCCGCATTTCTTTTGTTGGTATTGTATTAAAATGTTAAAGGTTAGATTGGTTGTTCGCTCACATAGGAGGGTAAATGTGGGTGCCAGTCGCGTCCACGGTTTTGGGTCGTGACAAACTTGGTATCAAAGCATTAGGTTCGTTGGTCTCATCACACAAGAACGAGTCTAGTAGAGTCTTAAGGAACGGTAGGGGGACGCCTTTACTTTTCTTTGAGAGGCTATAAGACTTTAGGAAAATTCCATTCTTTCATTCTTCTTTCGTGCTACTACTTGAGTCCAATTGGTATCTAGGTGATACAAATTGGTATCTGACCATCTTCATTCTATTTCGCAGATGGTTAGAACTAGAGCAACGACCGCACCAGAAGCAACAACGGCACGACAAGAAACGACTGAGCCAGCCACTGGGGCTGTGGCTCGAGGAAGAACAGTGGCAAGAGGCCGCGGTAGAGGTCGTGGGAGGACGTCCTCTAGAGGAAGAGGACGAGCACCTAGTCCACCTGATGCTAGGGCGGTGACTCCTCCACCGACTGAGGAGGTAGTAAGAGAGGGTGAGGAAGGGGAGAATGAACAAGGGCAAAATGAGGAAATGCCACCCCAACCTACCCCAGAGATGATCAACCAGGTACTTGCTTATCTTAGCGGGTTATCCGATCAGGGTCAGGCACCTCCAGTGGTTTCTGCACCAACACCTCCGGTTTCAGAGATACGACATGCGGCTACTATGGCTCCCCGCATGGATGCATCATTGGGAATAGGCACATTTCCACGTCTGACTACTGGGCCTATTATGACAAATGATCAGCATGAACTTTTCAGTAAGTTCTTGAAATTGAAACCTCCAGTCTTTAAGGGCGCAGAATCAGAGGATGCCTACGATTTTCTGGTTGATTGTCATGAGCTACTACACTAGATGGGTATAGTAGAACGGTTTGGCGTTGAGTTCGTGAGCTATCAGTTTCAAGGAAACGCCAAAATGTGGTGGCTAAATTCCGTGCCTTATCCAGGTATGCCACCCAACTTTGTTTCAGTCCACAAGAACGGATTCGCCGTTTCGTGAAGGGGTTGAGGTGAGAGTTGCGGATTTCATCCTTACAGATAGCAGCTACGGCAACATCCTTTCAAGAGGTGGTAGACTTTGTGATAGAAGTGGAAGGGGTGAAGCCAGATGACTTCCCCACGACATCGACATCAAAAAGGTTTCGAAAGGGAGGTGAGTTCAACGGTTCGTATACTAGAGGATAGAGTTCTGGAGGCTACTCAGTTCGACCAATTCAGTCTTCCCTACAGACTGTAGTTGGGGGTCCACCTCAGACCGGTCAACACTTCTCTGAGAGGCCGATGCGTGAATCCAGAGAATGTTATGGATGTGGGGAGATTGGACACATTAAGAGGTATTGTTCAAACCAGAGTTACAGAACCCCACTAGCTAGAGGTAGAGGTGGTCATGGTAGAGGCCGTTATTCTGGAGGGTGTGGTGGCCGAGGTAATGGTGGTAACCAAAAAGGCCGAGGAGAAGGGCAAACTGGAGCCACTACTACGCAACATGGTAGGGGCAACGGACAGACAAATAATGGGGCCCATTGTTACGCTTTCCCTGGGAGGTCTGAAGCGGAAGCGTCTGATGCTGTTATCACAGGTAATCTTTTGGTTTGTGATTGCATGGCATCTGTATTATTTGACCCTGGCTCCACGTTTTCATATGTATCTTCCTCATTTGCTAATGGTCTAAATTTACATTGTGAATTACTTGACATGCCTATTCGTGTTTCTACTCCGGTGGGTGAGTATGTGATAGTCGAAAAAGTATATAGGTCTTGTTTGGTGAATTTTCTGGGGAGCAACACTTATGTGGATTTGGTTATATTAGAAATGGGTGACTTTGATGTAATTCTGGGTATGACTTGGCTTTCTCCGAATTTTGCGATTTTGGATTGTAATGCTAAAACGGTGACGTTAGCCAAGCCTGGGACAGATCCGTTAGTGTGGGAGGGTGACTACACTTCCAATCCGGTGCGTTTTATCTCCTTTCTTCGCGCTAAGAAAATGGTGAGTAAAGGGTGTTTAGCTTTCTTGGCACATCTCAAGGATGACACTACTCAAGTACCCTAGATTGAGTCAGTTTCGGTAGTCCGTGTGTTTTTGGATGTGTTCCCTGCAGACCTTCCTGGCATGCCACCGGATAGGTAAATTGACTTCTGTATCGATCTTGAACCGGGCACTCGCCCCATTTCTATACCCCCGTATAGAATGGCTCCTGCCGAATTAAGAGAGTTAAAGGCTCAACTTCAAGAGTTGTTGAGCAAAGGCTTCATTAGACCAAGTGCATCTCCTTGGGGTGCTCCGGTTTTGTTCGTGAAGAAGAAGGATGGGAGTTTTCGGATGTGCATAGACTACCGGCAGTTGAACAAGGTAACTATTAAGAACAAGTATCCTCTTACTCGCATTGATGACTTATTCGATCAACTACAAGGTTCTTGTGTCTTCTCGAAGATCGACTTGAGATCCGGTTATCATCAATTGAAAATACGGGCAACGGATGTGCCAAAGACCGCTTTTCGGACTAGGTATGGGCATTATGAATTTGTAGTGATGTCCTTTGGTCTTACAAATGCCCCCGCTGCTTTCATGAGCTTGATGAATGGGATATTTAAGCCGTATTTGGATCTCTTTGTGATCGTATTTATAGATGATATACTAGTATATTCTAAAAGTAAGGAGGAACATGAGGAGCATCTAAGAATTGTGTTGGAAATGTTGAGGGAGAAAAAGCTTTATGCCAAGTTCTCTAAGTGTGAGTTTTGGCTAGATGTCGTGTCCTTCTTGGGGCATGTGGTTTCTAAGGAAGGAGTGATGGTAGATCCTTCTAAGATTGAAACAGTGAAGAATTGGGTAAGACCCACTAATGTGTCAGAAATAGAAGTTTTTTTGGGTTAGCTAGTACTACCGCTACCGCCGATTGTCCAGGGATTCTCTTCTATTGCTTCCCAATTGACGAACTTGACTAAGCAGAATGTTCCATTTGTATGGTCGGATGAGTGCGAAGAAAGTTTTCATAAACTCAAGACTTTGTTGACTACCGCGCCTATCCTTACCTTGCCGGTAGAGGTTAAGAACTTTATTGTTTATTGTGATGCATCCTATTCTGGGTTGGGTGCAGTGTTAATGCAAGAGAAGAATGTGATTGCTTATGCTTCAAGACAATTAAAAGGGCATGAACGTAACTATCCAACTCATGACTTGGAATTGGCCGCGGTAGTGTTTGCATTGAAGCAATGAAGGCATTATTTATATGGGGTTATGTGTGAATCTATACGGATCATCGTAGTCTACATATGTCTTTACCCAGAAAGATTTGAACTTGAGACAAAGGAGATGGATGGAACTACTGAAGGACTACGATATCACTATCTTGTATCATCCGGGGAAGGCGAACGTTGTGGCAGATGCCTTGAGTAGAAAGCGCCGGAAGCATGGGAAGTCTAGCTCATTTGCAAGCTTCTAGACGCCCATGGCTAGAGAAGTGCAGATTTTGGCTAATGACCTCATGAGGTTAGAAGTAAATGAGAAGGGAGGTTGCTAGCTTGTGTGGAGGCAAGATCCTCCTTCCTTGACAAGATTAAGGGGAAGCAGTTTGACGATGAGAAATTGATCCGGATTCGAGATAAAGTGTTGCAAGGAGAGGCTAAAGAAGCAACAATCGACGAGGAAGGTGTTTTGAGGATTAAGGGAAGGGTATGTGTACCCCGCGTCGATAATTTTATCAACACTATTCTGACAGAAGCCCATAGTACAAGGTATTCTATACATCCGGGTGCAACCAAGATGTATCGCGACTTAAAGCAACACTTCTGGTGGAGTAGAATGAAACGCGATATTGTTGACTTTATTGCCAAATGTCCAAACTATCAACAAGTAAAATATGAACTCCAAAGGCCCGGAGGAATGCTTCAGAGAATGCCCATTCCGGAATGGAAGTGGGAGAGAATCGCAATGGACTTTGTGGTTGGTCTTCCAAAGACAATGGGTAAGTATGACTCCATTTGGGTGATTGTTGATAGGTTAACTAAGTCTGCTCATTTCATTCCGGTCAAGGTGACTTACAATGCAGAGAAGTTAGCAAAAATCTACATCTCAGAAGTCGTTCGATTGCATGGGGTTCCACTATCCATCATATCAGATAGAGGTACGCTGTTTACTTCTAAGTTTTGGAAAACATTGCATGCCGAATTGGGTACTAGGTTAGACCTTAGCACTGCATTTCACCCTCAGACCGATGGTCAGTCTGAGCGAACGATTCAAGTGTTGGAGGATATGCTTCGTGCATGCGTGATAGAATTTGGTGGCCATTGGGATAGCTTCTTACCTTTGGCAGGTTTTCATACAATAATAGCTATCACTCCAATATTGATATGGCCCCATTTGAAGCATTGTATGGGAGGAGGTGTAGATCTCCCATTGGGTGGTTTTTGCATTTGAGGTTAGACCTTGGGGTACTGACCACTTGAGGGATTCGTTAGATAAGGTGAAGGGCATTCAAGAAAAACTTCTAGCGGCGCAAAGTAGACAAAAGGAGTATGCAGACCGGAAGGTTAGAGACTTGGAGTTCATGGAAGGTGAACAAGTCTTGTTGAAGGTTTCACCCATGAAAGGGGTGATGCGGTTTGGAAAAAGGGGTAAGTTAAGTCCAAGGTACATTGGACCATTTGAGGTACTAAAGCGAATAGGGGAGGTGGCTTATGAATTAGCCTTGCCCCCAGGGCTGTCCGGAGTGCATCCAGTGTTTCATGTGTCCATATTGAAAAGATACCACGGAGATGGAAACTACATTATCCATTGGGATTCAGTTTTGCTTGATGAGAATTTGACTTATGAAGAGGAACCAGTTGCTATTTTAGATAGAGAGGTTCGCAAGTTGAGGTCGAGAGAAATTGCATCCATCAAGGTCCAATGGAAGAATCGACCGGTTGAAAAAGCTACTTGGGAGAATGAGGCAGATATGCAAGAAAAATACCCACATCTTTTTACAGATTCAGGTACTCCTTTTCGCCATTGTTTTTCTTCTTTTGATCGTTCGGGGACGAACGATGGGTAAATTGGTATCTATTGTAACGACCTGTTTAGTCGTTTTGAGCAGCAGATTTTAATTCTGGAAAAACTGGCCAAGACCACGGGCACTGTGACGGACCTTCACAGGCACGACGGCCCGTCGAGGGTGCATCGTTTCGGCATACTTAGAATTCTAAAATTGGATACTGAAAATCGACTCTCTGTAAATTGTGACGGGCCTGCAGGACGTGTCGTCACATCCACGACGAACCGTCGTGAGTTCCCGTTGCAAAACACTTCAACTTTTGAGAATTTGGTACAAGAAACGAGTTTCTGACCGTCATGACGGAGGTACAGGACGGACCGTCACAGGTGTGACGGGCCGTCACAGGCCACTTGAGTTCGAGGGGGCTGCGACGACCTGTGTGACGGACCGTCGCAGGCACGACGGGCCGTCACAGGTTGCGCAAATCCCAGGTTGAATAGGATTCCTCTACACGTTTTAAGGGTCGTTTTGGACTATTCTTTCCTTAATTATAAAGATTGAGGGTTAATATTAATAAGTCTAATTACTTGGGGGTTAAAAGAGGTAACCTTAAGTTAATTAGTGGGTTTTATTGTCCTCTTTTAGTCTGAATTATATGATAATTAGGGTAAAGGAAAGAGGGTTTGAATAAAACAAACAGAAAGAACAAAGAGAAAGAGAGGGAACGATCGAGAGGGAGGAGAAAACGCAGCTTGAGGATTTACTTGTTTGATCAATTCTTCGGTGGAGGTAGGTTATGGTTTTCATGCTACTTGTAGTAAATTCTTAATAGTGAATGTTATGTGTTGATAGTATTGTAAACCCTACTATGTGCTTAATTGTAAGCTTGCATGATATGAATATGAAATTGTGACAAATAAACTATGCATGATGAAGTTATTGAATCCTAAATCTTGAAAGAACCCTAATTCACGTGTTAATGATGATGCCTTAGTGTAAAAGAAGGCTTGATGAATTAGGGGATCGGGTGCCACGTTCCGGTACCAGGATAGAATGAATATGAGGATCGGAGTGTCACGTTCCGACACCAGGATAGAGTATGGATTGGGTGCCACGTTCCGGTTCCAGGATAGAATATGAGGATCGGAGTGTCACGTTCCGACACCAGGATAGAATATGAGGATCGGGTGCCACGTTCCGGTACCAGGATAGAATATGAGGATCGGGTGCCACGTTCCGGTACCAGGATAGAATATGAGGATCAGAGTGTCACGTTCCGACACCAGGATAGAATATGAGGATCGGAGTGCCACGTTCCGGCACCAGGATAGAAATAGAGGAGCGGAGTGTCACGTACCGACACAAGAGGAAGAAAGATAATGAATCTTGAAAGATAATGAATATACTCAATCTAATGAACTTAATTCCAAATGAGTATGGTATTGAGGCTTGAGTCCTCATGTGTGAACTCGGTTGTATTTATTGATGAATTAATATTGTTATTGCTACATGTTGAGTATTGTAGTTGATTTACATTATTATTGATATATACTGTTCCCTATTTTGAGTTGGCCGATGATATCTACTCAGTACTTGTGGTTGTACTGACCCCCTACTTTTATGTTTTCTTCCTTGTTATTTGTGTAATGCAGCAAACGTTCCGTCAACTTCAACTCAACAGTAGATCTAGCCAGTCTTCACTTCATCGGAAATTCAGGGTGAGCTAATGCGTCTAGCTTGGACTGGGTCTTCTTCTTCAAGTCTTGATGCCTTGAACTTCCGGCATGGACTAGCTTTTATTGTTTTAGCTTCTTAGACGTTTTAGTTTAGTAATTTGAGGATAGATGTTCTGTGTGATGACTTCCAGATTTGGGGATAATAATAATAGTTTTGAATTGTTTTATTAATGAATTTAAGTCTTCCGCATTTCTTTTGTTGGTATTGTATTAAAATGTTAAAGGTTAGATTGGTTGGATCGCTCACATAGGAGGGTAAATGTGGGTGCCAGTCGCGTCCACGGTTTTGGGTCGTGACATCAATTCGCCTCTTTCCAATTAACATTATTATAAACTAATTCTAACCTTAACATTAAAATAATATAGATTTCCTATCCCAACCATTAACCATCCACCATTATCCTAAATCATTACGTTGATGAATATATTATTGTATTTGAATCCATCTAATACTTATATAAATTCAAAAGTGACATTAATTGGCAACTACCCAACAGAATAAACAAATTGGAAGGGGTTATGAAGGTTAGTAATACCTGGGGTTGATTCCTTCGATGTGCGGCTTTCTTTTCTTATTTTCTTCTTTTTTTAAAGACCAACTTCTACCCTAATTATCATATAATCAACTATACAATTTGATAAAAGTGACCCATTATTCATTTTAATATTATTTTCTTAACCACTAACTAAATAAATTAGTAAAACTACCCCATTAATTTCACAATTATAATTATTAATAGTCCAAAACACCCATTTAAATCTATCAGAAAGTATTTTTCTGACATAAAAGTTCTAGTGCACAAAACGATCGAAAATGGTCGTTACAATAGATACCAATTTACCTATCAGTTCGTCCTCGAACAATAAAAAGAAGGGCGAGGGCGAGAAAGAGAACCTGAATCGGTAAAAAGATGTGGATATCTTTCATGCATATCAACCTCACTCTCCCAAGTGGACTCTTCAACTAGCCGATTCTTCCACTGAACCTTGATAGAAGCAATCTCTTTTGAAATCAATTTGCGGACCTCCCTATCTAGAATAGCATCAGACTCCTCCTCATAAGACAAATTCTCATCAAGAAAAAATGAATCCCAACGAATAATGTAATTTCCATCACCGTGGTATTTTTTCAGCACACACACATGAAATACCGGGTGCACTCTTGACAGCCTTGGAGGCAAGGCCAATTCATAGGCCACCTCCCCCACACGCTTAAGAACTTCAAATGGTCCAATATACCTCGGACTAAGCTTACCTTGCTTACCAAATCGTATCACACCTTTCATGGGTGAAACCTTCAGCAAGACTTGTTCGCCTTCCATAAAATCCAAGTCTCAAACCTCTCTATCTGCATATTCATTCTACCTACTCTGAGTTGATAAAAGCTTTTCGTGAATAAATTTCACTTTCTCTAATGATTCCCTCAGAATATAAGTACCCCAAGGTCTAACCTCAAATGCATCAAACCAACCAATGGGGGACCTACATCTCCTCCCATACAATGCCTCAAATGGCGCTATATTAATACTCGAGTGATAGCTATTGTTGTATGAAAACTCTGCTAAAGGTAAAAATATATCCCAATGACCACCAAATTCTATCACACAAGCAAGAAGCATATCCTCCATCACCTTAATCATTCGCTCAGACTGACCATCAGTCTAAGGGTGAAATGTAGTACTAAGATCTAGTCTAGTACCTAATTCAGCATGTAATGTCCTCCAAAACTTAGAAGTAAATTGTGTACCTCTATGTGATAGTATGGAAAGTAGAACTCCATGCAATCGAACAATCTTAAAGACATAGAGCTTGGATAACTTCTCGACATTGTAAGTCATCTTAACCGGAATGAAGTGAGCAGACTTAGTTAACTTGTCAACAGTTACCCAAATAGAATAAATCATACCCAATGTCTTTGGAAGATCAACTACGAAATCCATTACAATTCTTTCCCACTTCCATTCAGGAATGGTCATTCTCTGAAGTGTCCCTCCAGGCCTCTGTGTTAATACTTTACCTGCTGACAATTTGGGCATTGGGTAACAAAATCAACAATGTCACGCTTCATTCTATTCCACCAACAATGTTGCTTTAGATTACAATACATCTTGGTTGCACCAGGATGTATAGAATACCTTGAACTATGAGCCTCTGTAAGAATAGTGTGAATCAGATCATCCACACGGGGCACATATACCCTTCCTTTAATCCTCAAAATGCCTTCTTCATCAATTTCTGCCTATTTAGCCTCTTCTCTCAATACCATATCTTGAATTCGGCTCATATTCTAATCAACAAATTGATTCCCCTTAATCTTGTCAAGAAAAGAAGACCTTTCCTCCACACGGGCCATAAATCCTTCTTTCTCCAGTACTTCCAGCCTCATAAAGTCATTAGCCATATTCTGAACCTCTCTAGCCAATGGGCGTCTAGAAACCTTTAAGTGGGCTAAACTACCCATGCTCCCTGCTTTTCTACTTAAAGCATCTGCCACAACATTAGCTTTTCCTCGGTGATACAAAATAGTAATATCATAGTCTTTCAATAGTTCCATTAACCTCCTCTGCCTAAAATTCAAATCTTTCTAAGTAAAGACATATTGTAAACTACGATGATCTGTATAAACTTCACACTTGACCCCATATAGATAATGTCTCCATTGCTTTAATGCAAATACAACTGCAGCCAATTTCAAATCATGGGTCGGATAGTTACGTTCATGCACTTTTAATTGCCTCGAAGCATAAGCAATTACATTCATCTCCTGCAATAGCACTGCACCCAAACCAGAATAAGATGCATCACAATAAACAATAAAATTCATACCTTCCACTGGCAAGGTAAGAAATAGTGTAGTAGTCAATAAGGTCTTGAGTTTCTGAAATCTTTCTTTACATTCGTCCGACCATACAAATGGAACATCTTGCTTAGTGAAATTTGTCAGCTTGGAGGCAATATAAGAAAATTTCTTGACAAATCGACGGTAGTAGCTAGCTAAACCATCAAAGTTCGTTACCTCAGAAACATTAGTAGGCCTTACCCAACTCTTCACTGCTTCAATCTTAGAAGGATCCACCATCACTCCATCCTTCGAAACTACGTGCCCAAAGAAGGACACTGAATCTAGACAAAATTCACACTTGGAGAATTTGGCATAACGTCATTTCTCCCTCAACAACTCCAATACAACTCTCAAATGCTCCTCATGTTCTTTCCTTCTCTTTGAGTATATCAGCATATCATCAATAAATACAATAACAAAGAGATCCAAATATGGCTTAAAAATCTCATTCATTAGGCTGATGAAAGCAACATGGGCATTTTTAAGCCCAAAAGACATTACTAAGAATTCATAATGCCCATACCTGGTTCGAAAAGCAGTCATTGGTACATCTGTTGCCCGTATTTTCAACTGATGATAACCGAATCTCAAATCAATTTTGTAGAAGACACAAGGCACCTTGTAACTGATCGAACCAATCATCAATGCGAGGAATGGGATACTTGTTCTTAATAGTTACCTTATTCAACTGCCTGTAGTCTATGCACATACGGAAACTTCCATCTATCTTCTTCACAAATAAAACAAGAGCACCCCAAGGGGATGCACTCGGTCTAATAAAACCTTCACCTAACAACTCCTGAAGTTGGGCCTTTAACTCCCTTAACTCAGCTGGAGCCATTCTATAAGGGGGAATGGAAATAGGGCGAGTACCGGCCCCAGATCAATACAAAAATCAATGGCCCTATCCGGTGGCATACCAGGAAGGTCTACAGGAAACACATCCAGAAACTAACGGCCTATCGAAATAGACTCAATCGAAGGTACTTTGGAAGTATCATCCCTTAGATGTGCCAAGAATGCTAACCAACCCTTACTAACCATCCTCTTATCACGAAGAAAAGAGATAATACAAACTGGAGTGGAAATATAGTAACCCTCCCATACTAGCGGATCTGTCCCAGGCTTGGCCAATGTCACAGTTTTAGCATTACAATCTAAGATTGCAAAATTTGGAGAAGGCCAAGTCATACCTAGAATTACATCAAAATCAACCATCTCTAGAATAATCAAATCTACATAAGTATTGCTCCCCACAAAAGTCACAAGGCAAGACCTATACACCTTCTCAACTATCACAGACTCACCCACAGCAGTAGAGACACGAATAGGCATGTCAAGAAAATAAAAATATAAATCAAGACTAGTAGCAAATGAGGAAGATACATACGAAAATGTGTATCCAGGATCAAACAATACAGAAGCCATGCAATCACAGACCAAAAGAGTACCTGTGATAACAACATCAGATGTCTCTGCTTAAGACCTCCCGAGGAAAGCATAACAATGGGCCCTATGACCTGTCTGTCCATTGCCCCTACAAGTTGCACTGCAGTAGTTCCAAATTGCCCGCCACCCCAACTGAACTCGTGACCGCCATTACCTTGGACACCACGTCCTCCTGAATGGCCACCTCTACCATGACCACCTCTACCTCTAACTACTGCGGATCTGTAACTTTGTTTTGGACAATATTTCCTAATATGTCCAGCCTCTGCACATCCACAACAAGTCCTGGAGTAAAGTATAGGTCTCTGTGAAAATGACGAAGTCTCGAGATAACGTCCAAACTCAGAAAAAGGCTGACTGGTATGCGACGGACCGCCAGCTGAAACCTGCAATGAAGACTGAATAGGACGAGCTGGATAACCTCGTGAACTCTTCCCTCTGGAGTAAGAACCATTAAACTCACCTCCCTTACGAAACTTCTTAAATGTCAATGTTGTGGTGAAGTCGTCTGGCTTCACCCACTCTACCTCTATCACAAAATCAACCACTTCTTGAAAGGATTTTGCTGCAATAGCTACCTATAAGGCTGGAATCTGCAAATCTGACCTCAATCCTTTCACAAAGCGGCAAATCCGCTCTTGTGGACCGAAGCAAAGCTGAGTGGCATACCTGGATAGTGCACGAAATTGTCACGACCCAAAACGAGTCGTGAGTGGCACCCACACTTACCTCCTTAGGTGAGCGAACCAACACATCTAAACCCCAACATATACAGTAGTTCAACTATAAATAATATCAATAATGCGGAATCTCCAAAAGATACTAAGCAACCAATTTAAATAAGTTTCTAAAGTTTAATACTTATCATCCCAAATTCTGATAATCATCATGTCAAGGACATCTAATCTCCAATACTAAGTCTAGTAATATCGAAGACACTAAAATAAAAGAATAAAATTGTATGTGTCCGAAAATATATGACATCATGTCATGATCGAGAGAATCCAACACGAGCTTGAATATATAGCACACCCTTGAACTTGATATGTGGGAGGCTGGATAGAGTTGAGGGAAATCAGAATTCATAGGTACAATCGCTGCATTTCATAAAATCAAAACAAAGAAGAAAACAAGTAGGGCGTAGTATGAGGCGACATGTACTAAGAAAGTATCATCAGTCAACCCAAAATAGTAACTAATATACAAAGAATAATAGTATGAACTCAACTAGAGCACTTAACATGTGATAAGCAACAAACAACATGAACAATTGTTAATAACAATAAAGTAAGCACATATTAAGTCAACGGTATCAAGATCACACATGAAGACTCATGCCTCCAAACAAAACCATTTTGGGAGTTGAGTTCTTTGAGATTGAGTATCTTCCATTAATTCAACATATTTTTTCTTTAATATTATCGTGTCGCAACGTGACACTCCGATCCAAGAATACCGTGTCGGAACGTGACACTCCGATCCAAATATACCGTGTCGGAACGTGACACTCCGATCTAAGAATATTTTGTCGGAACGTGACACTCCGATCCTATAATATCATTAGTTTATCATTTAGTATCACAACTTTTCCATTCGTTAATAATATTCCATTGATCTTTCTTTATTTAAGGCATCACTTCGATAAGGAGGGCTCAAGAATATAAATTCCAAAGTCTCAGGATTTCATACCAATCACAAAACACAAAACACAAAACAAAGCCACACAATCACACAATCAAGTACAAAGGAAACTTCACAATATCATTCAATACATATCAATCACTATTAAGAGTTTACTATCAAATAGCATAAACAATAACCTACCTCCATTGAAGAACCGAAGTCAAGCAAGCTACTTCTCCAATACTTTTTCTTTCGTCAATGCCTCCGAACCTTTCCGATCTATGCAACATGCATAATTTATAAGTTAACGCTTCTATAGGCACTTACATTACTCTATTAAGTATAGTATAAACCCAATAGTTATCAAACACAAATCTATATTCAAGTTTCGTATCTTGAGTTCAATTAATATGTCAAGCCTCCTATTTCCTATATTTAAGCCTAAGTTTAAGTCATTAATTTTCTGAATAACATAACTTTAATGGTATTCAAATAATATACTACACTCAATATTTAATTACCTATCTTAATATATAAAAACTGATTAATAACTATACGAAGAAGAACAAAAGTAATTAAATCCTGAATAACTTTTCAAGAAGTGGTACTAATATAAATTGCAGAGATGATAATATATTATGTAAATTATTCATATTGTATTACAATACGGTAATCATTGACAATATTACCTATTAATAGACATTAAAAAACTTTGACACCTAAATAAAATAATAATAATAATAATACGGCCGCAGAAGCAAGTGCAAATTGAATTTGCACTTCTGATTCCCATTCCCTCAACATTGCAATAAAATATGATTATTAATAATAATAAATTAATGATAATATGACACATATGCATATAAACAAGTTCAGTGCTTGAAGCAACAAATGCTTACATGATGTTCGTCGTTCTTCTTTTCGATTTGTTTTTCTTCTACCGTTGTGCGCCTCTCTTTTAATTTTCTTCTTTTCTACAAATTGTGTACTACCGTAATTCTTAAAATACTAATTATAAAAATAGTAAAAGTGGTCCACCATAAATTCTAATGTTATTTTTCTTAACCATCAACTAAATAAATTATTAAAAGTGCCCTATTAATTTTATCATTGTAGTTATGAATAGTTAAAATATCTATTTAGAATCTATCAAAAATTATTTTATCAAATAAAAGCTCTAGTACTTTAAACGATCATAAGAGTCGTTACAGAAATTTGGCTTCATAAGAAGCAACAAACATCCTTCCTTGCTCTAGGCTCAGGAACTCATCTCTCCTCCTATCCCTCAAATTCCGGGTATATACATCTCCATAAATAAGTTAAAAAATGATGCCCAAGTCATAGGTGGTGCCCTTGCTGGTTGACGTACAACATACAACCGCCACCACATATTGGCTATCCCCTGAAACTAGTAGGTCAAGAACTCAACACCGAATCGTTCTACTATGTCCATCTTATGTAGCAGCTCATGACAATCAACCAGAAAATCATATGCATCTTAAGATTCAGCACCCTGGAAGACTGGAGGTTTAAACTTTAAGAACCTAATGAAAAGTTCATGTTGATCACCATTCATTATAGACCCTGTAGTCAATCGAGGAAACATTCCTACTTCCAATGATGCATCCATGCGGGGAGCCACAGCAGCTGCATGTTGTACTCCCTGAACCTGAGGTGCTGGTGCAGAAAACATTGAAGGTATCTGGCCCTGATCAGATAACCCCTTAAGATAAGTAAGAACCTGATTAATCATCTCTGGGGTAGGGTGGGGTGGTACTTCCTTATCGTGAACCTGCCAATTTTCCCCTTCTTCACCCTTTCTCACTACCTCATCAGTCAGTGGAGGAGTCACTGCTCTATTCCTAGCTATACCAGGTGTTTGGCCTCTGCCTCTAGTTGGTGTCCTCCTGCGACCCCTACACGGCCTCTTGCTACTGCTTCTCCTCAAGTTATAGCCCCATTGATTGGCTAAGACGCACCCTGTCTTGCCGGTGTTGGTGTTGGCACAGTTGTTGCTCTAGTTCTAACCATCTGCAAAATAGAGTGAGAAGGTCATATACCAATTTGTATCGCCCATATACCAATTGGATCCAAGTAATAGCACGAAAAAAATAGAATGGTGTTTTCCTAAAGTCCAATAGCCTCTCGAAGAAAAGTATAGGTGTCCCCATATCGTTCCTCACGACTCTACTAGACTTGTCCTTGTGTGATGAGACCAATGAACCTAACGCTCTGATACCAAGTTTTTCACGACCCAAAATGAGTCGTGAGTGGCACCTACGCTTACCTCCTAAGGTGGGCAAACTAACACATCTAAACCCCAACATATACCAATAAATCAACTATAAATAATGTAAATAATGCGGAAGCTCCAAAAGATACTAAGTAACCAATTTAAATATGTTTTTAATGTTTAATACTTATCATCCATAAATCTGATAGTCATCACGTCAAGGACACCTATTTTCAAATTACCAACTGTAAGAGTGTTTAAGAAACAAAAATAAGCAAAAAGATGGTCCATGTCTGAAATTTGAAGATATTAAGACGTGAATTAGAGAATCCAGCATGAGCTAGAATTAGTAGCCCACCTTGAACTCTGATGTGCTGGAAACTGGATAGAGCTGAGGGCGAGTCAAGGTCGATGGTACACTTGTTGCACTACACAAAAGAACAAAGAAGAAAATACAAGTAGGGGTCAGTACAAGGAACACGTACTGAGTAGGTATCATTAGTCAAATCAAAATAGATATCAATATGTATTAAACAATAGTATAAAATCAACTACGATACTTAACAGATGGCAAGTAACAAACACAGGAACCATTGACAACAATGCCATAATAGGTACACCATCAATCACAACATCAAGCACACCTTGACTCATGCCTCCACACCATACTCAGTTAAAAAATAGGTTTTTTGAGATTAAGTATATCAAGTTACTTCAAGATTTCTTGCCTTTAACGTTATTATGTCGGAACGTGACACTCCGATCCCATAATATCATGTCGGAACGTGACACTCCAATCCAATTATCTCATTATTTTATTTCATCAACCCTTGTTTCTTCAAGGCGTCATTTTTGTAGAGAGGGTTCAAGATTAGAAATTCAACTGCCTCATAATTTAAGGTCAACCACAAACTACACAATCAAAACATATAACCACACCATCAAGTACATAGGAGACTTTACAATATCTTTTAATACATATCAATCGCTATTGAGTGTTTATCTATCAAATAGAAATAAACCATAACCTACCTCCACCAAAGAACCGAAGTCAGGCAATACTTCTCCAATGGTTTTCCTTTACTCAATGCCTCCGAACCCTTCCAATCTCTCAATTATGTGTGCATAATTTATAAGTTAACGAGTCTAGGAGTACTCAATATTATTCTTTATCTAGTCTAGACCCAAAAGTTCACCTAATTCTATAAATAATTTCATAAAGTTCAAACCTAAGGGTAAATTTAACTTCCCCCATTTAGCATAACTTTAATGGATTAAATAATTCAATAAACCTAATATTTAATTACCTATCTCAATATATTAAACTTAACTTGATAACATGATAATAATATTAATAAGCTTAATTCCTATACCACTGGTGACGAAACCAGTGGTAAGCTCAACCAACTTTAATTCTATTTATTTTTTAGTGAGCACCTAAGAAATAGTGGACTTTTGAGAATATGGCAGTAGCATTTATGTTTCTCCATTACAAAATTTAAAACGTTTTACTTTTCAATTTCATCAAAGGCACATGCTGAATTTTATAATTTGCGATCACAGGTACAAATTGGAGTTCTCAATTCGCCTCTTTCCAATTAACCTTATTATAAACTAATTCTAACCTTAACATTAAAATAATATATATTTCCTATCCCAACCATTAACTATCCACCATTATCCTAAATCATGATGTTGATGAATATATTAATATATTTTGAATCCATCTAATACTTATACAAATTCAAAAGGGATATTTATTGGAAACTACCCAACAGAAAACAACTTGGAAGGGGTTACGAAGGTTAGTAATACCTAGGGTTGCTGCCTTCGATGTGCGGCTTTCTTTTCTTATCTAATTCTTTTTCTAAAGACCAACTTCTACACTAATTATCATATAATGAACTATACAATTTGAAAAAAGTGACCCATTATTTATTTTGAATATTATTTGCTTAACCACTAAATAATAAATTAGTAAAACTACTTCATTAATTTCATAGTTATAATTATGAATAGTCCAAAACACCCATTTAAATCTATCAAAAAATATTCTATGACATAAAAGTTCTAGTGCTCAAAACGATTGAAAATGGTAATTACATAAGTTCTCTAAATAAGTTAATGTGATTTAGTTGATGAATATAGTAATTTAGTTAAGTTAAAACTTAACTAATTAACCTGAGAAAGTCTTTAATTCTTAAAATACTTAATGTGATTTAGTCGGTAAATATAGTGTTAGAAGTAAGTTAAAACTTAACTAATAAGACTTAGAAAGTTGTTATGTTTTCCAAATAAGTAATGTGATTTCTTTGGTGAATATAGTGTTTGGAAGTATGTTAAAACTTAACTAATTAGACATTGAAAGTCTTTAAGTTCTCCAATTACTTAATGTGATTTATTTTGTGAATATAGCGTTAGAAGTAAGTTAAAACTTAATTCATTAGGCATAGAAAGTTAATTTTCCAAATAAGTAATGTGATTTCGTTAACGAATAGTGTTTGAAGTAATTTAAAACTTGTCTAACTAGACTTATAAAGACTTTAAGTGCTTCAGATACTCAATGTGATTTAGTTTGTGATTATCGTGTTAGAAGTAAGTGAAAACTTAACAAATTAGAATGAGAAAGTCTTTAAGTTCTTTAAACACTTAATGTGATTTAATTGGTGAATATAGTGTTAAAAGTAAGATAAAACTTAATTCAATAGACTTAGAAAGTTGTTAAGTTTTCCAAACAAGTAATGTAATTTCGTTGGTGAATAGTGTTAGAAGTAAGTTAAAACTTAACTAATTAGACTTAGAAAGTCTTTAAGTTCTCCAAATACTCAATGTGATTTAGTTGGTGAATATCGTGTTAGAAGTAAGTTCAAACTTAACTAATTAGACTTAGAAAGTTGTTAAATTTTCCCAAACAAGTAATGTGATTTCGTTTGTGAACAGTGTTAGAAGTAAGTTTAAACTTAACTAATTAGACTTAGAAAAATTCTTTAAAATGTGATTTATTTGGTGATTGTAGTATTTGAATAAAGTTAAAAAGTAACTAATTAGCCTTAGAAAGTTTTTAAGTTCTTCAAATAATTTAATATGATTTAGTTGATGAATATAGTGTTTTAGTTGAGTTGAAACTTAACTAATTGCACTTAGAAATTTGTTAAGTTTTCCAAACAAGCAATCTGATTTTGTTGGTGAATAGTGTAAGAAGTAAGTTAAAAATTAACTAATTAGAGTTAGAAAGTTTTAAGTTCTCTAAATACTCAATGTGATTTAGTTTGTGAATATAGTGTTAGAAGTAAGTTAAAACTTAACTAATTAGACTTAGAAAGTTGTTAAGTTTTCCAAACAACTAATGTAATTTCGTTTGTGAATAGTGTTAGAAGTAAGTTAAAACTTAACAACTTAGACTTAGAAAAATTGTTAATGTAACGACCATTTTCGATCGTTTTGAGCACTAGAACTTTTTATGTAAGAAAATATTTTTCGATTTATTTAAAGGGGTGTTTTTGACTATTCGTAATTATAATTATGGATTTAGTGGGATAGTTTTAATAATATACTTATTCGATTGTTAAATTAGAAATAACTTTAAAAGAAATAGTGGGTATATATTACCATATTTATAATTAGTATCTAATAAATAAGGTTAAGATTATTTGATTATATGAATACCGCATGCGCCTCTTCTTCTTGATTCTTAGCAGCACCGACAAGATCTATCATAGGTAAATAAATTTCAATCGAAATCTATTCCCTGCCAATGTTAATGGTTGCTTCAATATATTAGTTTATTATTATTCATATGATGTTATGGGTAGAAGTTAATTGTCGTATAAACATAAATTGAGAAATTTAATTGTTATGTCTTATATGCTTAGTTCTCCGAATTAAGTTACTTGTAATTTTGTGGTCCTTATCTTATCTTATTGTTTTAGGATTATTATATTGTAAAACACTATTGGTTATATAATGATGTTGATTGAATATTAATGGTGCATTGTGATTGGAAGGTGGAGACCAAATATTAATGACGAGGGAGTAAGGTTGTACTAAAATTGTTTATCAAATATGTTTTATTTCGGTAGAGGTAGGTTATGGTTTATTTATATTTGATAGATAAACTCTCATAATAGAGATTGATATGTATTTAGTGATACTGTAAAGTCTCCTATGTACTTGATTGTGTGGTCATATGTCTTGATTGTGTGGTTTGTGGTTGGCCTAAAATTATGAGATTGTTGAATTTCTAATATTGAACCCTCTATAGTAAAATGACGCCTTGAATAAAGAAGGATTGATGAAATAAAATAATAAGATAATTGGATCGGAGTGTCACGTTCCGACACGGTATATGGAATCGGAGTGTCACGTTCCGACACAATAACATTAAAGGAAAGGACTCTTGAAGTAACTTAATATACTTAACCTCAAAGAACCGATCTTTCAAATGAGTATGGTGTGGAGGCATGAGTCCTCATAGGTGTGCTTGATGTTTTGATTGATGGTGTACCTGCTATGGTGTTGTTGTCAATGGTTCATGTGTTTTGTTGCTTTCCACCTATTAAATATTATAGTTGATTTTATATTATTATCCAATATATATTATTTTATATTTTGAGTTGGCCGATGATACCTACTCAGTAGGTGTTCCTTGTACTGACCCCTACTTGTATTTTCTTCTCTGTTCTTTTGTGGAGTGCAGCAAGTGTACCATCGACTTCGACTCGCCCTCAGCTCTAGCCAATCTCCAGCACATCAGAGTTCAGGGTGAGCTATTAATTCTAGCTCGTGCTGGATTCTCTCATTCACATCTTGATGTCTTTGAACTTCGGACATGGACAATCTTTTTTCTTATTTTGGTTTTTTAAACACTCTTAGACTTGGTAATTTGGAAATAGATGTCCTTGATATGATGACATCAGATTTTGGGATGATAAGTATTAAACTTTAGAAACTTACTTATATTGGTTGCTTAGTATCTTTTGGATCTTCCACATTATTTATATTATATATACAGTTGAACTATTGGTATATGTTAGGGTTTAGATATGTTGGTTCGCCCACCTAAGGAGGTAAGTGTGGGTTTTTCACTGACGGATTATTTTGGGTCGTGACATGTAATGTGATTTTGTTGGTAAATAGTGTTAAAAGTAAGTTAAAACATAACTAATTAGACGTAGAAAAATTGTTAAATTCTTCAAATTAGTTAATGTAATTTAATTGGTGAACGTAGTGTTTGAATTAAGTTAAAACTTCACTAATTAGACTTAGAAAGTTTTAAAGTTATTCAAATAAATAAATGTGATTTAGTTTATGAATATAGTGTTTTAGTTAAGTTAAAACTAAAATAATTGAACTTAGAAAGTTGTTATGTTTTCCAAATAAGTAATGTTATTTCGGTGGTGAATATAGTGTTTGAAAATAGGTTAAAATTTAACTAATTAGACTTAGAATGTCTTTAAGTACTTGAAATACTGAATGTGATTTAGCTGGTAAATATAGTGTTAGAAGTAGTTAGAAATTAACTAATTAGACTTAGAAAATCTTTAAGATCTCCAAATACTCAATGTCATTTAGTTGGTGAATATCGTGTTACAAGTAAGTTAAAACACAACTAATTAAACTTATAAAAATTGTTTAATTCTTCAAATAAGTTAATGTAATTTAATTGGTGAATGTAGTGTTTAAATTAAGTTAAAACTTAACTAATTAGACTTAGAAAGTTCTTAAGTTATTCAAATAATTTAATGTGATTTAGTTGATGAATATAGTGTTTTAGTTAAGTTAAAACTTAACTAATTAGACTTAGAAAGTTGTTAAGTTTTCCAAACAAGTAATGTGATTTCGTTGGTGAATAATGTTAGAAGTAAGTTAAAACTTAACTAATTAGACTTAGAAAAATTGTTAAGTTATTCAAATAAGTTAATATGATTTAGTTGATGAATATAATGTTTGGATTAAGTTAAAACCTATCTAATTAGACATAGAAAGACTTTAAGTTCTCCAAATACTTAATGTGATTTAGTTGGTGAATATAGTGTTTTAGTAAAAATAAATCTTAACTAATTAGCCTTAGAATCTCTTTCAGTTCTCCAAATACTTAATCTTATATAGATAGTGAATATAGTGTTAGAAGTAAGTTTAAACTTAACTGATTAGACTTAGAAAGTTGTTATGTTTTTCAAATAAGTAATGTGATTTCGTTGGTGAGTATAGTATTTGCAAATAAGTTAAAATTTAACTAATCAGACTTAGAAAGTCTTTAAGTTCTCCAAATACTTAATGTGATTTAGTTGGTGAATATAGTGTTAGAAGTAAGTTCAAACTTAACTAATTCGACTTAGAAAGTTGTTAAGTTTTCTAAATAAATAATTTCATTTCGTTGGTGAAAAGTGTGTTTGGAAGTAAGTTAAGACTTAACTAATAAGACATCGAAAGTCTTTAAGTTCTCCAAATACTTAATTTGATTTATGTCACGACCCGAAATGGGTGTGATGGCACTCGTCTTATCCCACCAAGACAAGTCAGCCTAAAATCCAATATCTAACAAAGTGCGGAAGTAAATGACAATCCAACAACAATTTCTATAAAAAAAAACCAAGTCATATTAATTCAATCCCAAAACCAGGTTGTCACGTGCACAAGCCTCTAATGTAAATATTATAATTGAAACAAAATAGAAGTCTAAATGAAGTTGTCTTTCAAGTAAAAACAAAGTCATAAACTGGAGTAGGAAAGTTGGCTGAGATGACAAGCAGCTACCTCACAATCCTCCACAAGATGCCTCGGAAACGAAGAGAATAGAAGGTATCACAAAGATCCAGGCTCGTAACCTACAAAAATTTGTAGAAGCAAGGGGTGAGTACCAAACCACGCGGTACCGAACAAGCAAACCTCTAAACATAAGTTAAGTGAACAAAGTACGGGTACTCCTTACGCCCTATCTAAACCTCCACGCTACAGCCTAATAGTTTACCAAACACACCACTCAATAACCACACTCTATCAGTTTACACATTCTCAATACAACTCAATATTCAACAGTCACAAGCTTCACAGAGAAACAATCACAAGATCAGCAAAACACATGTCCAAGTACATCAATAATAAAATGTGCAATGCCATGAGATGCAATGTCAAATATCGTGATGCATGTCTTTCTTAGCAATACACACCCGCTGTCTCTCAGTCCGGGACCCATGGGGGACATATCTGTCCATGCATCTGTCGCGGTGCACGACACGACCCTCGATAATAGTAACCTTCGCGGCGCACGATACGTCTCTCGAAATATGATATCCATCGCGGCACGCGATACGGCCCTCGAAATGGTACATCCTCTTACCACAACCGTGTCTCATATACAATGCAAATGTCATGCTCAAATGAAAATGAGGAGATAACCATTTTGATACCAAAGCGCAATTTACAACAAGGAATACAACACCAACAAATAAGTTCTCAACATCACACAAGAAGATACACGAATTTCATACGCTTAACAAGAGTTTAGAAATCCACTTGTCTTAACCACTCGAATAATCACTCTGGGACTTGAGCCTTCCCTTTATGTTGAGCTTCCAAATCGATGCAATCTATGCAAGTATATATATTCACAATAAGGTTTCAGAACTAACAACACTCACACTTTTGTGTGTTTAATATTGACCTGAAATTTCACCTCAAATTTATAATCAAGTTCGTAACTCTTGATGCCAACTAACATTTCAACTATTATATTTTTCAAGTTCCAAGTCTAAGGTTAAGTCCTTCTTCAATACCACTCTAATAATCCACCAACAATTAATTATCTATCCTAGTATAACAAACTTAAATTATAATATGCTAACAATAGTAAGGATATTTCTATAGATTTACTCTCCAATACTTCCATCTAGTTAAAGGCTTAATCAGTAGAGGTCACTATCCGATACATTCTCAACTTCACAAAATACAAATTTTTTATATATATTTTCCTTTCCAATCACTTCCAACAACCCAATTTAATAATATTTTATTTTTATAATGTGAACAATAAGAAAAGAAAAATAAATAAAAGAAAAGAAAATATTGAAGTTGATGATTTTATTGGAAAAAAAAAGAAAAAAAATTTTTTTGGCAGATTTAATAATCTGCATCCAAATTTTGCCAAACACAAACTTAGATCATATCTTGGCAATCATTGCCAATGATTACGTTATTATTTTATTTTAATTTTTTTTTTGTTTACAACCATCAAAAAATTATATTATAATTAAAATTTTAAAGGATCCTAATTCTCTTTCTTCCTACCATTCAATCTTATATATATATAAACATATGTGTGCAACAATTAAAGAAATTAATGCAGATGTAGTTTACCTGAAGCACTCGAGCCCTTCGTCCGTTCCGTCTTTCTCCTTTTTTTTTTCTATTGTGAGTTAATTATGTACTAATTGTGATAGGTTTTACCCACATATTTTATTAAATAAAGGCTAAATAGTATAGGGTCTTAAATAAATTATCACTTTAGCCCATAAACTATCGATTAATTAACTTAAGTTAAACAGATATTCAAAACTCTAAAGAGGAGCTTTTGGGTCATTACATTATCCACCACTAAAAATCATGTTCGTCCTCGAACATAGAGTAAAAGAAAGTACCTGAAGCTTCAAAAAGTTGAGGATATTTGGCACGCATGTCAGACTCAGTCTCCCAAGTTGTCCTCTCCCACTGTTCGGTGCTTCCATTGCACCTTCACTGAAGCAATATCTTTGGTCCTAAGCTTTCGAATTTGCCTATCAAAAATAGCTATAAGCTCCTCCTCAAATGTCAAGTCTGGACCCAACTCCACAGAGTCATGTGAAAGCACATGAGATTCATCCGGAATATACTTCCGAAGCATAGAGACATGAAAAACAGGATGAACTGCCGACAAACTAGGTGGGAAGGCCAACTTATAGGCCACCTCTCCCACTCGGCTCAAAATCTCAAAAAGTCCAATGAACCTAGGGCTAAGCTTGCCCTTCTTTCCAAACCTCATCACACCCTTCATGGGTGATACTCGGAGCCAAACATGATCACCCTCCATAAACACTAAGGCTCTAACTCTCCGGTCTGCATAACTCTTCTGTCGACTTTGGGCTGTCAACAGTCTACACTGAATCATACGGACTTGTTCCATAGCATCTCTAAGCATGTCTGTGTCCAAAGAGTCCATCTCCGCCGAATCAAACCAACCAATAGGAGATCTACACCGTCTACCTTACAATGCCTCAAATGGGGCCATTTGGATACTAGAGTGATAACTGTTATTATAGGCGAACTCCGCTAAGGGTAAATGTCTATCCCATCTTGCACCAAAATCGATCACACACGCTCGAAGCATATCTTCCAATACCTGAATGGTTCGCTCAGATTGTCCATCTGTCTGAGGGTGAAAGGTTGTACTCATATCTAACTGAGTACCCAGACCATGTTGTAATGCCTTCCAGAAGTGAGAAGTAAATAGTGAACCTCGATCTGATATGATCGAAACAGGAACTTCATGTAGTCGCACAATCTGACTTATATATAGCTCGGCTAACTTCTCTGCCGAAAACTTCACCCGAACCGGAATAAAGTGGGCAGACTTGGTCAACCTATCAACAAAAACCCAAATAGAGTCATAACAACCCACTGTGGTAGGCAAACCCACAACAAAGTCCATAGTAATCCTCTCCCACTTCCAAGTAGGAATAGGCATCCTCTGAGATACACCCCCGAGCCGCTGGTACTCACACTTGACCTGCTGGCAAGTCAAACACCTCAAAACAAAGTCTGAAATATCTCTCTTCATCCCACACCACCAGTAATGTTGACTCAGATCATGATACATCTTCGCCGCTCCCGGATGGATGGAATTTCGAGAACAATGGGCCTCCTCAAGAATCAATCTAATCAAATCGCCTGTCCTGGGCACACAAATTCTGCCTCCGATCCGCAATACACCATCAGAATCAAGGACAGCCTCCTTAGCTTCCCCTCTCAATACTTTGTCTCGAATGAGACATAATTTTTCATCATCAAACTGGTGTGCACGGATTTGCTCGACTAAAGAAGATCTAGCCTCAATAAAAGCAATCATCCCATCACTATCTTCTGAAATCTGCAAGCGGACAAGACTGTTAGCTAATATCTGCACATCTCTTGCCAATGGTCTCCATAATACTAAGCGCTGCAAGACTCCCCATGCTAGGAGTCATCCTACTCAGAGCATCGGCCACAACATTGGCCTTTCCTGGATGATACAGAATGGTCACATCATAGTCCTTCAGCAACTCAAGCCATCTCCGTTGCCTCAAGTTCAAATCCCTCTGGCTAAATATATACTGAAGACTCCGATGATCATTGAAAATCTCACAATGCACCCCATACAAAGAATGACGCCATAACTTAAGTACAAATACCACAGCCGCCAACTCCAAATCATGAGTAGGGTAGTTCTTCTCATGGGATTTCAACTGCCTAGAAGCATAAGCAATCACTTTCCCCTTCTGCATCAACACACCACCCAAACCAACTCCTGAAGCATCAGAATACACAGTAAAGTCTACACCCTCCTCAGGTAGAGTCAACACAGGAGCAGAAGTAAACAAGTCTTGAGCTTTTGAAAGCTCTCCTCACACTCATCGGACCACTGAAAACTCACATCCTGTCGAGTCAATCTAGTCAATGGAGCTGCAATAGTAGAGAAACTCTGAACAAATCGTCGATAATAGCCTTCAATCCCACAAAACTCCTAATCTCAGTTGGTGAAGTAGGTCGCGTCCAGCCTCTAACTGCCTCAATCTTGGCCGGATCTACTCTAATACCCTCCTTGGACACCACGTGTCCCAAAAATGTCACATAAGTAAGCCAGAATTCACACTTTGATAACTTGGCATACAACTTCTCTTCTCTCAACCTCTGAAGTACAATCCTCAGGTGTCGGACATGGTCCTCCTCAGTCTTAGAGTAAACCAAGATGTAATCGATGAAAACAATCACAAAAGAGCCAAGGTATGGTCAAAACACCCCATTCACCAACTCCATGAATGTTGCAGGGGCATTAGTCAATCCGAAGGACATCACTAGAAACTCATAATGCCCATACCGGGTCCGAAAAGCTGTCCTAGGGATATCTGATGCCCTAATCTTCAACTGATGATACCCAGACCTCAAATCAATCTTAGAGAACAATGATGCTCCCTGTAACTGATCAAATAAGTCATCAATACGCGGAAGAGGATACTTATTCTTAATTGTTACCTTGTTCAACTGTCTGTAATCAATGCACATTCTCATAGTCCCATCCTTCTTCTTCACAAACAATACAGGGTCACCCCAAGGTGATACACTAGGGCGAATAAAACCCTTACTCAATAGATCTTGCAACTGATCCTTCAATTCTTTCAACTCTGCTGGGGCCATACAATATGGAGGTATAGAAATAGGCTTAGTGCCCGGCTCCAAATCAATAACGAAATCGATATCCCTATCGGGAGGAACACTTGGAAGATCAGAAGGAAATACATCGAGGAACTCCTGAACCACGGGAACAGAGTCCATGGAAGGAGATCCAACTGGATAAACCCCCGAATAAGTCCTCCACCAGTCTCTCGCTGATCCACGAAGCTAGAGTGTAGCATATCGAACCCCATGTGACTCAGCTAATCCAACCACCTCTAGTAACTCTCGACAGGTAGTTAGAAACTCATGAGCGTCCTCGCTCTTCCCACCCTGAAACTGAGGTGGGTCCATCATTCGAAATCTCTCATACCTACGATGCTCATCCTCTGTCAGAACAACCATCGATGCAACTTGACCCCCAACTGCTGGTGCAACATCATTCTGAACCGCGGGATCTACTGCTATTGCCCCACCGCATCCTGAACAACTGGAGCTTGTTGCTGCTCTTGGGTCTTGATCCCCTTCTCAAGTACGAGAGTCATGTGGTGTGTTAGTCGCTCCACCACCCTGAGAAAAGCCGTCAAGCACACTTAACACCCTCAATAGTGTATCCTGAAGCAAAGGTGTGACTACAGATCTGGAGGAAGCTGGTCCTCCGTGCCATCAATCTGAGGTTCTTTAGAGACCTCTCTAGCATGACCTATCACTGGTGCTGCTCCACGGCCACGACCTCTTGCTACTGTCGTACTACTAGCACGACCTCTAGCTCGAGATCTACCCTTACCTCTAGCTGGGGCCTCAACAATTGCCTCGGGAAGTGCCTCCCCTCTACCACCAGTAACATTAGTTGTAGTCCTCGTCATCTGTCAAAAGATTATACAACAACCCAGTACTAAAGAAGTGACTACGCACGATGAGAAATAATGAACAAAAGGAAGTTTCCTAGTAATCTTTATAGCCTCTCATAGATGAGTACACGTCTCTGTACTGATCCTTGAGACTCTACGTAGACTCGGCTTGTATACACGTGAGACCTATGAACCTGGGGCTCTGATACCATTTTGTCACGACCCGAAATGGGTGTGATGTCACTCGTCTTATCCCACCAAGACAAGTCAGCCTAAAACCAATATCTAACAAAGTGCGGAAGTAAATGACAATCCAACAACAATTTCTATAAAAAAAAAACCAAGTCATATTAATTCAATCCGCAAAACCAGGTTGTCACGTGCACAAGTCTCTAATGTAAATATTAGTATTGAAACAAAGTAGAATTCTAAATGAAGTTGTTTTTCAAGTAAAAACAAAGTCTGTAATGACCTGTTTAGTCGTTTTGAGAAACAGATTTTATTTCTGGAAAAACTTTGAGACGACGGATACCACGATGGACCGTCATGGGCACGACGGACCGTCGAGGGGGTCTCGTTCCAAAACACTTAGAATTCTGAAATTTGGGTACTGAAATCGACTCTCTGAACTTCGTAACGGAATGGCAGGATGGACCGTCGTGGGCACAATGGACCATCACAGACTCCTCAAGGAAATTGATTCTCTGAACTCTGTGACGGAGCACCAGGACGGACCGTGGCAGGCACGACGGGCCGTCACATGCTGCATAATCCCAGGCTGGGTCGAATTTCTTTAAATATTTTAAGGGGCGTTTTGGACTATTCCTGCTATAATTATAAAATTAGTGGATTAATGTTAATAATTTAACTACTTGGGGGATAAAAGAGGTAACCTTGAATTAGTTAATGGGTTAATTAATCATCTTTTATACTTAATTATATGCTAACTAGGGTAAAAGAAAGAGGGTTTGAATAAGAAAAATAGAAAGAACAAAGAAAGAGAGAGAATCGATTGAACGAGAAAGAGGAGAAACGAAGAGGAAACAAAGCTTTGGGAAATTGCTTGCTTGATCAAAATTCTTCGGTGGAGGTAGGTTATGGTTTATGCTATTCGTAGTAAACTCTTAATAACGAATGATATGTATTGGTAGTATTGTAAACCCTTCTATATGCTTAATTGTATGCTTGCATAAATGTGATTATATAATTGTGATAAAATAAGCATGATGAAGCTATTGAATCCTAAATCTTGAAAAACCCTAATTCACATTGTTAATGATGATGCCTCGGTATAAAATAAGGCTTGATGAACTAAAGTAATGAGATTGATGATGCCTTGGTATAAAAGAAGGCTTGATGGATTAATAGCATGAGATTAGTGGAGCGGGTGTCATGAACCGACATGTACAATTAGGGGATCGGGTGTCACGAATCGACACGTAGAATTAGGGGATCGGGTGCCACGTTCCGGTACCAGGATTGTATATGAGGATCGGAGTGTCATGTTCTGACACCAGGATTGTATATGGATCGGGTGCCACGTCCGGTACCAGGATAGTATATGAGGATCGGAGTGTCATGTTCCGACACCAGGATAGTATATGGATCGGGTGCCACGTTCCAGTACCACGATAGAATGAGGATCGAATGCCACATTCCGGCACTAGGATAGAATAGGGATCAGGTGTCACGTTCGGACACCAGGATAGAATGAGGATCGCAATGCCACGTTCCAGCACCAGGATAGAATATGGATCGGGTGTCACGTTCCGACACCAGGATAGAAATAGAGGATCGGGTGCCACGTTCCGGTACCAGGATAGTATATGAGGAGCGGAGTGTCACGTACCGACACGAGAGTAATAAAGATAATGAATCTTGAAAGATGTTATATACTCAATTTAATGAACCTAATTCCCAAAGAGTATGATGGGGAGGCGTGTGTTATATGATTTGCTTGTGTTTGACCAAGAGTTATGGTATTATAGATGCCGCATGTTGAGTATTGTAGTTGATTTTATGGTTATCTTAATATACTATTTTCTATTTTGAGTTGGCCGATGAATCTACTCAGACTCGTGTTTTGTACTGACACCTACTGTATGTTTCTTTCTTTGTATTTGTGAGTGCATCAAACCTACCGTCGTCTTCAACTCAACCGCAACTCTAGCCAGTCTTCACTACACCGGATTTCAGGGTGAGCTAATGCTTTCTAGCTTTGACTGGATCTTCTTCTACAAGTCTTGATGCCTTGAACTTCCGGCATGGACTAGCTTTTTATTTATTTAGTCTTCTTACAATACCTTAGTTTAGTAATTTGAGGATAGATGTTCTGTGAGGATGACTTCCAGATTTTGGGAATATAGTTGTTGATTTAGAAGTTATTGGATTGATTTTTATTAATGAGTTAAGTCTTCCGCATTGTATTTTGTTCATTATCTTTAAAAATGTTGGGGTTTAGATTGGTTGGTTCGCTCACATAGTAGGATAAGTGTTGGCGCCACTCGCGGCTCAGTTTTTGGTCGTGACAAACTTGGTATCAGAGCATTAGGTTCGTTGGTCTAATCACACAAGAACGAGTCTAGTAGAGTCTTAGGGAACGGTATGGGGACGCCTTTACTTTTCTTTGAGAGGCTATAAGACTTTAGGAAAATTCCATTCTTTCATTCTTTCTTTTGTGCTATTACTTGGATCCAATTGGTATCTAGGTGATACAAATTGGTATCTGACCATCTTCACTCTATTTCACAGATGGTTAGAACTAGAGCAACGACTGCGCCAACACCAACACAGGCAAGACAAGATGCGTCTGAGCAAGCCGCAAGCCACTGGGCTTTCGCTCGGAGGACAGTGGCAAGAGGCCGTGGTAGAGGTCGCGGGAGGACGTCCTCTAGAGAAGAGGACAAGCACCTAGCCCATCTGGTACTAGGGCGGTGACTCCTCCACCAACTGAGGAAGTGGTAAGAGAGGGTGAGGAAGGGGAGAATGAACAAGTGCAGAATGAGGAATTGCCACCCCAACCTACCCCAGAGATGATCAATCAGGTTCTTGATTATCTTAGCGGATTATCTGATCAGGGCCAGACACCTCCAGTGTTTTCTGCACCAGCACCTCAGGATCCGGAGGTACAACATGCAGCTACTGTGGCTCCTTGCATGGATGCCTCATTGGGAATAGGCACGTTTCCTCGTCTGACTACAGGGCCTATAATGACAAATGATAAGCATGAACTTTTCAGTAAGTTCTTGAAATTGAAACCTCCTGTCTTCAAGGGTGCTGAATCTAAGGATGCCTACGATTTTCTGGTTGACTGTCATGAGCTACTACACAAGATGGGTATAGTAGAACGGTTTGGTGTTGAGTTTGCGACTTATCAGTTTCAAGGGAACGCCAAAATGTGGTGGCGGTCACATGTTGAGTGTCAACCAACAGAGACACCACCTATGACTTTGGCATCATTCTCTAGCTTGTTTATGGAGAAGTATATCCCCCGACTTTGAGGGATAGGAAAGAGATGAGTTCTTGAGCCTAGAGCAAGGTAGGATGTCAGTTACTGCATATGAGGCTAAGTTTCGTGCATTATCCAGGTATGCCCCCAACTTTGTTTCAGTCCACAAGAGCGGATTCGCCGTTTTGTGAAGGGGTTGAGTCAGAATTGCGGATTTCAGCCTTACAGGTAGCGCTACGGCAAAATCCTTTCAAGAGGTAGTAGACTTCGTGATAGAGTGAAGGAGTGAAGCCAGATGACTTCACCAT
>JAKWIY010003060.1:39596599-39717286 GCA_027704805.1 Solanum corneliomulleri | reverse complement strand
GCAACACCAACACAGGCAAGACAAGATGCGTCTGAGCAAGGCCACTGGGGCTTTAGCTCGGAGAGGAACAGTGGCAAGAGGCCGTGGTAGAAGGTCGCGGGAGGACGTCCTCTAGAGGAAGAGGACAAGCACCTAGCCCATCTGGTACTAGGGCGGTGACTCTCCACCAACTGAGGAAGTGGTAAGAGAGGGTGAGGAAGGGGAAATGAACAAGTGCAGAATGAGGAATTGCCAACCAACCTACCCCAGAGGATGATCAATCAGGTTCTTGATTATCTTAGCGGATTATCTGATCAGGGCCAGACACCTCCAGTGTTTTCTGCACCAGCACCTCAGGATCCGGAGGTACAACATGCAGCTACTGTGGCTCCTTGCATGGATTGCCTCATTGGGAATAGGCACGTTTCCTCGTTGACTACAGGGCCTATAATGACAAATGATAAGCATGAACTTTTCAGTAAGTTCTTGAAATTGAAACCTCCTGTCTTCAAGGGTGCTGAATCTAAGGATGCCTACGATTTCTGGTTGACTGTAATGAGCTACTACACAAGAGGGTATAGTAGAACGGTTGGTGTTGAGTTTGGACTTATCAGTTCAAGGGAAACGCCAAAATGTGGTGGCGGGTCACATGTTGAGTGTCAACCAAACAGAGACACCACCTATGACTTGGGCATCATTCTCTAGCTTGTTTATGGAGAAGTATATCCCCCGGACTTTGAGGGATAGGAAAGAGAGAGATGAGTTCTTGAGCCTAGAGCAAGGTGTAGGATGTCAGTTACTGCATATGAGGCTAAGTTTCGTGCATATCCAGGTTGCCACCCAACTTTGTTTCAGTACACAAGAGCGGATTCGCCGTTTTGTGAAGGGGTTGAGGTCAGAATTGCGGATTTCAGCCTTACAGGTAGCGGCTACGGCAAAATCCTTTCAAGAGGTAGTAGACTTCGTGATAGAGGTTGAAGGAGTGAAGCCAGATGACTTCACCATGGCATAGACATCAAAAAGGTTTCGAAAGGGAGGTTAGTTTAATGGTTCTTACTCTAGAGGACAGGGTTCAGGAGGTTACTCAGTTCGACCAATTCAGTCTTCACTATAGATTGTAGTTTGGGGTCCACCTCAGACTGGTCAACATTTCTCTGAGGTTGGAGGTTATTCCCAGACTTCGTCATTCCACATAGACCGATGCTTGAATCCAGAGAATGTTATGGATGTGGGGAGGAAGACACTTAAGAGGTATTGTCAAGACAGAGTACAGACCTCCCACTGTTAGAGGTAGAGGTGGTATGGAAGAGGCCGTCATCCTGGAGGACGTGGTGGTCGAGGTAATGGTGGTAACCAAAACGGCGGGGGATGGGCAAAACTGTAGCCACTACATCACAAACATGGTAGGGGGACCGGGCAAACGGTGATAGGGCCCATTGTTGCTTTCCCTGGGCGGTCTGAAGCGGAGACATCTGATGCTTATCACATGTATCTTTTAGTTTGTGATTGCATGGCTTCTATATGTTTGATCCTGGCTCCACATTTTCATATGTATCTTCTTCATTTGCTATTGGTCTAATTTACCTTTTGAATTGCTTGACATGCCTATTCGTTTGTGTCTACTCCGGTGGGTGAGTCTGTGATAGTCGAAGAGGTGTATAGGTTCTTGTCCTGTGGCCTTTTGTAGGGAGCAATACTCATGTAGACTTGGTTATTTTAGAATGGTTGACTTCGATGTAATTCTGGGGTATGACTTGGCTTTCTCCAAATTTTGCAATATTGGATTATAACGCTAAAACTGTGACGTTAGCCAAGCCTGGGACAGAACCGTTAGTGTGGGAGGGCGACTACACTTCCACTCCGGTTCGTATCATCTCCTTTCTTCGTGCTAAGAGAATGGTTAGTAAAGGGTGTTAAGCTTTCTTGGCACATCTCAGGGATGATACTACCCAAGCACCTTCAATTAAGTCGGTTTCGATAGTCCGTGAGTTTCTGGATGTGTTCCCTGTAGACCTTCCTGGTATGCCACAAGATAGGGATATGGATTTTTGCGTTTATCTTGAACCGGGTACTCGCCCCATTTCTATACCCCCTTATAGAATGGCTCCCGCGGAGTTAAGAGAGTTAAAGGCCCAACTTCAAGAGTTGTTAAGCAAAGGCTTCATTAGACCAAGTGCATCTCCTTGGGGTGCTCCTGTTTTGTTTGAGAAGAAGAAGGATGGGAGTTTTCGGATGTGCATAGACTACAAACAACTGAGTAAGGTAACTGTTAAGAACAAGTATCCTCTCCCCGCATTGATGATTTGTTCGATTAGTTACAAGGTGCTTGTACCTCCTAAAAAATCAATTTGAGATCTAGTTATCATCAATTGAAAATACGGGCAACGGATGTGCCCAAGACTTCTTTTCGGACCATGTATGGGCATCATGAGTTCTTAGTGATGTCTTTTGGGCTTACGAATGCCCCTGCCGCTTTCATGAGCTTGATGAATGGTACTTTTAAGCCATATTTGGATCTCTTTGTCATCCTATTCATTGATGATATATTGGTATACTCAAAGAGTAAGGAAGAACATGAGGAGCACTTGAGAATTGTATTGAAAATGTTGAGGGGAGAAAAAGCTTTACGCCAAATTCTCAAGTGTGAGTTTTGGCTAGATTCGGTGTCCTTCTTAGGACACGTAGTTTCTAAAGATGGGTGATGGTGGGATCCATCTAAATTGAAGCAGTGTGAAGAATTGGGAGAGACCTACTAATGGTCAGAAAGTAAGGAGCTTTGTTGGTTTAGCTAGCTACTACCGCCGATTGTTAAGGGGTTCTCTTCTATTGCTTCCCACTGACAGCTTGACTAAGCAGAATGTCCCATTTGTTTGGTCGGATGAGTGCGAAGAAAGCTTTCAGAAGCTCAAGACCTTGTTGACTACTGCACCAATTCTTACCTTGCCAGTGGAAGGCAAGAGTTTCATCGTTTATTGTGATGCATCCTATTCGGGTTTGGGTGCAGTTCTAATGCAAGAAAAGAATGTAATTGCTTATGCTTCAAGGCAATTAAAGGTGCATGAACGCAATTACCCGACCCATGATTTGGAGTTGGCCGCAGTAGTATTTGCATTAAAGCATTGGAGACACTATCTATATGGGGTTAAGTTTGAAGTCTATACGGATCATCGTAGCCTACAGTATGTCTTTACTCAGAAAGATTTGAATTTGAGACAGAGGAGATGGATGGAACTACTGAAGGACTACGATATCACTATTCTGTATCATCCGGGAAAAGCTAATGTTGTGGCAGATGCTTTAAGTAAAAAGGCAGGAAGCATGGGAAGTCTAGCTCACTTGCAAGTTTCTAGACGCCCACTGGCTAGAGAAGTTTAGATTCTGGCTAATGACCTTATGAGATTAGAAGTAAATAAGAAGGGAGGATTTTTGGCTTGTGTGGAGGCAAGATCTTCCTTCCTTGACAAGATTAAGGGAAAACAGTTTAATGATGAGAAATTGATCCGGATCCGAAATAAAGTGTTGCGAGGAGAGGCTAAGGAAGCACAAATCGAAGAGGAAGGTGTTTTGAGAATTAAGGGAAGGGTATGTGTACCCCGCGTCAATGATTTGATCAACACTATTCTGACAGAGGCTCATAGTTCAAGGTATTCTATACATCCTCGTGCAACCAAGATGTATCGTGACCTAAAGCAACACTTTTGGTGGAGTAGAATTAAGCGAGACATTGTTGATTTTGTTGCCAAATGTCCAAATTGTCAACAAGTAAAGTATGAACACCAGAGGCCCGGAGGAACACTTCAGAGAATGCCCATTCCTGAATGGAAGTGGGAGAGAATTGCAATGGACTCGTGGTTGGTCTTCCAAAGACATCGGGTAAGTTTGATTCTATTTGGGTAATTGTGGACAGATTAACTAAGTCTGTCTCTGCTCACTTCATTCCGGTCAAGGTTGACTTACAATGCAGATAAGTTAGCCAAAATTTACATCTCGGAAGGTTGTTCGGTTGCATGGGGTTCCACTCTCCATCATATCCGATAGAGGTACGCAGTTTACTTCTATGTTTTGGAACAACATTGCATGCGAAATTGGGTAATAGGTGGATCTAAGTACCGCATCCATCCTCAGACGATTTGGTCAGTGACGAGCGAACGATTCAAGTGTTGGAGGATATGCTTCGTGCATGTGATAGAATTTGGTGGTCATTGGGAAAGCTTCTTACCCTAAGCAGAGTTCTCCTACAACAATAGCTATCTCTCAAATATAGAATGGCCCATTTTGAAGCACTGTATGGGAGAAGATGTAGGTCTCCCATGGTTGGTTTGATGCATTTGAGGTTAGACCTTGGGGGTACTGATTTCTGAGGGAATCATTAGAGAAAGTGGAAATTCATTCAAGAAAAGCTCTTAGCGCGAAAAGTAGGCAAAAGGAATATGCAGATCGAAAGGTTAGAGACTTGGAGTTCATGAGGCGTTGAACAAGCTTGCTGAAGGTTTCACCCATGAAAGGGGTGATGCGGTTTGGTAAGCGAGGTAAGCTTAGCCCAAGGTATATTGTTCCTTTTGAAGTACTTAAGCGAGTAGGGGAGGTGGCTTATGAATTAGCCTTGCCTCCAGGGCTGTCATGAGTGCATCTGGTATTTCATGTGTCTATGTTGAAAAGATACCATGGGGATGGAAACTACATCATTCGTTGGGATTCGGTTCTGCTTTATGAAAATTTGTCTTATGAGGAGGAGCCTGTTGCTATTTTTGATAGGGAAGTCCGCAAGTTGAGGTCAAGGGAGATTGCATCCATCAAAGTTCAATGGAAGAATCGACCAGTTGAAGAAGCCACTTGGGAGAAGGAGGTTGATATGCGAGAAAGATACCCACACCTGTTTACGGATTCAGGTACTCTTTTTCGCCCTTGTTTTTCTTCTTGTGATCGTTCGAGGACGAACGATGGGTAAATTGGAATCTATTGTAACGACCTGTTTAGTCGTTTTGAGCAACAGATTTTATTTCTGGAAAAACTGGCTGAGACGACGGATCCCACGACGAACCGTCATGGGCACGACGGACCGTCGAGGGGGTCTCGTTCCAAAACACTTAGAATTCTGAAATTTGGGTACTGAAATCGACTCTCTCAACTTCGTAACGGAATGGCACGACGGACCGTCGTGGGCATGACGGACCGTCACAGACTCCTCAAGGAAATTAAGTCTCTGAACTCTGTGACGGAGTAGCAGGACGGACCGTCGCAGGCACGACGGGCTGTCATAGGCTGCGTAATCCCAGGCTGGGTCGGATTTCTGTAAAAATATTAAGGGGCGTTTTGGACTATTCCTGCTATAATTATAAATTTAGTGGATTAACGTTAATAATTGTACTACTTGGGGGATAAAAGAGGTCCCCTTGAATTAATTAATGGGTTAATTCATCATCTTTTATACTAAATTATATGCTAATTAGGGTAAAATAAAGAGGGTTTGAATAAGAAAGATAGAAAGAACAAAGAGAGAGAGAGGATCGATCGAACGAGAAAGAGGAGAAACGAAGAGGAAACAAAGCTTTGGGAAATTGCTTGCTTGATCAAAATTCTTCGGTGGAGGTAGGTTATGGTTTATGCTACTCGTGGTAAATTCTTGATAGCGAATTATATGTATTGGTAGTATTGTAAACCCTTCTATATGCTTAATTGTATGCTTGCATGAATGTGATTATATAATTGTGATAAAATAAGCATGATGAAGCTATTAAATCCCAAATCTTGAAAAACCCTAATTCACTTTGTTAATGATGATGCCTTGGTATAAAAGAAGACTTGATGAACTAAAGTAATGAGAGTGATGATGCCTTGGTATAAAAGAAGGCTTGATGGAATAATAGCATGAGATTAGTGGAGCGGGTGTTCACGAACCGACACGTTAAAATTAGGGGATCGGGATGTCGTGTCGAACCGACAGTAGAATTAGGGGATCGGGGCCACGTTCCGGTGCCACTCTACTCGGTACTAGGATAGTATATGATGGAGAGGAGTGGAGTGACGTGTCACGTTCCGACACCAGGATAGTATATGGATCGGGTGCCACGTCCCCGGTACCAGGATAGTATATGAGGATCGTAGTTCACGTTCCGACACATGGATAGTATATGGATCGTGTGCCACGTTCCGGTACACAGGATAGATGAGGATCGGAGTGCCACGTTCCGGCACAAGGATAGAATATGGATCGGGTGTCATGTTTCGACACCAGGATAGAATGAGGATCGGAGAGTCCAGTGCACGTTCGGCACCAGGATAGAATATGGATTGGGTGTCACATTCCGACTCCAGGATAGAATAGAGGATCGGGGTCCAAGTTCCTTCCGGTCCAGGAACCAGGATAGTTTATGAATTGTACGACCTGTTTAGTCGTTTTGAGCAGTAGATTTATTTCTTTCTGGGAAAACTGGCTGGTTGAGACGACGGACACCACGACGGACCGTCGTGGAATGACGGACCGTTCGAGGGTGTTGTCTCGTTCCAAAAAACACTTAGGAATTCTGAAATTGGGGTACTGAAATCGACTCTCTTTGAACTTGTGATGGACCTGCAGGACGGACAGTCATAGGCACGAAGAACCGTCGTGATCCTCGTTTTAAAACACTTCAATTCTTGAGAATTTGGTACTGTGGAACAAGTCTTCTGAACGTCGTGACGGAAGTGCAGGATGGACTGTCATAGGTACGACGGGCCGTCACAGACTCTTTAGTGAAAATAGAGTCTCCGATCCTTGCGACGACCTGCAGGACAGACCGTCGCAGGCACGACGGGCCGTCACAGGTTGCGAAATCCAGTCAGAGTCGGATTTCTTTACACGTTTTAAGGGACGTTTTGGACTATTCCTTCTTTAATTATAAAGTTAGAGGGTTAATATTAATAAGTCTAATTCTGGGGGTAAAAAGATGTGTAACCTTAAGTTAATTAGTGGGGTGTTATTGTCATTTTTACACTTAATTATATGTTAATTAAGGGGTAAAGAAAGAGGGTTTGAAAAAAGAACATAGAAAGAACAAAGAGAGAGGAGAGAGAGGATCGAGGATCGAACGAACGGGAAGAGAAAAACAAAGCTTGGGAAATTGATGTTGATCACTAATCTTCGTGTGGAGGTAGGTTAGGGTTTGATACTATTCGTAGTAAACTCTTAATAGCGAATGATAGGTATTGGTAGTATTGTAAACCCTTCTATATGTTAATTGTATGCTTGCATGAAGTGATTATATTGTGGTGATGAAATAAGCATGATGAAGCTATTAAATCCTAAATCTTGAAAGAAAAAGAAGAATACCCTAATCTCTTTGTTAATGATGATGCCTTGGTGATAAAAGAAGGCTTGTTGAACTAAAGTAATGAGATTGATGATGCCTTGTATAAGAGAAGGCTTAATGAGATTGATGATGCCTTGGTATAAGAGAAGGCTTGATAAATTGATAGAATGAGATTGGTGGATCGGAGTGTCACGTTCCGACACATAGTATTAGTGGATCGGAGTGTCACGTTCCGACACATAGTATTAAGGGATCGGGTGTCATGAACCGACACGTAGAATTAGGGGATCGGAGTGTCACGTTCCGACACATAGTATTAAGGGATCGGGTGTCACCAAGCGACACGTAGAATTAGGGGATCGGAGTATCACGTTCCTACACATAGTATTAGGGGATCGGGTGTCACGAATCGACACTTAGAATTAGGGGATTGGAGTGTCATGTTCCGACACATAGTATTAGGGGATCGGGTGTCACGAACCGACACGTAGAAGTAGGGGATTGGAGTGTCACGTACCGACACATAGAAGTAGGGGATCGGAGTATCACATACCGACACATAGTAGTAGTGTATCAGAGTGTCACGTACCGACACAAGAGGAAGAAAGATAATGAATTTGGAAAGGTGTTAATATACTCAATCTAATGAACCTAATTCCCAAATGAGTATGGTATTGAGGCTTGAGTCCTCATGGATGAACTTGATGGTACTTATTGATTATTATAGTACTTGTAGTTGCTACATGTTGAGTATTGTAGTTGATTTATGATATTAACTGATATATACTGTTTTCTATTTTGAGTTGGCCGATGATACCTACTCAGTACTTGTGTTTTGTACTGACCCCTACTTGTACGTTCCTTTCTTTGTTATTGGTGGAGTGCAGCAAACGTGCCGTCGTCTTCAACTCAACAGTAATTCTAGGCCAGTCTCCAGTACACCGGATTTCAGGGTGAGCTAATGTTTCTAGCTTGGACTGGATCTTCTTCTTCATGTCTTGATGCCTTGAACTTCCGGCAGGACTAGCTTTTTTATTTATTTAGTTCTTAACATTCTTAGTTTAGTAATTTGAGGAATAGATGTTCTTGTGATGATGACTTCCAGATTTTGGGGACTAATAGATGTTGAGTTTTTAGAAGTTATTTAATTGATTTTCATTATGAGTTTAAGTCTTCCGCATTATATTCTGTTATTATATTGAAATGTTGGGTTTTGTATTGGTTGGTTCATCTCACACAGGAGGGTAAGTTGTGGGTGCCAGTCGCGACTCGTTTTAGGGGTCGTGACAACTTGGTATCAGAGCATTAGGTTCGTTGGTCTCATCACACAAGAACGAGTCTAGTAGAGTCTTAAGGAACGGTAGGGGGACGCCTTTACTTTTCTTTGAGAGGCTATAAGCTTTAGGAAAATTCCATTCTTTCTTTCTTCTTTCGTGCTATTACTTGAATCCAATTGGTATCTAGGTGATACAAATTGGTATCTGACCATCTTCACTCTATTTCGCAGATTGTTAGAGCTAGAGCAACGACCGCGCCAGCAGTGACACCGGCAGGCAGAAACGTCTGAGCCAGCCCTGGGGCTGTGGCTCGAGGAAGAGCAGTGGCAAGAGGCCGTGGAAGAGGTGGTGGGAGGACGTCCTCTAGAGGAGAAGACAAGCACCTATCCCATCTGTAACTAGGGCAGTGACTCCCTCCACCGACTGAGGAGGTGATAAGAGAGGGTGAGGAAGGGGAGAGTGAACAAGTGCAAAATGAGGAATTGCCACCCCAACCTCCCCAGAGATGATCAATCAGGTTTTCTTGCTTATCTTAGCGGTTATCTAATCAGGGTCAGGCACCTCAGTGTTTCTGCACCAACACCTCCGGTTTCAAGGATACGGCTCCTCGTATGGATGCCTCATTGGACATGGGCCACGTTTCCACGTCTGACTACGGGGCCTATAATGACAAATGATCAGCATGAACTTTTCAGTAAGTTATTGAAATTGAAACCTCCAGTCTTTAAGGGTGCAGAATCAGGATTGCCTACGATTTTCTGGTTGATTGTCATGAGCTACTACACAAGATGGGTATAGTATAGCGGTTTGGTGTTGATTTCGTGAGTTATCATTTTAACAGGAACGCCAAAATGTGGTGGCGGTCACATGTTGAGTGTCCCCGACACAGGCAACACCTATGACTTGGGCCTTATTCTCTAGCTTGTTTATGGAGAAGTATATCTCCCCGGACTTTGAGGATAGGAAAAGGGATGAGTTCTTGAGCCTGGAGTAAGGTAGGATGTCGGTTAATGCATATGAGGCTAAGTTTCATGCATTATTAAGGTATGCCACTCAACTTTGTTTTCAGTCACACAAGAGCGGATTCGCGGTTTTGTGAGGGGTTGAGGTCAGAATTGCGGATTTCGGCTTACAGGTAGCGGCTACGGCAAAATCCTTCCAAGAAGTGGTAGACTTCGTGATAGAGGTGGAAGGAGTGAAGCCAGATGACCTCACCACGACATCGACATCAAAAAGGTTTCGAAAGGGAAGGTGAGTTTATGGTTCTTATTGTAGAGGAGACAGGGTTCCGGAGGTTACTCGGCCGACCAATTCAGTCTTCACTACAGACTGTATTTGGGGTCCACCTCAGACCGGTCACACTCTCTGAGAGACCTATGCTTGACTCTAGAGAGTGTTATGGATGTGGGGAGACTGGACATATTAGGAGAAATTGTCCAAAACAGGAGTTATAGACCCCCGATAGCTAGAGGTAGAGGTGGTCATGGTAGAGGCGTTATTCTGGAGGACGTGTGGTCGAGGTATGTGGGTAACCAAAACGGCAGAGGTGATGGCAAACCTGAGCCACTACAACACAACATGGTAGGGGAAAACGGACAGACAAGTAATGGGGCCCATTATGTTACGCTTTTCCTGGGAGATCTGAAGCGGAGACATCAGATGCTGTCATCACGGTAATCTTTTGATTTGTGATTGCATGGCTTCTGTATTGTTTGATCCTGGATCCACATTTTCTTATGTATCTTCCTCGTTTGCTAATGGTCTAAATTTACATTGTGAATTACTTGACATGCCTATTCGTGTTTCTACTCCGGTGGGTGAGTCTGTGATAGTCGAAAAGGTATATAGGTCTTGTTTGGTGAATTTTGTGGGGAGCAACACTTATGTAGATTTGGTTATCTTAGAAATGGTTGACTTTGATGTAATTCTGGGTATGACTTGGCTTTCTCCGAATTTTGCGATCTTGGATTGTAATGCTAAAACTATAACGTTAGCCAAGCCTGGGACAGATCCGTTAGTGTGGGAGGGCGACTACACTTCCACTCCGGTTCGTATCGTCTCCTTTCTTCGTGCTAAGAGAATGGTTAGTAAAGGTCGTTTAGCTTTCTTGGCACACCTCAGGGATGATACTACCCAAGTACCTTTGATTGAGTCGGTTTCGGTAGTCCGTGAGTTTTTGGATGTGTTCCCTGCAGATTTCCTAGTATGCCACTGGATAGGGATATTGATTTTTGCATAGATCTGGAACCGGGTACTCGCCCCATTTCTATACCCCCTTATAGAATGGCTCCCGCGGAGTTAAGAGAGTTAAAGGCCCAACTTCAAGAGTTGTTGAGCAAAGGCTTCATTAGACCAAGTGCATCTCCTTGGGGTGCTCCGGTTTTTGTTTGTGAGAAGAAGGATGGGAGTTTTCCGATGTGCATAGACTACCTACTACCGGCAGTTGAACAAGTTAACTATCAAACAAGTATCCCATTCCTCGCATTGACGACTTGTTCGATCAGTTACAAGGTGCTTGTGTCTCTCTAAAATAGACTTGAGATCCGGTTATCATCAATTGAAAATACGGGCAACGGATGTGCCAAAGACTGGTTTTCGAACTAGGTATGGGCACTACGAATTTGTGTAATGTCGTTTGGTCTTACTAATGACCCTGCTGCTTTCATGAGCTTGATGATGGGATTTTTTAAGCCATATCTAGATCTCTTTGTGATCGTATTTATTGATGATATACTGATATACTCGAAGAGTAAGAAGGAACATGAGGAGCATTTGAGAATGGTGTTAGAGTTATTGAGGAAGAAGAAGCTTTATGCCAAATTTCTCCAAGTGTGAGTTTTGGCTAGATTCAGTGTCCTTCTTGGGACACGTGTTTCTAAGGATGGAGTGATGGGGATCCATCTAAGGTTGAGACAGTGAAGAATTGGGTGAGACCTACAACGTGTCAGAAATAAGGAGTTTTTTGTTGGTTTAGCTAGCTACTACCGCCGATTTGTCAAGGGTTCTCTTCTATTGCTTCCCAATTAACGAACTTGACTAAGCAGAATGTTCCCATTTGTTGGTCGGATGAGTGTGAGGAAAGCTTCAGAAGCTCAAGACCTGTTGACTACTGCACCAATTCTTACTTGCCAGTAGAGGGTAAGAACTTCATTGTTTATTGTGATGCATCCTATTTGGGGTTGGGTGCAGTGCTAATGCGAGAAGAATGTGATTGCTTATGCTTCGCCAATTAAAGGTGCATGAACGTAACTATCCGACCCATGATTTGGAGTTGGCCGCGGTAGTATTTGCACTAAAGCAATGGAGACACTTTTTGTATGGGGTTAGTGTGAGGTCTATACGGATCATCGTAGCCTACAGTATGTCTTTACACTCAAAGATTTGAACTGGAGAAGAGGAGATGGATGGACCTACTACTGAAGGACTACGACATCACTATCTTCTATCATCCGGGAAAAGCAAATGTTGTGGCGGATGCTTTAAGTAGAAAGGCCAGAAGCATGGGAAGTCTAGCTCATTTGCAAGTTTCTAGACGCCCATTGGCTAGAGAGGTTCATAATCTGGCTAATGACCTTATGAGGTTAGAAATAAATGAGAAGGGAGGATTGTTAGCTTGTGTGGATGGTGAACAAGTCTTGTTGAAGGTTTCGCCCATGAAAGGGGTAATGCGGTTTCATAAAAGAGGTAAACTAAGCCCAAGGTATATTGGTCCCTTTGAAGTACTTAAGCGGGTATGGGAGGTGGCTTACGAATTAGCCTTGCCTCCAGGCTGTCCGGAGTGCATCCGTATTTCATGTGTCCATGTTGAAAAAGATACCATGGGGATGGAAACTACATCATCCGTTTGGATTCAGTCTTGCTTGATTAGAATTTGATTTATGAGGAGGAACCCTATTTTAGATAAAGAGGTTCGCAAGCTGAGGTCGAGAGAGATTGCATCCATCAAAGTTCAATGGAAGAATCGACAGGTTGAAGAGGCCACTTGGGAGAAGGAGGCAGACATTCAAGAAAAATACCCACATCTGTTTACAGATTCAGGTACTCCTTCTTGCCCTTGTTTCTCTTCTTTTGATCGTTCGAGGATGAACGATGGGTAAATTGGTATCTATTGTAACGACCTGTTTAGTCGTTTTGAGCAGCAGATTTATTTCAGGGAAAACTGGCTGAGACGACGGAGACCACGACGGACCGTCGTGGGCACGACGGACCGTCGAGGGTGTCTCGTTCCAAAACACTTAGGAATTCTGAAATTGGGGTACTGAAATCGACTCTCTAAACTTTGTGACGGACCTGCAGGACGGACTGTCACAGGCACGACGAACCGTCGTGATCCCTCGTTTCAAAACACTTCAACTCTTGAGAATTTGGTACTGGGAACAAGTCTCTGAACGTCGTGACGGAAGTGCAGGACGGACCGTCGTAGGTACGACGGGCCGTCACAAACTCTTTTGTGAAAATAGAGTCTCTGATCCTTGCGACGACCTACAAGACGGACCGTCGCAGGCACGACGGGCCTTCACAGGTTGCGTAATCCCAGTCAGAGTCGGATTTCTTTACACGTTTTAAGGGACGTTTTGGACTATTCGTTCTTTAATTATAAAGTTAGAGGGTTAATATTAATAAGTCTAATTACTTGGGGGTTAAAAGAGGTAACCTTAAGTTAATTAGTGGGGTGTTATTGTCATCTTTTACACTTAATTATATGTTAATTAGGGTAAAAGAAAGAGGGTTTGAAATAAAGAACATAGAAAGAACAAAGAGAGAGAGAGAGGATCGAACGAACGGAAAGAGAGAAAACAAAGCTTGGGAAATTGCTTGTTGATCACTAATCTTCGGTGCAGGTAGGTTATGGTTTTGATACTATTTGTAGTAAACTCTTAATAGCGAATGATATGTATTGGTAGTATTGTAAACCCTTCTATATGCTTAATTGTATGCTTGCATGAATGTGATTATATTGTGGTGATGAAATAAGCATGATGACGCTATTGAATCCTAAATCTTGAAAGAAACCCTAATATACTTTGTTAATGATGATGCCTTGGTATAAAAGAAGGCTTGATGAACTAAAGTAATGAGATTGATGATGCCTTGGTATAAGAGAAGGCTAATGAAACTAAAGTAATGAGATTGATGATGCCTTGGTATAAGAGAAGGCTTGATAAATTGATAGAATGAGATTAGTGGATCGGAGTGTCACGTTCCGACACATAGTATTAATGGATCGGAGTGTCAGGTTCCGACACATAGTATTAAGGGATCGGGTGTCACGAACCGACACATAGTATTAGGGGATCGGAGTGTCACGTTCCGACACATAGTATTAAGGGATCGGGTGTCACGAACCGACACGTAGAATTAGGGGATCAGAGTGTCACGTTCCGACACATAGTATTAGGGGATCGGGTGTCACGAACTGACACGTAGAATTAGGGGATCGGAGTGTCACGTTCCGACACATAGTATTAGGGGATAGGGTGTCACGAACGACACGTAGAAGTAGGGGATCGGAGTGTCACGTACCGACACATAGAAGTAGGGGATCGGAGTGTCACGTACCGACACATAGTAGTAGGGGATCGGAGTGTCACGTACCGACACAAGAGGAAGAAAGATAATGAATCTGGAAAGGTGTTAATATACTCAATCTAATGAACCTAATTCCCAAATGAGTATGGTATTGAGGCTTGAGTCCTCATGGATGAACTTGATGGTACTTATTGATGATTATAGTACTTGTTGTTGCTACATGTTGAGTATTGTAGTTGATTTATGATATTAACTGATATATACTATTTTCTATTTTGAGTTGGCTGATGATACCTTCTCAGTACTTGTGTTTTGTACTGACCCCTACTTGTACGTTCCTTTCTTTGTTATTGGTGGAGTGCAGCAAACGTGCCGTCGTCTTCAACTCAACAGTAATTCTAGCTAGTCTCCAGTACACCGGATTTCAGGGTGAGCTAATGTTTCTAGCTTGGACTGGATCTTCTTCTTCATGTCTTGATGCCTTGAACTTCCGGCATGGACTAGCTTTTTATTTATTTTAGTTCTTAGACATTCTTAGTTTTGTAATTTGAGGATAGATGTTCTTGTGATGATGACTTCCAGATTTTGCGGAATAATAGATGTTGAGTTTTTAGAAGTTATTTAATTGATTTACATTAAATGAGTTTAAGTCTTCCGCATTATATTCTGTTATTATATTGAAATGTTTGGTTTTGTATTGGTTGGTTCACTCACATAGGAGGGTAAGTGTGGGTGCCAGTCGCGGCTCGGTTTTGGGTCGTGACAATATGAGGAGCGGAGTGTCACGTACCGACACGAGAGTAATAAAGGTAATGAATCTTGAAAGATGTTAATATACTCAATTTAATGAACCTAATTCCCAAATGAGTATGATGGGGAGGCGTGATTCCTCATTGATGTGCTTGGTGTTGTGACCAAGAGTTATGGTAATTATAAATGCCGCATGTTGAGTATTGTAGTTGATTTTATGATATTATCTAATCTATACTGTTTTCTATTTTGAGTTGGCCGATGATATCTACTCAGTACTCGTGTTTTGTACAGACCCCTACTTGTATGTTTCTTTCTTTGTTATTTGTGGAGTGCAGCAAACCTACCGTCGTCTTCAACTCAACCGCAACTCTAGCCAGTCTTCACTACACCGGATTTCAGGGTGAGCTAATGCTTCTAGCTTGTACTGGATCTTCTTTTACAAGTCTTGATTCCTTGAACTTCCGGCATGGACTAGCTTTTTATTTATTTAGCTTCTTAGAATACTCTTAGTTTTGTAATTTGAGGATAGATGTTCTTGTGATGATGACTTCCAGATTTTGGGGAATAATAGTTGTTGAATTTAGAAGTTATTGGATTGATTTTGTCACGACCCAAATCAGGGCCGCGACTGGCACCCACATTTACCCTCCTATGTGAGCAAACCAACCCATCTAAACCTTAACATTTCAAGATATATCAACAGAAGAAATGCGGAAGACTCAAACTCATTAATAAAACAATTCAAACTATTATTAATATCCCCAAAATCTGGAAGTCATCATCACAAGAACATCTTTCTCAAATTACTAAACTAGGAATGTCTAAGAACAAAATAACTAAAAAGCTAGTCCATGCCGGAAGTTCAAGGCATCAAGACTTGAAGAAGAAGACCCAGTCCAAGCTAGACGCATTAGCTCACCCTGAATTTCCGATGAAGTGAAGACTAGCTAGATCTACTGTTGAGTTGAAGTTGGCGGAACGTTTGCTGCATTGCACAAATAACAAAGAAGAAAACATAAAAGTAGGGGGTTAGTACAACCACAAGTACTGAGTAGATATCATCGGCCAACTCAAAATAGGGAACAGTATATATCAATAATAATGTAAATCAACTACAATACTCATCATGTAGCAATAACAACATAAATTCATCGATAAATACAACCGAGTTCACACATGAGGACTCAAGCCTCAATACCATACTCATTTGAGAATTAAGTTCATTAGATTGAGTATATTCATTATCTTTCAAGATTCATTATCTTTCTTCCTCTTGTGTCGGTACGTGACACTCCGCTCCTCTATTTCTATCCTGGTGCCGGAACGTGGCACTCCGATCCTCATATACTATCCTGGTACCGGACGTGGCACCCGATCCATAATTCTATCCTGGTGTGTAGGAACGTGACACTCCGATCCTATTCTATCCTGGTACCAGAACGTGGCCACCCGATCCATAATTCTATCCTGGTGTCGAACGTGACACTCCGATCCTCATTCTATCCTGGTACCGGAACGTGGCACCCGATCCATAATTCTATCCTGGTGTCGGAACGTGACACTCCGATCCTCATATTCATTCTATCCTGGTACCGGAACGTGGCACCCGATCCCCTAATTCATCAAGCCTTCTTTTACACTAAGGCATCATCAATCTCATTATATAATATATCAAGCCTTCTTTTATACTAAGGCATCATCATTAACAAGTGAATTAGGGTTCTTTCAAGGTGGGATTCAATAGCTTCATCATGCTTTTAATTCATCACAATTTCATAATCACAATCATGCAAGCATACATTTAAGCACATAGCAGGGTTTACAATACTATCAATACATATCATTCACTATTGAGAGTTCACTACGAATATCGAAAAATAACCATAACCTACCTCCACCGAAGAAGAATTGAATTCAAACAAGCAAATCCCTCAAACTTTAAATTCCTCTTCGTTTCTCCTCTCTCGTTCAATTTCTCTTTCTCTTTGTTCTTTCTGTTTTCTTTTGTTCAAAACCTCTTTCTTTTACCCTAATTAACATATAATTAAGTGTAAAAGAGGACAATAAAACCCACTAATTAACTTATGGTTACCTCTTTTAACCCCCAAGTAATTAGACTTATTAATATTAACCCTCTAACTTTATAATTAAGAAAGAAAAGAATAGTCCAATGCGTCCCTTAAAAACGTGTGAAGAAATGAGAAATCCGATTCTGCTTGGGACTTGCGCAGCCTGTGACGGCCCGTCGTGCCTGCGATGGTCCGTCACAACGGTCGTCGCAACCTCTAGAGCTTAAGTGGTCGGTGACGGCCCGTCACACCTGTGACGGTCCGTCCTGCACCTTCGTCACAGATTACAGAGAGTCGATTTTCAGTACCCAATTTCAGAATCCTAAGTATATTGAAACGAGACCCTGCAACGGCCGTCATGCCTGTGACGGTCCGTCGTGGGGTCCGTGGTTTTCAGCCAGTTTTCCCAGAAATAAAATGTGCTGCTCAAAACGACTAAACAGGTCGTTACAATAGATACCAATTTACCCATCGTTCGTCCCCGAACGATCAAAAGAAGAAAAACAATGGCGAAAAGGAGTACCTGAATCTGTAAACAGATGTGTGTATTTTTCTTGCATATCTGCCTCCTTCTCCCAAGTAGCCTCTTCAACCGGTCGATTATTCCATTGAAGTTTGATGGATGCAATCTCTCTCGACCTCAATTTGCAAACTTCTCTATCTAATATAGCAACCGGTTCCTCTTCATAAGTCAAGTTCTCATCAAATAAAACTGAATCCCAACGGATAATGTAGTTTCCATCTCCATGGTATCTTTTCAACATGGACACATGAAATACCGGATGCACTCCGGACAGCCCTGGGGGCAAGGCTAATTCGTAAGCCACCTCCCCTATTCGCTTTAGTACCTCAAATGGTCCAATATACCTTGGACTTAGCTTACCCCTTTTGCCAACCGCATCACCCCTTTCATGGGTGAAACCTTCAACAAGACTTGTTCACCTTCCATGAACTCCAAGTCTCTAACCTTCGGTCTGCATACTCCTTTTGTCTACTTTGCGCCGCTAGAAGCTTTTCTTGAATGCGCTTCACTTATCTAACGAATCCCTCAAGAGGTCAGTACCCCAAGGTCTAACCTCAAATGCATCAAACCAACCCAATGGGAGATCTACACCTCCTCTCATACAATGCTTCAAATGGGGCCATATCAATACTGGAGTGATAGCTATTATTGTATGAAAACTCTGCCAAAGGTAAGAACCTATCCCAATGGCCACCAAACAACACGCATCACGCACGCACGAAGCATATCCTCCAACACTTGAATCGTTCGCTCAGACTGACCATCAGTCTGAGGGTGAAACGCAGTACTAAGGTCCAACCTAGTACCCAATTCAGCGTGCAATGTTTTCCAAAACTTAGAAGTAAACTGCGTACCTCTATTTGATATGATGGATAGTGGAACCCCATGCAATCGAACGATTTCAGAGATGTAGATTTTTGCTAACTTCTCTGCATTGTAAGTCACCTTGACCGGAATGAAATGAGCAGACTTAGTTAACCTATCAACAATCACCCAAATGGAGTCATACTTACCCATTGTCTTTGGAAGACCAACCACAAAGTCCATTGCGATTCTCTCCCACTTCCATTCCGGAATGGGCATTCTCTGAAGCGTTCCTCCGGGCCTTTGGTGTTCATATTTTACTTGTTGACAGTTTGGACATTTGGCAATAAAGTCAACAATATCGCGCTTCATTCTACTCCACCAGAAGTGTTGCTTTAGGTCGCGATACATCTTGGTTGCACCCGGATGTATAGAATACCTTGTACTATGGGCCTCTGTCAGAATAGTGTTGATCAAATTATCGACGCGGGGTACACATACCCTTCCCTTAATCCTAAAAACACATTCCTCGTCGATTGTTGCTTCTTTAGCCTCTCCTTGCAACACTTTATCTCGAATCCGGATCAATTTCTCATCGTCAAACTGCTTCCCCTTAATCTTGTCAAGGAAGGAGGATCTTGCCTCCACACAAGCTAACAATCCTCCCTTCTCATTTACTTCTAACCTCATGAGGTCATTAGCCAAAATCTGCACTTCTCTAGCCAATGGGCGTCTAGAAGCTTGCAAATGAGCTAGACTTCCCATGCTTCCGGCCTTTCTACTCAAGGCATCCTCCACAACATTCGCCTTCCCCGGATGATACAAGATAGTGATATCGTAGTCCTTCAGTAGTTCCATCCATCTCCTTTGTCTCAAGTTCAAATCTTTCTGGGTAAAGACATACTGTAGACTACGATGATCCGTATAGATTTCACACTTAACCCCATATAAATAATGCCTCCATTGCTTCAATGCAAACACTACCGCGGCCAATTCCAAGTCATGAGTTGGATAGTTACGTTCATGCACTTTTAATTGTCTTGAAGCATAAGCAATCACGTTCTTCTCTTGCATTAGCACTGCACCCAAACCCGTATAGGATGCATCACAATAGACAATGAAATTCTTACCTTCCACTGGCAAGGTAAGGATAGGCGCGGTAGTCAACAAAGTCTTGAGTTTCTGAAAGCTTTCCTCACACTCATCCGACCATACAAATGGAATATTCTGCTTAGTCAAGTTCGTCAATTGGGAAGCAATAGAAGAGAATCCCTGACAAATCGGTGTAGTAGTAGCTAAGCTAACCCAACAAAACTCCGTTATTCTGACACATTAGTGGGTCTCACCCAATTCTTCCTGTTCAATCTTAGAAGGATCTACCATCACTCCTTCCTTAGAAACTACATGCCCCAAGAAGGACACTGCATCTAGCCAAAACTCACACTTAGAGACTTGGCATAAATCTTCTCTCCCTCAACATTTCCAATACAATTCTCAAATGCTCCTCATGTTCCTCCCTACTTTTAGAATATACCAGTATATCATCTATAAATACGATCACAAAGAGGTCCAAATACGGCTTAAATATCCCATTCATCAAGCTCATGAAAGCAGCGGGGCATTTGTAAGACCAAAGGACATCACTACAAATCATAATGCCCATACCTAGTCCGAAAAGCAGTCTTTGGCACATCCGTTGCCCGTATTTTCAATTGATGAAAACCGGATCTCAAGTCAATTTTAGAGAAGACACAAGCACCTTGTAGTTGATCGAATAAGTCATCAATGCGAGGAAGAGGATATTTGTTCTTAATAGTTACCTTGTTCAACTGCCGGTAATCTATGCACATTCGAAAACTCCCATCCTTCTTCTTCACAAACAAAACTGGAGCACCCCAAGGAGATGCACTTGGTCTAATGAAGCCTTTGCTCAACAACTCTTGAAGTTGTGCCTTTAGCTCTCTTAACTCCGCGGGAGCCATTCTATAAGGGGGTATAGAAATGGGGCGAGTGCCCGGTTCAAGATCGATACAGAAGTCAATGTCCCTATCTGGTGGCATACCCGGAAGATCTGCAGGGAACACATCCAAAAACTCGCGTACTACCTAAACCGACTCAATCGAAGGTACTTGGGTAGTGTCATCCTTGAGATGGGCCAAGAAAGATAAACACCCTTTACTCACCATTTTCTTAGCATGAAGAAAGGAAATGATGCGCACCGGATTGGAAGTGTAGTCACCCTCCCATACTAACGGATCTGTCCCAGGCTTGGCTAACGTCACCGTTTTAGCATTACAATCCAAGATCGCAAAATTCGGAGAAAGCCAAGTCATACCCAGAATTACATCGAAGTCACTCATTTCTAAAATAACCAAGTCTACATAAGTTTTGCTCCCCACAAAATTCACCAAACAAGACCTATATACCTTTTCAACTACCACAGACTCACCCACCGGAGTAGAAACACGAATAGGCATGTCAAGTAATTCACAATGAAAATTTTGACCATTAGCAAATGATGAAGATACATATGAAAACGTGGAGCCAGGGTCAAATAATATAGATGCCATACAATCACAAACCAAAATATTACCTGTGATAACAGCATCAGACGCCTCCGCTTCAGATCTCCCAGGGAAGCGTAACAATGGGCCCTATCACCAGTCTGTCCGTTGCCCCTACCATGTTGTGTCGTAGTGGCTCCCATTTCCCATCACCTCTGCCGTGTGGTGACCACCATTACCTCGACCACCACGCCCTCCAGAATAACGGCCTCTACCATGACCACCTCTACTCTAGCTAGTGGGGCTCTGTAACTCTGGTTTGGACAATACCTCTTAATGTGTCCAATCTCCCCCCAACACCATAACTTCTCTGGGTTCACGCATCGCCCCCTCGGAGAAGTGTTGACCGGTCTGAGGTGGACCCCCAACTACAGTCTGTAGTGAAGACTGAATGGGTCGAACTGAGTAACCTCTGGAACCCTGTCCTCTAGTATATGAACCGTTGAACTCTCCCTTTCGAAACCTCTTTGATGTCGACGTTGTGGTGAAGTCATCTAACTTCACTCCTTCCACCTCTATCACAAGTCTACCCCTCTTGGAAGGACGTTGCCGTTGCCGCGCCGTATCTGTAAGCTGAAATCCGCACTCTGACCTCAACCCCTTCACGAAACGGCGTATCCGTTCTTGTGGACTGAAACAAAGTTGGGTGGCATACCTTGATAATGCACGGAATTTGGCCTCATATGCGTTAACGTCATCCTACCTTGCTCGAGACTCAAGAACTCATCCCTTTTTCTATCTCTCAAGGTCCTGGGGATATACTTCTCCATAAACAGGGTAGAGGAATTTCCCAAGTCATAGGTGGTGCCTCTGTTGGTTGACACTCAAACATGTGACCGCCACCACATTTTGGCGTTTCCTTGAAACTGATAGCTCACGAACTCAACGCCAAACCGTTCTACTATACCCATTGTGTAGTAGTAGCTCATGACAATCAACCAGAAAATCGTAGGCATCCTCTGATTCTGCGCCCTTAAAGACTGGAGGTTTCAATTCAAGAATTACTGAAAAGTTCATGCTGATCATTTGTCATAATAGGCCCAGTAGTCAGACGTGGAAATGTGCCTATTCCCAAGATGCATCTATGCGGGGAGCCATAGTAGCCGCATGTCGTACTCTGAAAACCGGAGGGGTGTTGGTCAGAAACCACTGGAGGTGCTTGACCCTGATCGGATAACCCGCTAAGCTAAGCAAGTACCTGGTTGATCATCTCTGGGGTAGGTTGGGGTGGCATTTCCTCATTCTGCCCTTGTTCAGTTTCCCCTTCCTCACCCTCTCTTACTACCTCCTCAGTCGGTGGAGGAGTCATCGCCCTAGCCTCAGATGGACTAGGTGCTCGTCCTCTTCCTCTAGAGGACGTCCTCCCACGACCTCTACCGCGGCCTCTTTCCACTGTTCTTCCTCGAGCTACAGCCCCAGTGGCTGGCTCAGTCGTCTCTTGTCGTGCCGTTGTTGCTACTGGTGCAGTCGTTGCTCTAGTTCTAACCATCTGCGAAATAGAGTGAAGATGGTCAGATACCAATTTGTATCACCTAGATACCAATTGGACTCAAGTAGTAGCACGAAAGAAAGAATGAAAGAATGGAATTTTCCTAAAGTCTTATAGCCTCTCAAAGAAAAGTAAAGGCGACCCCCTACCGTTCCTTAAGACTCTACTATACTCGTTCTTGTGTGATGAGACCAACGAACCTAATGCTCTGATACCAAGTTTGTCACGACCCAAATCCGGGCCGCGACTGGCACCCACATTTACCCTCCTATGTGAGCGAACCAACCCATCTAAACCTTAACATTTCAAGATATATCAATAGAAGAAATGCGGAAGACTCAAACTCATTAATAAAACAATTCAAACTATTATTAATATCCCCAAAATCTGGAAGTCATCATCACAAGAACATCTTTCTCAAATTACTAAACTAGGAATGTCTAGAACAAAATAACTAAAAGCTAGTCCATGCCGGAAGTTCAAGGCATCAAGACTTGAAGAAGAAGACCCAGTCCAAGCTAGACGCATTAGCTCACCCTGAATTTCCGAATGAAGTGAAGACTGGCTAGATCTACTGTTGAGTTGAAGTTGGCGGAACGTTTGTTGCATTGCACAAATACAAAGAAGAAAACATAAAAGTAGGGGGTTAGTAAAACCACAAGTACTGAGTAGATATCATCGCCAACTCAAAATAGGGAACAGTATATATCAATAATAATGTAAATCAACTACAATACTCATCATGTAGCAATAACAACATAAATTCATCGATAATACAACCGAGTTCACACATGAGGACTCAAGCCTCAATAACATACTCATTTGAGAATTAAGTTCATTAGATTGAGTATATTCATTATCTTTCAAGATTCATTATCTTTCTTCCTCTTGTGTCGGTACGTGACACTCCGCTCCTCTATTTCTATCCTGGTGCCGGAACGTGGCACTCCGATCCTCATATACTATCCTGGTACCGGAATGTGGCACCCAATCCATAATTCTATCCTGGTGTCGGAACGTGACACTCCGATCCTCATTCTATCCTGGTACCGGAACGTGGCACCCGATCCATAATTCTATCCTGGTGTCGGAACGTGACACTCCGATCCTCATTCTATCCTGGTACCGGAACGTGGAACCCGATCCATAATTCTATCCTGGTGTCGGAACATGACACTCCGATCCTCATATTCATTCTATCCTGGTACCGGAATGTGGCACCCGATCCCCTAATTCATCAAGCCTTCTTTTACACTAAGGCATCATCAATCTCATTATATAATATATCAAGCCTTCTTTTATACTAAGGCATCATCATTAACAAGTGAATTACGGTTCTTTCAAGGTTTGGGATTCAATAGCTTCATCATGCTTTGTTAATTCATCACAATTTCATAATCACAATCATGCAAGCATACAATTTAAGCACATAGCAGGGTTTACAATACTATCAATACATATCATTCACTATTGAGAGTTCACTACGAATATCGTAAAATAACCATAACCTACCTCCACCGAAGAATTGAATTCAAACAAGCAAATCCCTCAAGCTTTAATATTTCTGTTCGTTTCTCCTCTCTCGTTCAATCTCTCTTTCTCTTTGTTCTTTCTGTTTTCTTTTGTTCAAACCCTCTTTCTTTTACCCTAATTAACATATAATTAAGTGTAAAAGAGGACGATAAAACCCACTAATTAACTTAAGGTTACCTCTTTTAACCCCCAAGGAATTAGACTTATTAATATTAACCCTCTAACTTTATAAATAAGGAAATAATAGTCCAATGCGTCCCTTAAAACGTGTGAAGAAATCCGATTCTGCCTGGGACTTGCGCAGCCTGTGATGGCCCGTCGTGCCTGCGATGGTCCGTCACACAGGTCGTCGCAATCTCTAGAGCTTAAGTGGTCCGTGACGGCCCGTCACACCTGTGACGGTCTGTCCTGCACCTTCGTCACAGATTACAGAGAGTCGATTTTCAGTACCCAATTTCAGAATTCCTAAGTATATTGAAACGAGACCCTGCGACAGCCCGTCATGCCTGTGACGGTCCGTCGTGGGGTCCGTGGTTTCAGCCAGTTTTCCCAGAAATAAAATCTGCTGCTCAAAACGACTAAACATGTCGTTACAGATTTTTACTAATGAGTTAAGTCTTCCGCATTGTATTTTGTTCATTACGTTTAAAAATGTTGGGGTTTAGATTGGTTGGTTCGCTCACATAGTAGGATAAGTGTGGGTGTCACTCGCGGCTCGGTTTTGGGTCGTGACAAAGTCATAAACTGGAGTAGGAAAGTTCGCTGAGATGACAAGCAGCTACCTCACAATCCTCCACAAGATGCCTCGGAAACGAAGAGAATAGAAGGTATCTCAAAGATCCAGGCTCGTAACGTACAAAAATTTGTAGAAGCAAGGGGTGAGTACACAACCACGCGGTGCCCAACAAGCAAACCTCTAAACACAAGTTAAGTGAACAGGGTACTCCTTACGCCCTATCTAAACCTCCACGCTACAAGCCTAACAGTTTACCAAAACACCACTCAATAACCACACTCTATATCAGTTTACACATTCTCAATACAACTCAATATTCAACAGTCACAAGCTTCACAGAGAAACAATCACAAGATCAGCAAAACACATGTCCAAGTTCATCAATAATAAAATGTGCAATGCCATGAGATGCAATGTCAAATATCGTGATGCATGTATTTCTTAGCGATACACACCCGCTGTCTCTCAGTCCGGGACCCATGGGGGACATATCTGTCCATGCATCTGTCGCGGCGCATGACACGACCTCGATAATAGTAACCTTCGTGGCGCGCGATACGTCCCTCGACATATGATATCCATCACGGCGCGCGATACGACCCTCGAAATGGCACATCCTCTTACCACAACCATATCTCAGATACAATGCAAATGACATGCTCAAATGAAAATGAGGAGATAACCATTTTGATACCAAAGCACAATTTACAACAAGGAATACAACACAAACAAATAAGTTCTCAACATCACACAAGAAGATACACAAATTTCATACGCTTAACAAGAGTTTAGAAATCCACTTGCCTTAACCACTCGAATAATCACTCTGCGACTTGAGCCTTCCCTTTCCGTTGAGCTTCCAAATCGATGCAATCTATGCAAGTATATATATTCACAATAAGTTTCAGAACTAACAACACTCACACTTTTGTGTGTTTAATCTTGACCTAAAATTTCACCTCAAATTAATAATCAAGTTCGTAACTCTTGATGCCAACTAACATTTCAACTATTATATTTTTCAAGTTCCAAGTCTAAGGTTAAATTTTTTCTTCAATACCACTCTAATAATCCACCAACAATTAATGATCTATCTTAGTATAACAAACTTAAATTATAATATGCTAACAATAGTAAGGATATTTCTATAGATTTACTCTCCAATACTTCCATCTAGTCAAAGGCTTAATCAGTAGAGGTCACTATCCGATACATTCTAAACTTCACAAAATACAATTTTTTTATATATATTTTCCTTTCCAATCACTTCGAACAACCCAATTTAATAATATTTTATTTTTATAATGTGAACAATAAGAAAAGAAAAATAAATAAAAGAAAAGAAAATATTGAAGTTGATGATTTTACGAAATGGAAAAAAAAGAATAAATTTTTTTTTGCAGATTTAATAATCTGCATCCAAATTTTGCCAAACACAAACATTAGATCATATCTTGGCAGTCATTGCCAATGATTACATTATTATTATTTTAATTTTTTTTTGTTTACAACCATCAAAAATATTATATTATAATTAAAATTTTAAAGGGATCCTAATTCTCTTTCTTCCTACCATTCAATCTTATATATATATAAACATATGTGTGCAACAATTAAAGAAATTAATGCAGATGTAGTTTACCTGAAGCAGTCGAGCCCTTCGTCCGTTCCGTCTTTCTCCTCTTTTTTTTCTTTTGTGAATTAATTAAGTACGAATTGTGATAGGTTTTACCCACATATTTTATTAAATAAAGGCTAAATAGTATAGGGTCTTAAATAAATTATCACTTTAGCCCATAAACTATCGATTAATTAACTTAAGTTAAACAACTATTCAAAACTCTAAAGAGGAGCTTTTGGGTCATTACAATTTAGTTGGTGAATATAGTGTTAGAAGTAAGTTAAAACATAACTAATTAGACTTAGAAAGTTGTTAAGTTTATCAAATATTTATGTGATTTCGTTGGTGAATATAGTATTTGGAACTAAGTTAAAACTTAATTAATCAGACATTTAAAAACTTTAAGTTCTCCAACTACTTAATGTGATTTAATTTGTGAATATAGTGTTAGAAGTAAGTTAAAACTTAACTTATTAGACATAGAAAGTTGTTAAGTTTTCCAAATAAGTAATGTTACTTCGTTGGTGAATATAGAGTTTGGAAGTAAGTTAAAACATAATTAATTAGACTTAGAAAGTCTATAAGTGCTCCAAATACTTAATGGGATTTATCATTTGAATATAGTGTTAGAAGTAAGTTTAAATTTACCTAATAAGACATAGAAATTTGTTAAGTTTTCCAAATAAGTAATGTGATTTAGTTGGTAAATATAGTGTTTGGAAGTAAGTTAAGACTTAACTAATCAGACTTAGAAAGTCTTTACGTTCTCCAAATACTTAATTTGATTTAGTTGGTGAATACAGTGTTAGAATTAAGTAAAATTTAATTAACTAGACTTAGAAAGTTTTTAGGTTTATCAAATGAGTAATGTGATTTCGTTGGTGAATATAGTTTTTGGAAGTAAGTTAAGATTTAAATAATCAGACGTAGAAAGACTTTAAGTTGTCCAAATACTTAATGTGATTTAGTTGGTTATTATAGTGTTAGAAGTAAGTTAAAACTTAACTTATTAGACATAGAAATTTGTCATGTTTTCCAAATAAGTAACGTAACTTAATTGGTGAATATAGTGTTTGAAGTAAATTAAAACTTAACTAATTATACTTAGAAAGCCATTAAGTTCTTCAAATAATTTAGTGTGATTTAGTTGATGAATATAGTGTTTTAGTTAAGTTAAAACTTAACTAATTAGACTTTTAAAGTTGCTAAGTTTTAAAAACAAGTAATATGATTTCGTTGGTGAATAGTGTTAGAAGTAAGTTAAAACTTATATAATTAGACTTATTAAAATTGTTAAGTTATTCAAATAAGTAAATGTGATTTAGTTGGTGAATATAGTGTTTCAATTAAGTTAAAACTTATCTAATTAGATTTAGAAAAATTTTAAGTTCTTCAAATAAGTTAATGTGATTTAGTTGATGAATATAATGTTTTAGTTAAATTAAAACTTAACTAATTAGCCTTAGAATATCTTTCACTTCTCCAAATATTTAATCTTATATAGATAGTGAATATAGTGTTAGATGTAAGTTTAAACTTAACTGATTAGACTTAGAAAGTTGTTATGTTTTCCAAATAAGTAATGTGATTTCGTTGGTGAATATAGCGTTTGGAAATAAGTTAAAATTTAACTAATCAGACTTAGAAAGTCTCTAAGTTCTCCAAATACTTAATGTGATTTAGTTGGTAAATATGTGCTAGAAGTAAGTTAAAACTTAACTAATTAGACTTAGAAAGTTGTTAAGACTTCTAAATAAGTAATATGATTTGGTCGGTGAATATTGTGTTTGGAAGTAAGTTAAGACTTAACTAATCAGTCTTAGAAAGTCTATAAGTTCTCCAAATACTTAATTTGATATAGTTGGTGAATATAGTGTTAGAAGTAAGTTAAAACTTAACTAATTACACTTTGAAAGTTGTTAAGTTTATCAAATAATTAATGTGATTTCGTTGGTGAATATAGTATTTGGAAGTAAGTTAAAACATAACTAATCAGACTTAGAAAATCTTTAAGTTTACCAAATATTTAATGTGATTTAGTAGGTGAATATAGTGTTAGAAGTAAGTTAAAACTTAACTTATTAGACATAGAAAGTTGTTAAGTATTCCAAATAAGTAATGTTATTTCGTTGGTGAATATAGTGTTTGGAAGTAAGTTAAAACTTAATTAATTAGAATTAGAAAGTCTGTAAGTTCTCCAAATACTCAATGTGATTTATCATGTGAATATAGTGTTAGAAGTAAATTTAAACTTAACTAATTAGACTTAAAAAGTTTTTAAGTTTTCCAAATAAGTAATGTGATTTCGTTGGTGAATATAGTGTTTAGAAGTTAGTTAAGACTTAACTAATTAGACTTAGAAAGTCTTTAAATTCTCCAAATACTTAATTTTATTTAGTTGGTAAATATAGTGTTAGAAGTAATTTAAAACTTAAATAATTAGACTTAGAAAGTTGTTAAATTTATCAAATAAGTAATGTAATTTCGTCGGTGAATATAGTATTTGGAAGTAAGTTGAAACTTAACTAATCAGACTTAGAAAGTATTTAAGTTCTCCAAATATTTAATGTGATTTAGTTGGTTAATATAGTGTTAGAATTTAGTTAAAACTTAACTAATTACACTTAACAAGTTGTGAAGTTTTCCAAATAAGTAACGTGATTTCGTTGGTGAATATAGTGTTTGTAAGTAAGTTAAAACTTAACTAATAAGACTTAGAAAGTCTTTATGTTCTCCAAATACTTAATGTGATTTAGTTGGTGAATATAGTATTAGAAGTAAGTTAAAACATAACTAATTAGACTTAGAAAGTTATTAAGTTTTCTTAACAAGTAATGTGATTTCGTTGGGTAATAGTGTCAGAAGTACGTTAATACTTAACTAATTAGACTTACAAAAATTGTTATGTTCTTCAAATAAGTTAATGATATTTAATTGGGGAATATAGTGTTTGAATTAAGTTAAAACTTAACTAATTAGACATAGAAAGTCGTTAAGTTCTCCAAATAATTTAATGTGATTTAGTTGACGAATATAGTGTTTAAGTTAACTTAAAACTTAACTAATTAGCCTTAGAAACTCTTTAAGTTCTCCAAATACTTAATGTGATTTAGATGGTTAATATAGTGTTAGAAGTATTTTAAAACTGAACTAATTAGACATAGAAAGTTTTTAAGTTTTCCAAATAAGTAATGTTATTTCGTTGGTGAATATAGTGTTTGGACGTCAGTTACAACTTATTTAATTAGACTTAGAAAGTCTTTAAGTAATTTAAATACTCAATGTGATTTAGCATGTGAATATAGTGTAAGAAGTAAGTTAAAAATTAACTGATAAGACTTAGAAAGTTGCTACGTTTTCCAAATAAGTAATGTTATTTCGTTGGTGAATATTTTGTTTGGAAATAAGATAAAATATAACTAATCAAACTTATAAAGTCTTTAAGTTCTCAGAACACCTAATGTGATTTAGTAGGTTAATAAAGTGCTAGAAGTAAGTTAAAACATAATTCATTAGGCATATAAAGTTTTTAAGTTTTCCAGACAAGTAATGTCATTTCGTTTGTGAATATTGTGAGAAGTAAGTTAAAACTTAAATAGTTAGACTTAGAAATTCTTTAAGTTTTCAAAATATTCAATGTAATTTAGTTGGTGAATATAGTGTTAGAAGTTCGTTAAAACTTAACTAATTAGACTTAGAAAGTTGTTATGTTTTCCAAATAAGGAATATGATTTCGTTGGTGAATATAGTGTTTGGAAATAAGTAAAAATTTAATTAATTAGACTTGGAAATTCATTAAGTTCATGAAATAAATAACTTGATTAAGTTGGTAAATATAGTGTTAGAAGTAGTTAAAACATAACTAATCATACTTAGAAAGTCTTTAAGTTCTTGAAATAAGTTAATGTTATTTAGTTGATGAATATAGAGTTTTAGTTAAGTTAAAACTTAACTAATTAGCCTTAGAAAGTCTTTAAGTTCCTGAAATACTTAATGGCATTTAGTAAGTAAATATAGTGTTAGAAGTAAGTTAAAACTTAACTAATTACACTTTGAAAGTTGTTATGTTTTCCAAATAAGAAATGTGATTTAGTTGGTGAAAAAAGTGTTAGAAGTAAGTGAAAACTAAACTAACTAGGCTTAGAAAGTCTTTAAGATTTCCAAATACTTAATGTGATTAAGTTTGTGAATATAATGTTAGAAGTAAGTTAAAACTTAATTCATTAGACTTAGAAAGTTTTTAAGTTTTCCAAACAAGTAATGTGATTTCGTTGATAAATATTGTTAGAAGTAAGTTAGAACTTAAATAATTAGACTTAGAAATTCTTTAAGTTCTCCAAATACTCAATGTGATTTAGTTGGTGAATATAGTGTTTGAAGTAAGTTAAAACTTAACAAATTACACTTAGAAAGTTGTTACGTTTTCCTAATAAGTAATGTGATTTCGTTGGTGAATATGTGATATACCGTGGTTTCACGGTAGTATTAATAATTTTTCCTTAAGTTTAGTGTGTCCAAAAGCCTTTTTGTGCTAATTTTTATTTAAGTTTCTCTTTATTTGCAGGAAATCTGCCTAAAAGAAGAATAGGGAGGTTTTTGAGCGAGAAGTACAGAAAAGTACAACCTACGGAGCTTGTGACGGTTCGTCGTGCTCGTGACGGTCTCTAGGTGGCATCGTAGTGCAGCTGCTGAAGGAAGATGGGGAAGTCTGACCAAGTGTGGGGTTACGTAGTGCGTTACGGACCGACGTAGCCATGACGGCCCGTCCTACTGGCTCTTCATGAAGTTAATAGAATTAGTTGTAATACCTAAATTCCAAGAGTTTAAGTGTTTCGTAACGGAGACTCTCGACGGACCGTTGTGCCTGTTACAATCGGTCATACCTGCCGTCGTGGGTAATGGAGAGAGCAGCAAAAGAAACCGTACAAGTATGGGACGACGGAGACCACGATGGTCCGTCGTGACTACGACGATCCGTCGCGAGGTCCGTCGACCCAGCCGCGTTTTGATTGATTTCCAACTAATAGAGTCTTTATCTTATTAGGTTTTTATTTTTTATAAATAGTTCAAAAAACCTTGTTTTTAAGGTTAGACCCTTGATCATTGTTAGACTCTTGATTATTTTTTAGACCTTTTGTAAGATTCTTGAATATTTGAGTATCTTGTAATTGATTGTTGGTGATTTTTGTTGATTAATGATTTTACTCTTTATCATTGAATTAAGTACATGAATTTCTATATCATATATTCGAATATTGTGATTATGAATACGGGTAACTAAACTCCATAACTATGGTCGTGGGAACAATAGGCGAAAAATGAGGTAAAAACTAACTAAAATAACAATTCTAGAATAATGTCTTGCATGTATTGATAATTCTTTTGCTTAGAAGTCTTTTTAACGGATGGCCAACGTTAAAACTCGCCTTAATGCTACTTGCCGGACCAAGGAGGTAGATAATAGGAAAAAAATTATCAACATAGATTTAGTGTATACTATCTAATAGGCTAGTATTGAATGGGACGAGGTAATAACATAGTCAAACATCGAATACGATGCTTAATATGAGGTAAATGTAAGGGTTAGTATAGCAACACACGTAGCCGGACCAAGATGCGGAGTGAAATTTCTATATGCTGGACCAAGGATATAGAAATACATAAATTATCACTTTGCATGCAAGATACTAGGAAAGAATTGTTATAGTTAGAATTATCAGGTTATGAACTTGTGGGGAACACGCAAACCCTAGTTACTTTTATTAGTTGATTAAACTCCAACATTCGAAGCTATTAAGTGTCTCTATAGTTTTGCTAGTTATTATCATTTATTCAGAAATAGAAAACCCCTGTTTTATCATTTTTGCTTTCCAAGGAAGTAATTGACTGAACAATAGTAATAATAGATTGAAGTTAAGTCTAAACTATTTTCCTCATGGGAACGATCCCAACCTCACTAGTTGGGTTATTTATATGACACGACCGCTTTACTTCTTATTTGAGAAGTAAGTTTGAGTGTATCAAGATGGTGTTTGGATATAAGTTAAAATTTAACTAATTAGCCTTAGAAAGACATTAAGTTTTTCAAATACTTAATGTAATTTAGTTGGTAAATATAGTGTTAGAAGTAGTTAAAACATAATTAATTAGACTTAGAAAGTCTTTAAGTTCTTCAAATAATTTAATGTGATTTAGTTGATGAATATAGTGTTTTAGTTAAGTTAAAGCTTCACTAATTAGAGTTACAAAGTTGTTAAGTTTTCCAAACAAGTAATGTGATTTAGTTGGTGAATAGTGTTAGAACTAAGTTAAAACTTAACTATTAAATTTAGAAAATTTGTTAAGTTAGTCAAATAAGTTAATGTGATTTCTTTGGTGAATGTAGTGTTTGAAGTAGGTGAAAACTTAACTAATTAGACATAGAAAGTCTTTAACTTCTTCAAATAAATTAATGTGATTTAGTTGATGAATATAGTGTCTTAGTTAAGTTAAAAATTCAGTAATAAGCCTTAGAAAGTCTTTAAGTTCTCCAAATACTTAATGTGATTTAGTTGGTGAATATAGTGTTAGAAGTAAGTTAAAACTTAACTAATTAGACTGAGAAAGTTATTATGTTTTCCAAATAAGTAATGTGATTTCGTTGGTGAATATAGTGTTTGGAAGTAAGTTAAAACTTAACTAATTAGAATTAAAAAGTCATTAACTTCTCCAAATACTTAATGTGATTTAGTTGGTAAATACGGTGTTATAAGTAAATTAAAACTTAATTAATTCGACTTAGGAAGTTGTTAAGCTTTTCAAATTAGTAATGTAATTATGTTGGTGAATATAGTGTTTGGAAGTAAGTCAAACTTAACTAATCAGACTTACAAAGTCTTTAAGTTCTCCAAATACTTAATGTGATTTACTCGGTGAATATAGTGTTAGAAGTAAGTTAAACCTAAACTATTAGCCTTAGAAAGTATTTAAGTTTCCCAAATACTTAACATGATTTAGTTAGTCAATATAGTGTTAGAACTTACTTAAAACATAACTAATTAGACTTAGGAAGTTGTTAAGTTTTCCAAACAAGTATGTGATTTCGTTGGTGAATAGTATTAGAAGTATGTTAAAACATAACTAATTAGACTTAGAGAAATTGTTAAAATCTTCAAGTATGTTAATTTGATTTAATTGGTAAATATAGTGTTTGAATTAAGTTAAAACTTAACTGATTAGACTTAGAAAGTCATTAAGTTATCCAAATACTTAATTGTATTTAGTTTGTCAGTAAAGAGTTAGAAGTAAGTTAAACCTAACCTAATTAGCCTTAGAGAGTCTTTAAGTTCTCCAAATATTTAATGTGATTTAGTTGATGAATATAGTGTTTTAATTAAGTTAAAACTTAACTAATCAGACTTAGAAAGTCTTTAAGTTCTCCAAATACTAAATGCGATTTAGTTGGTGAATATAGTGTTAGAAGTAAGTTAAAACTTAACAAATTAGACTTACAAGGTTGTTAACTTTTCCAAACAAGTAATGTGATTTTACTGGCGAATAGTGCTACTAGTAAGTTAAAATTTAACTAATTAGACTTAACAAAATGGTTAAATTCTTCAAATAAGTTAATGTGATTTAATTGGTGAATATAGTGTTTGAATTAAGTTAAAACTTAACTAGACTTAGAATGTCTTTATGTTCTTCAAATAAGTTAATGTTGTTTAGTTGATTAATATAGTGTTTTAGTTATGTTCAAACTTAACTAATTAGACTAAGAAAGTTGTTAAGTTTTCAAAATAAGTAATGTGATATCGTTGGTGAATAGTGTTAGAAGTAAGTTAAAACTCACTAATTAGACTTAGAAAAATTGTTTAGTTATTCAAATATGTTAATGTGATTTATTTGGTGAATATAGTGTTTGTATTAAGTTAAAACTTAACTAATTAGACTTCAAATAAGTTAATGTGATTTATTATGTGAATATAGTGTTTGAATTAAGTTAAAACTTAACTAATTAGACTTAGAAAGTCTGTAAGTTCTTCAAATAAGTGAATGTGGTTTAGTTGATGAATATTGTGTTTTAGGTGAGTTAAAACTTAACTAATTAGACTTAGAAAGTTGTTAATTTTTCAAAACAAGTAATTTGATTTTGTTGGTGAATAGTGTTAGAAGTAAGTTAAAACTTAACTAATTAGACTTAGAAAAATTGTTCAGTTAATCAAATAAGTTAATGTGATTTATTTGGTGAATACAGTGTTTGGAAGTAAGTTAAAACTTAACTAATTAGACTTAGAAAGTCTTTAAGTTCTCCAAATAAGCTAATGTGATTTAGTTGATGAATATAGTATTTTAATTAAGTTAAAACTTAATTAATTAGCCTTACAAAGTCTTTAAGTTTTCCAAATACTTAATATGATTTAGTTGGTGAATATAGTGGTTGGGAAGTAAGTTAAAACTTAACTAATTAGACTTCGAATGTCTTTAAGTTCTTCAAATTTTCAACTAACTTTTGTTTGTGAATAAGGAAATATTCTTCCTCCATGTCTCGCAAGTAATGATGATGGAGCTGATCAGGATGGTGATGAGAATGATAAGTGTGATAAGAAGAGTGACAGAGATAACGAGTAGTTGTATTGGTTTGACATTATAGACTTCTATATTTTTGGAATTGATTGATTGTATTTTAGTTTAATTTGAAGTTGGATGAAGTTTATTTTGAAATAGTTTAATTTATATTTTGAAAATATTGTGTTGTTTTGTTTGGATGAAGTTTCTTTCAAAATAACTCATTTGGAATTCTTTAAGTTGGATGAAGTTTATTTTGAAATAGCTTATTTGAAATTCTTTGGGTTGTTTTGATATAAATATAAAGGTGGGATACTCAAATTGCAGCTCAATGCTGCCAGATTTGTAGCAGAAATACCGACCTCCGGAGGTCGGAATCTAAAAAATAAGAAATAGAAATACCAACCTCCAGAGGTCAGAATCTAAAAAAAGAAATAAAAATACCGACCTCCGGAGGTCAGAATCTGAATAATAAGAAATAAAAATACCGACCTCTAGAGGTCGGAAACTTAAAATGAAAAATACAAATACCGACCTCCGGAGGTCGGAATCTCAAAAATAAGAAATAAAAATAACAACCTCCAAAGGTCAAAATCTAAAAAATAGGAAATATAAATACCGACCTAAGGAAGTCGGAAACTAATGAATAAGAAATAGAAATACAGACATATAACGACCTGTTTAGTCGTTTTGAGAAGCAGATTTTATTTCTGGAAAAACTGCCTGAGTCGACGGAACCCACGACGGACCGTCATGGGCACGACGGACCGTCGAGGGTGTCTCGTTCCAAAACACTTAGAATTCTGAAATTTGAGTACTGAAATCGACTCTCTGAACTTCGTGACGACATGGTAGGACGGACCGTCGTGGGCACGATGGACCGTCACAGATTCTTCAAGGAAATTGAGTCTCTAAACTTTGTGACGGAAGCAGCAGGACGGACCGTCGCAGGCACGACGGGCCGTCATAGGCTGCGTAATCCCAGGCTGGGTCGGATTTCTGTTTAAGTTTTAAAGGGGCATTTTGGACTATTCCTACTATAATTATAAATTTAGTGGGTTATTGTTAATAATTTAACTACTTGGGGGTTAAAGGAGATAACCTTGGATTAATTAGTGGGTTATTCTATTATCTTTTATACTTAATTATATGCTAATTAGGGTAAAAGAAAGAGGGTTTGAATAAGAAAAATAGAAAGAACAAGGAGAGGGAAAGAGAAACGATCGAGAGAGATACGAACGAAGAGGAAACACAAGCTTTGGGGAATTTGCTTGCTTGATCACGAATCTTCGGTGGAGGTAGGTTATGGTTTATGCTATTCGTAGTAAACTCTTAATAGCGAATGATATGTATTGGTAGTATTGTAAACCCTGCTATATGCTTAATTGTATGCTTGCATAAATGTGATTATATAATTGTGATAAAATAAGCATGATGAAGCTATTGAATCCTAAATCTTGAAAAACCCTAATCTACTTTGTTAATGATGATGCCTTGGTATAAAAGAAGGCTTGATGAACTAACATAATGAGATTGATGATGCCTTGGTATAAAAGAAGGCTTTATGAACTAACATAATGAGATTGATGATGCCTTGGTATAAAAGAAGGCTTGATGAACTAACATAATGAAATTGATGATGCCTTGGTATAAAAGAAGGATTGATGAATTGATAGAATGAGATTAGTGGAGCGGGTGTCATGAACTGACACGTAGAATTAGGGGATCGGGTGTCATGAACCGACACATAGAATTAGGGGATCGGGTGTCATGAACCGACACGTAGTATTAGAGGATCGGGTGTCACGAACCGACACGTAGAATCAGGGGATCGGGTGTCACGAACCGACACGTAGAATTAGGGGATCGGAGTGTCACGTTCCGACACATAGTAGTAGGGGAGCAGAGTGTCACGTACCGACACGAGAGGAATAAAGATAATGAATCTTGAAAGATGTTAATATACTCAATCTAATGAACCTTATTCCCAAATGAGTATGGTATTGAGGCTTGAGTCCTCATGGGTGAACTTGGCGGTACTTATTAATGATTATAGTAATTGTTGTTGCTACATGTTGAGTATTGTAGTTGATTTATGATATTATCTGATATATACTATTTTATATTTTTAGTTGGCTGATCATACCTACTCAGTACTTGTGTTTTGTACTGACCCCTACTTGTATGTTTCTTTCTTTGTTATTTGTGGAGTGCAGGAACCGTACCGTCGTCTTCAACTCAACCGCAAATCTAGCCAAACTTCATTATATTGGATTTCAGGGTGAGCTAATGCTTCTAGCTTGGACTTGATCTTCTTCCTCATGTCTTGATGCCTTGAAGTTCCGGCATGGACTAGCTTTTTAATTATTTTAGCTTCTTAAGAATACTCTTAGTTTAGTAATTTGAACATAGATGTTCTTGTGATGATGACTTCCAGATTTTGGGGAAAATAATAGATGTTGAGTTTTTAGAAGTTATTGAATTGATTTTTATTAATGAGTTAAGTCTTCCGCATTGTATTGTGTTCATTATGTTTGAAATGTTGGGGTTTAGATTGGTTGGTTCGCTCACTTAGTAGGATAAGTGTGGGTGCCACTCGCGGCTCGGATTTGGGTCGTGACAAACTTGGTATCAGAGCATTAGGTTCGTTGGTCTCATCACACAAGAACGAGTCTAGTATAGTCTTAAGGAATGGTAGGGGGACGCCTTTAATTTTCTTTGAGAGGCTATAATACTTTAGGAAAATTCCATTCTTTCTTTCTTTGTTTCGTGCTATTACTTGGATCCAATTGATACAAATTGGTATCTAGGTGATACAAATTGGTATCTGACCATCTTCACTCTATTTCGCAGATGGTTAGAACTAGAGCAACGACTGCACCAACACCAACACCGGCAAGACAGGATGTGTCTGAGCCAGCCACTGGGGCTGTAGCTCGAAGAGGAGTAGTGGCGAGAGGCCGTGGAAGAGGTCGTGGGAGGACGTCCTCTAGAGGAAGAGGACAAGCACCTAGACCATCTGGTACTAGGGCGGTGACTCCTCCACCAACTGAGGAAGTGGTAAGGGGAGGGGGGTGAGGGGGAGAATGAACAAGTACAGAATGAGGAATTGCCACCCCAACCTACCCCAGAGATGATCAATCAGGTTCTTTCTTATCTTAGCGGGTTATCTGATCAGGGCCAGACACCTCCAGTGTTCTCTGCACCAGCACCTCAGGTTCCGGAGGTAGAATATGCAGCTATTGTTGCTCCCCGCATAGATGCCTCATTGAAATAGGCACGTTTCCTCGTCTTACTACAGGGCCTATAATGACACATGATCAGCATGAACTTTTCAGAAAGTTCTTGAAATTGAAACCTCCAGTCTTCAAGGGTGCTGAATCTGAGGATGCCTACGATTTTCTGGTTGACTGTCATGAGCTACTACACAAGATGGCTATAGTAGAACGGTTTGGTGTAGAGTTTGTGACTTATCAGTTTCAAGGGAACGCCAAAATGTGGTGGCGATCACATGTTGAGTGTCAACCAACAGAGGCACCACCTATGACTTGGGCATCATTCTCTAGCTTGTTTATGGAGAAGTATATCCCCCGGACCTTGAGGGATAGGAAAAGAGATGAGTTCTTGAGCCTAGAGCAAGGTAGGATGTCGGTTACTGCATATGAGGCTAAGTTTCGTGCATTATCCAGGTATGCCACCCAACTTTGTTTCAGTCCACAAGAGCGGATTCACCGTTTTGTGAAGGGTTGAGGTCAGAATTGCGGATTTCAGCCTTACAGGTAGCGGCTACGACAAAATCCTTTCAATAAGTGGTAGACTTCGTGATAGAGGTGGAAGGAGTGAAGCCAGATGACTTCACCATGGCATCGACATCAAAAAGGTTTCGAAAGGGAGGTGAGTTTAATGGTTCTTACTCTAGAGGACAGGGTTCAGGAGGTTACTCAGTCCGACCAATTCAGTCTTCACTACAGACTGTAGTTGGGGGTCCACCTCAGACCGGTAAACACTTCTCTAAGAGACCTATGCTAGACCCCAGAGAATGTTATGGATGTGGGGAGACTGGACATATTAGGAGGAATTGTCCAAAACAGAGTTATAGACCCCCAATAGTTAGAGGTAGAGGTGGTCATGGTAGAGGCCGTTATTCTGGAGGACGTGGTGGCCGAGGTAATGGTGGTCACCAAAACGGCCGGGGTGACGGGCAAACTGGAGCCACTACAGCACAACATGGTAGGGGCAACAGGAAGACAGGTGATAGGTCCCATTAGTATGCTTTCCCCGGGCGGTCTGAAGCGGAGACATCTGATGCTGTTATCACAGGTAATCTTTTGGTTTGTGATTGCATGGCTTCTGTATTATTTGATCTTGGCTCCACATTTTCAGATGTATCTTCCTCATTTGCTACTGGTCTTAATTTACCTTGTGAATTGCTTGACATACCTATTCGTGTGTCTACTCCGGTGGGTGAGTCTATGATAGTTGAAAAAGTATATAGGTCTTGTTTGGTGACTTTTGTGGGGAGCAACACTTATGTAGATTTGGTTATCTTTGAAATGGTTGACTTCGATGTAATTCTGGGTATGACTTGGCTTTCTCCAAATTTTGCAATCTTGGATTGTAATGCTAAAACTGTGACGTTAGCCAAGCCTGGGACAGATCAGTTAGTCTGGGAGGGCGACTACACTTCCACTCCGGTTCGTATCATCTCCTTTCTTCGTGCTAAGAAAATGGTTAGCAAAGGGTGTTTAGCTCTCTTGGCATATCTCAGGGATGACACTACCCAAGTACCTTCAATTGAGTCGGTTTCGGTAGTCCGTGAGTTTCTGGATGTTTTCCCTGCAGATCTTCCTGGTATGCCACCGGATAGAGATATTGATTTTTGCATTGATCTGGAACCGGGTACTCGCCCCATTTCTATACCCCCTTATAGAATGGCTCCCGCGGAGTTAAGAGAGTTAAAGGCCCAACTTCAAGAGTTGTTGAGCAAAGGCTTCATTAGACCAAGTGCATCTCCTTGGGGTGCTCCGGTGTTATTTGTGAAGAAGAAGGATGGGAGTTTTCGGATGTGCATAGACTACCGGCAGTTGAACAAGGTAACTATTAAGAACAAGTATCCCATTCCTCGCATTGATGACTTGTTCGATCAGTTACAAGGTGCTTGTGTCTTCTCTAAAATTTACTTGAGATCCGGTTATCATCAATTTAAAATACGGGCAACGGATGTGCCAAAGACTGCTTTTCGAACTATGTATGGGCATTACGAATTTGTAGTGATGTCTTTTGGTCTTACGAATTCCCCTGCTACTTTCATGAGCTTGATGAACGGGATTTTTAAGCCATATCTGGATCTCTTTGTGATCGTATTCATTGATGATATACTGATATACTCAAAGACCAAGAAGGAACATGAGGAGCATTTGAGAATTGTGTTGGAAGTATTAAGGGAGAAAAGGATGTATGCCAAGTTCTCCAAGTGTGAGTTTTGGTTAGAATCAGTGTCCTTCTTGGGGCACGTGGTTTCTAAGGATGGAGTGATGGTGGAGCCTTCTAAGATTGAAACAGTGAGGAATTGGGTAAGACCTACTAATGTGTCAGAAATAAGGAGCTTTGTTGGTTTAGCTAGCTACTACCGTCGATTTGTCAAGGGATTCTCTTCTATTGCTTCCCACTTGAAGAACTTGACTAAGCAGAATGTTCCATTTGTATGGTCGGATGAATGTGAGGAAAGCTTTCAAAAACTCAAGACCTTGCTGACTACTGCACCTATCCTTACCTTGCAAGTAGAGGGTAAGAATTTCATTGTTTATTGAGATGCATCTTATTCTGGTTTGGGTGCAGTGCTAATGCAAGAGAAGAATGTAAATGCTTATGCTTCGAGACAATTAAAGGTGCACGAACGCAATTACCTGACCCATGATTTGGAATTGGCCGCGGTAGTATTTGCATTAAAGCAATGGAGACACTATCTGTATGGGGTTATGTGTGAAGTATATACGGATCATCGTAGCCTACAGTATGTCTTTACTCAGAAAGATTTGAATTTGAGACAGATGAGATGGATGGAACTACTGAAGGACTACGATATCACTATTCTGTATCATCCGGGAAAAGCTAATGTTGTGGCAGATGCTTTAAGTAGAAAGGCAGGAAGCATAGGAAGTCTAGCTCATTTGCAAGTTTCTAGACGCCCGTTGGCTAGAGAAATCCAAAACTTGGCTAATGACTTTATGAGGCTAGAAGTAAATGAGAAGGGAGGATTTTTGGCCCGTGTGGAGGCGAGATCTTCTTTTCTTGACAAGATCAAGGGAAAACAGTTTGATGATGAGAAACTAAGTCGAATTCGGGATATGGTGTTGTGAGGAGAGGCTAAAGAAGCAATAATCGATGAGGAAGGTGTTTTGAGGATTAAGGGAAGGGTATGTGTGCCCCGTGTTGATGATTTGAATCACACTATTCTTACAGAGGCTCATAGTTCCGGATATTCTATACATCCTGGTGCAACCAAGATGTAGCGTGACCTAAAGCAACACTTTTGGTGGAGTAGAATGAAGCGATACATTGTTGATTTTGTTGCCAAATGTCCAAATTGTCAGCAAGTAAAATATGAACACTAGCGGCCCAGAGGAACACTTCAGAGAATGACCATTCCGGAATGGAAGTGGGAGAGAATTGCAATGGACAGTTTAACTAAGTCTGCTCACTTCATTCCGGTCAAGGTGACCTACAATGCAGAGAAGTTAGCCAAACTCTACATCTCAGAAATCGTTCGATTGCATGGAGTTCCACTTTCCATCATATCAGATAGGGGTACGCAGTTTACTTCTAAGTTTTGGAGAACATTGCATGCAGAATTAGGTACTAGGTTGGACCTTAGTACTGCATTTCACCCTCAGACTGATGGTCAGTCTAAGCGAACGATTCAGGTGTTGGAAGATATGCTTCGTGCATGTGTGATAGAATTTGGTGGTCATTGGGATAACTTCTTACCCTTAGAGCGGAGTTTTCATACAATAGTAGCTATCACTTTAGTATGTACATGGCCCCATTTGAAGCATTGTATAGGAGGAGATGTAGGTCTCCCATTGGTTGGTTTGATGCATTTGAGGTTAGACCTTCGGGTACTGACCTTTTGAGGGATTCATTGGAGAAAGTGAAATCTATTCAAGAAAAGCTTTTAGCGGCGCAAAGTAGGCAAAAGGAGTATGCAGATCGAAAGGTTAGAGACTTGGAGTTTATGGAGGGTGAGCAAGTCTTGCTGAAGGTTTCGCCCATGAAAGGGGTGATGCGGTTTGGTAAAAGAGGTAAGCTAAGCCCAAGGTATATTGGACCATTTGAAGTACTTAAGCGAGTAGGGGAGGTGGCTTATGAATTAGCCTTTCCTCCAGGGCTGCCTGGAGTGCATCCGGTATTTCATGTGTCCATGTTGAAAAGATACCATGGGGAAGGAAACTTACATCATTCATTGGGATTTAGTTCTGCTTGATGAGAATTTGTCTTATGAGGAGGAGCCGGTTGCCATTCTAGATAGAGAAATTCGCAAGTTGAGATCAAGAGATATTGCATCCATCAAATTTCAATGGAAGAATCGACCAGTTGAAGAGGCCACTTGGGAGATGGAGGCTGATATGCAAAAAAGATACCCCCACCTGTTTACAGATTCAGGTACTCCTTTTTGCCCTTGTTTTTCTTCTTGTGATCGTTCGAGGACGAACGAAGGGTAAATTGGTATCTATTGTAACGACATGTTTAATCGTTTTGAGCAGCAGATTTTATTTCTGGAAAAACTGCCTGAGTCGACGGAACCCACGACGGACCGTCATGGGCACGACAGACCGTCGAGGGTGTCTCATTCCAAAACACTTAGAATTCTGAAATTTGAGTACTGAAATCGACTCTCTGGACTTTGTGACGACATGGCAGGACGGACCGTCGTGGGCACGACGGACCGTCAAAGATTCTTCAAGGAAATTGAGTCTCTGAACTTTGTGAAGGAAGCAGCAGGACGGACCGTTGCAGGCACGACGGGCCGTCACAGGCTGCGTAATCCCGGGCTGGGTCGGATTTCTTTTTAAGTTTTAAAGGGGCGTTTTGGACTATTCATGCTATAATTATAAATTTAGTGGGTTTTTGTTAATAATTTAACTACTTGGGGGTTAAAGGAGATAACCTTGGATTAATTAGTGGGTTATTCTATCATCTTTTATACTTAATTATATGCTAATTAGGGTAAAAAAGAAAGAGGTTTGAATAAGAAAAATAGAAAGAACAAGGAGAGGGAAAGAGAAACGATCGAGAGAGATACGAACGAAGAGGAACACAAGCTTTGGGGAATTTGCTTGCTTGATCACGAATCTTCGGTGGAGGTAGGTTATGGTTTATGCTATTCGTAGTAACTCTTAATAGAGAATGATATGTATTGGTAGTATTGTAAACCTGCTATATGCTTAATTGTATGCTTGCATAAATGTGATTATATAATTGTGATAAAATAAGCATGATGAAGCTATTGAATCCTAAATCTTGAAAAACCCTAATCTACTTTGTTAATGATGATGCCTTGGTATAAAAGAAGGCTTGATGAACTAACATAATGAGATTGATGATGCCTTGGTATAAAAGAAGGCTTGATGAACTAACATAATGAGATTGATGATGCCTTGGTATAAAAGAAGGATTGATGAATTGATAGAATGAGATTAGTGGAGCGGGTGTCACGAACCGACACGTAGAATTAGGGGATCGGGTGTCATGAACCGACACGTAGAATTAGGGGATCGGGTGTCACGAACCAACACGTAGAATTAGGGGATCGGGTGTCACGAACTGACACGTAGAATTAGGGGATTGGGTGTCACGAACCGATACGTAGAATTTGGGGATCGGAGTGTCACGTTCCGACACATAGTAGTAGGGGAGCAGAGTGTCACGTACCGACACGAGAGGAATAAAGATAATGAATGTTGAAAGATGTTAATATACTCAATCTAATGAACCTAATTCCCAAATGAGTATGGTATTGAGGCTTGAGTCCTCATGGGTGAACTTGGCGGTACTTATTTATGATTATAGTAATTGTTGTTGCTACATGTTGAGTATTGTAGTTGATTTATGATATTATCTGATATATACTGTTTTCTATTTTTAGTTGGCCGATGATACCTACTAAGTACTTGTGTTTTGTACTGACCCCTCCTTGTATGTTCTTTCTTTGTTATTTGTGGAGTGCAGCAAATGTACCGTCGTCTTCACCTCAACCGCATCACTAGCCAGTCTTCATTATATCGGATTTCAGGGTGAGCTAATGCTTCTAGCTTGGACTGGATCTTCTTCCTCATGTCTTGACGCCTTGAAGTTCTGGCATGGACTAGCTTTTTAATTATTTTAGCTTCTTAAGAATATTCTTAGTTTAGTAATTTGATCATAGATGTTCTTGTGATGATGACTTCCAGATTTTGGGGAAAATAATAGATGTTGAGTTTTTAGAAGTTATTAAATTGAGTTTTATTAATGAGTTAAGTCTTCCGCATTGTATTTTGTTCATTATGTTTGAAATGTTGGGGTTTAGATTGGTTGGTTCGCTCACATAGTAAGATAAGTGTGGGTGCCACTCGCGGCTCGGATTTGGGTCGTGACAAGACATCGGAAGGTCGGAATCTGAAAAATAAGAACTAAAAATACCGAACTCCAGAGGTCGGAATCAAAATAATAAAAAATGAAAATATCGACCTCCAAAGGTCTGAATCTAAAAGATAGGAAATAAAAATACTTACTTCCGAAGGTTAGTATTCTAAAATTTGATAGTCAGAAATTCTGACATCCGAAAGATGAAAAAAATAAAAATAAAAAATAAAAAAAGTATATTAAACCGACCTCCAGAAGTCGGAAAATAAAATAAAAAATTTTACCGACATAAACTAAAACTGACCTCTACAGGTCAGTACATACTGACCTCTAGAGGTCAGAATTGAATAATGACCAAACTTTTTCTGCCTTAAGCTGGGAAGTCAATTTTTGATCGGTATTATAGGAATACTGACCTCTGGAGGTCGTTATTTCTAGGTCGGTATTCACTATCTTTTTAGTAGTGTAAGGTTTCCATTTCCTAATGAGTTAAAGCCGGAATAGGAAGGGCGTAGTTCAAATCCATAGGCCAAATAGTTTCCCATCTTAAAGCCAATAAGATGTTATCTAAGGGGGTATTTATATCACTTAGTCGAAGTCAATGACTTAGAACATGAAGTTCCCTCCATAGACTTTGTGTCCATAGTGAATGAGTTTCAAGATGTCTTTCTGGAGGAATTACTAGGAATCCCTCCTAAACGCGAAATTGACTTTGTTGTTGACTCATATCCCAACACCAAACCAATTTTCGTTCCTCCCTATAGATAGGATCTAGCTCAACTCAAAGAGTTGAATTTGCAGTTAAAAGATCTACTGTATAAGGGTTTCATCCTGCTGTGCATATCCCCATGGGGTGCTCCAGTGTTGTTCGTTAAGAACAAGGATGGAACCCTTAGAATGTGTATCGATTATCGGCAACTCAGCAAAATCACTGTAAAGAACAAATACCCTCTTCCCAGGATTGATGATCTATTTGATCAGCTCCAAGGTTCAAGTTTCTTTTCTAAAATAGATATCCGGTCAGGGTATCACCAGCTTAGAGTGAGAAAAGAGGGTATTCCTAAGACTGATTTCCGTACTAGTATGGTCATTACGAGTTTCTTGTCATGTCATTTTATCTCACTTATGCATCAGCCGCGTTTATAGACTTATTAATAGAGTCTTCCGTGAATACCTTGTGTAACACCCGTAGCAAAATAAATGAAAAATTAGTCTTTCAGAAAAATCTACAGGTGCTACCAACTGTGGCATCGACGGACCGAAGCCTGAACCACGGTCCGTCCTGCACAACCGTCGATGGGATCAGAAACTCTCAAAAATTATAGCCTAGAAAAATTGGTCAAGTCTTGGACAAGGAACGAACTTACAATTCGTAGGTCAAACGACGGTTCGTAGTCCGTGACCGTCGATCAAGACTCCCTTCAACCACTCTCAGACAAGAGCTATGGATGACCAGCATGGTTTGTAGGGTGACATACTGTCCGTAGGTCTAACCATGGTGGAAAATTTGCAGCCAGTTAAGGGGAAATGCGGTTGGGTCAACTTAAAATGATCATAAATCTTAGCACAAGATGAAATAGGTCTCCCATGACCTACCCACAGATAGATAATTGAATTGTATTTCCATCGCCACCGACCTTGATAAAATTAGACCTCTGATTAAAAAGTTATGCCCATTTTAGTAAAGTCCTGTCGAACAGGCCCTCACGCCGGACCCAACGACGTGGCTTCAGGCGCACGACAGACCGTCAGTCCTGGCCATCGTCAGGCCCGACAGCAACCTTCCCAGGGGTCTTTTTGACCTTTCCCACTCTATTTAAACCCTAATTTACGTTGTTTTGACCCTAAATTCATCAGATTTTAGTCAGTTTAAGCCCAGAGACATAATTAAAACATATCCAAGTCAAATCATTAAATCAAAACTTACAAAATTAGAAGCAAGAGAGGAGAAAATTGCACAAGAACCCTAAATCAAGAACTCCACAAGCTCCAGCAGTTCCATCTCCGAAACTTAAGTATTTTTTCGTGAATTTCATCACCACGTATGTGGGATTTCACTAGTGGGTTCCTTTCACCCATTGGGTCCTTAATTTCAATCAGTTATCGATTCTCTTATTATGATTAAACGTAGGGTTTCTATTTCTTTGATATAACTTCATGAATTTATTAAATATATGTTCAAAATCAGATTATCATGTTATTACTCTAATTATCGCATGAATTTCAGAACCCTATCTTTGTATTTATTTAGTTCTTGAACTACACATGCTAGGTCATATATTTCAGACACTTTAGATATACATGCCTCAGTTATAAATGCATAATTACCAGATTAATTGTTGCATTCTAAGTTTACATGTTCAGTTTTGAGCTATCAAGTATTTACAGAAATTCAGATATAATCAGTTAATTTACATAATTCATTGAGAGTAGCATAATACCGAGTTGGACTAGGGTTTAGCGTACCCAATATTCCCAAAACTACTAGTCGGGTAGGTTGTAATTCCCCTCTGTGGGAAAACAGTATAGTGATCACGCCAGCATGCCTTTATACCTTTGGAAAGCTACAATGGGTACTCTTGATGGGGCTTATACATCGGACTCCACATTTAGCTCATGTGGTTTTATTATTGGTTATTAGTAGCTCCCACAATTCAGCCAGACAGTCTACATTGACCATTAATTAGTATATTCAGTATTCAATTTCAGCACGTTATGAATTGGTCATTGCATCCAGTTAGCTCATAAATCAGCACATCACGTTCAGATTATTATACTTTTTTTGTGCTTGCTCAGTTATGTTTTATTTCAACTTTACTCAATCCTACATGCTCAGTAACTTTCAAGTACTGATGCATACGTGTGCTACATCTTCTCGTGATGAAGGTTCCGGTTCTCAGCATCTTGTTCACGCATAGATTAATTTCCCCATCTCCAGTTCAGCAGATTCAGTGGTGAGTCCTCATTCTACGAGGACAACTGTCATGAGTTTCATTTCAGTCTTTAGTCATTTAGTTTAAGTTTTTGCTAGATTTAGCAGGGGCTTGTCCCAGTATTTCTAGTCTATTTTAGTTGCTATTTTCAGACATAGTTAGATTCATCTTAGTATTGAGTTAATATTTCTTTTGTATTAAATTCATGTTTTCAAATATATCAGTTATAGAATATGGGTATTCCCCATCTTTTCATTTTAAGTATGATTTAGCTTCCGCAACAGTTTATTATCTTTAGTATGCTAATGATCATGCCAATAGGGTTAGCTAGGGATCACTTGTGGTCCTAGGTTCCGTGTCATTATCTCGAGGGTAGCTCGGGGTGTGACAACACTTTGTATCAAATCACTAGGTTCAAGAGTCCTAAGATTAATGAAAAAGCCGAACTAAGTCCTTTTCATGGGTGTGAAAGTGCACCACATCTAATGTTAGGGAAGCTATAAAGTGTTTTAGGAAAAACTTCACTTTCTTGTTACTCTTATCGTGCGTAAGGTATGATATAATTCCATTATAAGTCGACGTTGAGTCTTTAAGATCATGCTTTCTCGTAGAGCTTAGGCATGGAATGCTAATGCACGTAATGCTAAAACAATTCCTCTATTACCAGATAAGAAAGTTCAAATGCAGAATTTTAGAAAGCCAATTCAGCTTTTGGTCAAGAGTATGACCAACCAGAACAATCAGTAGGTTGTAGTTCCTACTAATAGAATTAATCGAGCAATGACAGCCAGAGTTTGTGATTTTGGTAGGATGAATCCTTCGAAGTTTTTTGGGTCGCATGATGGTAAGGACCAATAAAAGTTCATTGATGAACTCAAGAAAATATTGTGTGTGATTTCAGTAACTGGTGGTGATATGTGAGATTGGCATTCTACAAACTCAATGATGTGAGTCACATATGGTTCACTCAGTGGAAAGACAACAGAGATGACTTTGCCTTTTGTAACTCAATATAGCAGTCCAATTCAATATAAGTCCAGAAACTCTCTCAGAACCCTTCTCAGTCTCTACTACAGTCGGTGACCCAGTTATACCTAGATGGGTATACAGAAATTGCCCTATCACAATCTCTCATAAAGTCACCTCAGCAGATCTAGTAGAGTTTGAAATCGTAGACTTCGATGTCATTCTAGGCATGGATTGGTTACACTCATGTTATGCCTTAGTCGATTTTAAAACTAGGATTGTTCGTTTTTCAGTTTCCAGACAAACCAATCTTAGAGCGGAAGGATAGTAGCCTAGCGCCTATGGGTCGATTTATTTCTTACCTTAAGGCCAGAAAGATGATATCTAAGGGTTATCTCTATCATTTAGGTCGGGTTAAGGATTCTAGCCTTGAAACTCCATCTCTTGAGTCAGTTCCAGTAGTCTGTGAATTTCCAGAAGTATTTCCAAAAGATCTTTCGGGGTTCCTCCCAAAAGGGAAATCGACTTTGGAATTAATATCCTTCAAGATACCCAGCCTATTCCTATTCCGCCTTACAGAATGGCTCCAGCAAAGCTTAAGGAATTGAAAGAGTAGTTGAAAGATCCTCTAGATAAGGGTTTCATCAGACCTAGTATTTCAACAAGGGTGCACCAGTATTGTTCGTAAGGAAGAAAGATGGTTCTCTCAGAATGTGCATTGACTATAGAAAGTTGAACAAGATCACAATCAAGAATAAGTATCCCATCCCCAGGATTGATGACTTGTTTGACCAACTTCAGGGTGCTAGTCATTTCTCAAATATAGACCTCTGATAAGGTTATCATCATCTTAGAGTCAGAGATAGTGACATTCCAAAAACAACCTTCAGAACTCGTATGGTCATTATGAATTTATAGTTATATCGTTTTGACTAACCAATGATCCTGCAACTTTCATGGATTTGATGAACAGAGTGTTCAAACAATACTTATACTTGTTAATTATCGTCTTCATAGATGATATCTCATTTACACTAAGAGTGAGAAAGAACATGGAAGTCATTTGAGAGTTGTGTAGACCCTCAAAGATCTCCAGTTATTTGCTAAGTTCAATAAATGTTAGTTTTGGTTGCAATCCGTTGCTTTCCTTAGTCACATTGTATCTAGTGAAGGGATTATTGTTGATTCAGAAAAGATAGAAGCAGTGAAACAATGGCCAGACCTACCTCTACTACAGATATCAGAAGTTCTTAGGTCTAGTAGGTTATTACAGAAGGTTCGTGGATGGATTTTCATCCATAGCCTCACCATTGACTAGGTTGACTCAGAAGATTGGTCAAGTTTGAATGGGTAGATGATTGTGAGATAAGGTTCGCAGAATTGAAAACTACATTGACTACAACTCTTGTATTGACTCTACAAGAGGGTTCATATGATTATGTGATCTATTGCGATGCATCCAGAGTTGGCCTTTATTGTGTGTTGATGCAAAGAGATGAGGTTATATCTTATGCCTCTAGAAAGCTTAAGGTGCATGAGAAGAACTATCCAACTCATGACCTCGAGCTTGCAGCAGTGGTGTTTGCACTCAAGATATGGAGACACTACTTGTATGGTGTTCATGTAGATGTGTTCACCGATCATAAGAGCCTTCAGTATGTGTTCACCCAGAAAGAGTTGAATCTTCGCCATAGGAGATGTGTTGAGTCCCTAAAGGATTATTATATTAGTGTGCATTATCATCCTGGAAAGCGAATATAGTGGCCGATGCGCTTAGTAGATTATCTATGGGTAGTGTAGCCCATGTTGAGGAAAAAAAAGGAGCTAGTGAAGGATGTTCACAGGCTTGCTCGCTTGGGAGTTAGCCTTATGAGCATATCAGACAGCGGTGTAACAGTTCAGAATGGGGAAGAATCGTCTTTGGTAGTGGAGGTTAAGAAAAATCAAGAGAGTGTCCGATATTGATTGAACTAAAGGGTGCAGTCAACAATCAGAGAGTGGAGGTTTTATCCCAAGGGGGAGATTGTGTACTTCGCTACCAAGGTAGATTGTGTGTTCCTGATGTGGGAGAGTTGAGGCAGCATATTCTTGCAGAAGCTCATAACTCCAGGTATTCTATTCATCCAGGGGCCACTAAGATGTACGCAATCTGCGGGAAATCTATTTGTGGAATGTCATGAAGAGGGATATAGCAGACTTTGTGAGTAAGTGCCCCAATTGCTAGAAAGTCAAGGTAGAACATCAAAAACCATGAGGTGTGACTCAAGAGATCGATATTCCTACTTGGAAGTGGGATGTGATCAATATGGATTTCATCACAGGGTTACCTCTTACTCGTAGACAAATGACTCGATTTGGGTGATAGTTGATAGGATGACGAAGTCTTCTCGCTTTTGGGCGGTCAAGACTACATATTCGGCAGAGGAATATGCCAAGCTTTATCTTACTGAAATTGTGAGGTTGCATGGGGTTCCTTTGTCTATCATCTCATATAGAGGTCCTCAGTTTACCTCTCATTTCTGGAAGTCATTTCAAAAAGGTCTTGGTACTCAAGTTAATCCTAGTACAACATTTCATCCACAAACGGATGGGCAGGCAGAGTGTACCATGAATACCTTAGAGGATATGTTGAGATCTTGTGTGATCGAATTCAAAGGTAGTTGGGATAATCACCTTTCTCTTATTGAGTTTTCCTACAATAATAGCTATCATTCCAGAATTTAGATGGCCCCTTATGAGGCTTTATATGGGCGTAGATGTAGATCTCCTGTTGTTTGGTTTGAAGTAGGTGAAGCCGCTTTGATAGGTCTAGATTAAGTTCATTATGCTATGGAGAAAGTGCAACTCATTAGAGATAGACTTAAGACAGCCCGAAGTCGTCAGAAATATTATGCAAATGTAAGGAGAAGGGAACTAGAGTTCCAAGTTGATGATTCAATTTTTCTGAAAGTCTAACCTATGAAAGGGGTGATGATATTTGGAAAGAAGGGGAAGATCAGTCCTTGATTTTACGCCCTTACAAGATCTTGAAAAGGATTGGCAACGTGGCATATGAGTTAGAGTTGCCAGCAAAACTAGCAGCAGTGCATCCGGTCTTCCACATCTCACTCTTGACGAATTGTGTGGGTGACCCAGCCTCTATAGGTCCATTAGAGAGTGTGGCGGTGAAAGATAGTCTTTCTTATGAGGATGTACCTGTTGAGATTCTTTACCATCAAGTTAAAAGGTTGAGAAAAAAAGAAGTCGCTTCAGTCAAGGTTTTGTGGAGGAGTAAGTCTATAGAGGGAGCTACTTCGGAAGCATAAGCATACATGAAAGCCAAGTATCCTTACCTTTTACCTTCCGATCCCACTCCAGCTTGAGGTAATATTTCCTCTTCAGTTTTACAGTCATTCATGCGTAATTCGGTTTTAGAATCATGTTTCCTCAGTTTGTACTTCCATTTTTAGCATAATTACATGTACTCAGAACTCAATTCAATCATAACTCAGTTCTCAATGTTTAGTAGTGGAGTTTGCATCTCTCTCCCTCTATTTCAGCTAGTTTTGTCTTCATTCGAGGATGAATGTTCCCAAGGGGGAGATAATGTAACACCCCGTAGTCAAAACAGACCAAAAATTAGTTTTTCAGAAAAATCTGCAGGTGCTACCAACAGTGGCATCAACGGGCCATAGCCTGAACCACGGTCCGTGCTGCACAACCGTCGATGGGATCAAAAACTCTCAAAAATTTCAGCCTAGAAAAATTGGTTAAGTCTTGGACGACGGACGGACTTACTGTCCGTAGGTCAAACGACGGTCCTTAGTCCATGACCATCGATCAAGACCCCCTTCAACCACTCTTTGAAAAGAGCTATAGATGACCAGCATGGTTCGAAGGTGGACCTAATGTCCATAGGTGGAAAATTTGCAGTCTGTTAAGGGGAAATGCAATTGGGTCAACTTAAAATGATCATAACTCTTAGCTACAAAATGAAATAGGTCTCCCATGAACTACCCACAGATAGATAATTGAATTATATTTCCATAGCCACCAACGTTGATAAAACCAGACCTTTGAGTAAAAACTTATATCCATTTTTGTAAAGGCCTGTCGAACAGGCCCTCACGACGGACCCAACGAAGCGGCGTCGGGCGCACGACAGACCCTCACTCCGGCCATCGTGAGGCCCAATAGCAACCTTCCCTGGCGTCTTTTTGACCTTTTCCACTCCGCTTAAACCTTAAGTTACATCATTTTGACCCTAAATTGTCAGATTTTAGTCAATTTAAGCCTAGAAACATAATTAAAACATATCCAAGTCAAATCATTAAATCAAAACTTGGAAAATTAGAAGCAAGAGAGGAGGAAAAAGCTCAAGAATCCTAGTTCAAGAACGCCACAAGCTCCAGCAGTTCCAGCCCCAAAACTTAAGTACTTTTCCGTGGATTTCATCACCAGGTATCTGGGATTGCACTAGTGTATTCCTTTCACCATTGAGTCCTTAATTTCTGCCAGTTCTTGATTCTCTTATTATGATTAAACCTAGGGTTCTATTTCTTTGATATAACTTCATGAATTTATTAAATATATGTCCCAAATAAGATTATCATGTTATTATTATAATTATCGCATGAATTTCAGAACCCTAGCTTTTTGGTTCTTTAGTTCATGAACTACACATGCTAGGTCATATATTTCAGACACATTAGATATACATGCCTCAGTTATAAATGCATAATTACCAGATTAATTGTTGCATTCTAAGTTTGCATGTTCAGTTTCGAGCTATCCAGTATTTACAGAAATTCAGATATAATCAGTTAATTTACATAATTCTTTGGGAGTAGCATAATACCGAGTTGGACTAGGGTTTAGCGTACACAATAGTCTCAAAACTACTGGCCCGAGTAGGTTGTAAGTCCCTCTGTGGGCAATCCATTTAGTGATCACGCCAGCATGCCTTTATACCTTTGGCAGGGTATATTGGGTCCTCTTGATGTGCCGTATACATCGGACTCCACATTTAGATCATGTGGTTTAATTTTCGGTTATTAGTAGCTCCCACTGTTCAGTCAGACTCTCTGCATTATATTCAGTATTTAGTTTCAACATGTTATAAATTGTTCATTGCATCCAGTTAGCTCAAAATCAGCACATCACGTTCAGATTATTATACTTGTTTTGGTGCTTGCTCAGTTATGTTTTATTTCAACTTTACTCTATCCTACATGCTCAGTAACTTTCAAGTACTTATGCATACGTGCGCTACATCTTCTCCTGATGTAGGTTTGGGTTCTCAGCATCCAGATCACGCATAGATTAATTTCCCAATCTCCAGTTCAGCAGATTCAGTGGTGAGTCCTCATTCTCCGAGGACAACAGTCATGAGTGTCATTTCAGTCTTTAGTCATTTAGTTTAAGTTTTTGCTAGATTTAGCAGGGGCTTGTCCCAGTATTTCTAGTCTAGTTTAGTGGCTATTTTCAGACATAGTTAGATTCAACTTAGTATTGAGTTAATATTTCTTTTGTATTAAACTCATTGTTTTCAAATATCTGAGGTATAGAATATGGGTATTCCCCGTTTTTTCATTTTAATTATGATTTAGCTTCAACAATAGTTTGTTATCTTTAGTATACTCATGATCATGCAAGCAGGGTTATCTTGGGATCACTTGTGGTCCTAGGATCCGTGTCCGCGTCTCGGGGGTAGCTCGGTGCGTGACACCTTGATTCTTTTTTCACAGTATTCATAGATAACGTATTCATATACTCTAATACAATAGAAGAGCATGAACAACATTAGAGTATGACATTGCAAGTACTTAGGGAACACAGGTTGTATACAAAATTCAACAAATGCGTGTTTTGGCTGAGATCAGTGACCTTCCTTAGTCATGTTGTGTCCAACCTGTAGAGGTTGATCCAAAAAGATTGAGGCAATAACGAACTAGCCGAGACCCCTCACTCCAATAAACATCCAGAGTTTCTTGGGTTTGGCTAATTACTATCGCAGGTTTGTTGAGGGTTTTTCCATTATTGCTGCTCCATTGACAGATTTAACAAAGAAGAAGGCAAAGTTTGAGTTGTCTGAAACTTGTGAAAAGAGCTTCCAAGAGCTTTAAGACCGACTCACTTCAACCCCAGTTCCACTTTGCCGTGGAGTGGTGAAGGGTATGTGGTGTATTGTGATGCTTCCCGAATGGTTTGGCATGTGTTCTTATGCAGAATGGCAAGGTAATTGCATATTCATCAAGACAGTTGAAAATCCATGAGAAGAATTACCTTACATATGATCTTGAGTTAGCTACTGTTCTATTTGAGTTAAAATTTTGGAGACATTACTTATATGGTGTACAGGTTGATGTATTTACGGACCATAAAAGTCTTCAGTATGTTTTTACATAGAGAGAATTGAATCTTCTTCATACAAGATTACTAGAGCTGCTCAAGGGTTATGACAGAAGTGTCCACTATCACCCAGGTAAGGCCAATGTAGTGGCGATGCTTTGAGTCGATTGAGCATGGGCAGTGTGTCTCATATTGATGATGAGAAAAAGGAGCTGGTTAAAGATGTACACTTTGGCTAGGTTAGGTGTACGGTTGGTAGAGACACCAAGTGGGGGTGTTTCAGTTCATTCGAGTTCTGAATCATCATTTGTTGTAGATGTTAAAGCTAAGAAGCATATAGACCTAGTACTCATGGAGTTGAAAGACTCAGTGTTTAGTAACCTGAATGAATCATTCTCCCTAGGGGGGATGGTGTTCTTAGACACCGGGGCAGATTGTATGTGCCCAATATTGATAATCTGAGACCTAATATTATTGCAGAGGCTCATTGTTCCAGGTATTTCATTCATCTAGGTTCGACCAAGATGTATCATTATCTCAAGGAGATCTATTGTTTGTAAGGTGTGAAGCGAAATATTTCTAAGTTTGTGGAGGAGTGCCCCAATTGCACACAGGTTAAGGCCGAACACCTTAAGCTTGAAGGTCTTACCTAGTCAATTGAGATCCCAACATATAAGTGGGAGGCTAATAATATGGACTTTGTGGTTGATCTTCCATGGACCAGGAAGCTGCATGATTCCATTTGGGTCATTATTAAAGGACTGACAAAGTCTGCTCACTTCATTCTTATAAACTCTACTTACAAGGCCAAAGATTATGCCAAGATGTATATTGATGAGATAGTGATGTTGCATGGGATCCCTTTATCTATCATATTGGATAGGGGAGCCCAGTTCACTTCTCACTTTTATAGATCTTTTTAAAAGAGCTTGGGTACACAGGTGAAGCTCAGTACTACTTTTCATCCTTAGACGGATAGACAAGTAAAGCGTACCATTCAGACCCTTGAAGACATGTTGAGAGCATGGGTTATCAACTTCAAGGAAAGTTGGGATGATCACTTCCCACTGATTGAGTTCTCTTATAATAATAGCTACCATTCCAGTATTTGCATGGCACCTTTTAAAGAACTGTATGTCAATAGATGAAGGTCCCAAGTTTGGTGGTTTGAGGTAGGAGAGTCTTCCATCCTTGGCCCTGAGATCATACATGAGGTTATGGAAAAGGTTAAAATGATCAGGGATAGATTGGCTACTGCTTACAGTCGTCAAAAATCCTATGCTGATAACAGGAAGAGGGCTCTTGAATTTGAGGTAAGTGATCAAGTCTACCTGAAGATATCACCCGTGAAAGGGATGATGAGGTTCGGTAAAAAAGGGAAGTTGAGTCGGAGGTATATACGTCTTTATGAGGACTTAAAGAGAGTAAGGAATGTTGCCTATGAACTCAAGTTACCAAATGACTTAGCTTCTGTTCATCCAGTGTTTCATGTTTCGATGCTTAAGAAGTGTCTAGGTGATCCAACATCCATCCTTCCTGTTGAGGGGTTAGGATTCAATGAGAACCTTACTTATGAAGAGGTCCCAGTTGAAATTTCAGATCGCAAAGTGAAGAAGCTGAGGAATAAGGATGTTTCCACCGTTAAGGTGTTATGGAGGAACCACCTTGTTGAGGAGAAACATGGGAGGCCGAGACCGACATGAGATCCCTTATCCTTATTTGTTCAGTTCTTGAGGTTGGATATACTCTTCCTAAGTTTGATTTTTTTTATGAAACTCCATATTTTAGTGAATTAGTCGGTTTAGGTGTTTTAAGTCCATAACTATGTGTTTTATACTTGCACTATATGAGTTAATATGAGTTCATGCTTGCATTCATGTTGCTGTTTTTGTAAAGCGTTGACATGATTTTTGTGTTGCATGATTTGTGATGTGCATTGGATTAAAGTGAGATTGAAAAGGAAGTTCCTTAATCTAAGATATGAAGCTTCAGATAAGCTTTGAGCAATGTGCATCATCCAGAGTAAGTTGTGAATCAGATATTCAGAAAAAGTAAAGTTTCAAGTATGTTGATGTGTTTTTCAAAAATACCCTCTTTGATACAAAATGATGTATAGTGTCATTCGGGGATGAATGTTCGTAAGGGGGGGATAATTTAACATTCTAGAAAATGTACTTGTCTAGTGAAGAGTCTATTAGGTTTTAAGAATACGTATTGGCGTACATAGGTATCCCAATGCCCAATATTAAGTAATATTGGGCATGTTAGAGAATGTTGGCTCAAAGGTATAACCAATTTCTATATATTAACAAGTAACTTAAAATACACTTTTGTTCAAATGCCCCAACCTAAGTGTGTTTAGGAATTGTATTTGCAATGTAGACCCTAAGCTAAATTTTTTGTTTTCATAGCTTACACTAATTAAGTATGAGACATCCAAGTGTCAAGCCTAGGTACTATTGAACATGATAATTTAAAATGATCATGTAGATTACGTAGTGACTAAGGACATAGTTAGGATCCTTGGACAAGAAGTGGGCATCAACACATGTGCAAACACGTGTTACCGGCCAAGAGACCAAGCGCCAAATCCAATCGAATTTGGTTAGGCGGTTAGGGCAGGCGCGCGTATGGCTCAAGACACGTAGGGCCTAGCTTCCTAAACAATTCTAGGCTCTAAAAAAATTATGTAACTATCTAACTAACCTAGGACTAACAAAAATAAACTAACTAGTGTACCCAAAATCCTAAGACCTAACCGGGTGACACTAGCCGAGTAACTAACTAAAGAAACATCCTAGTACCTAACCTAGGATGGTCCAAAGGGCTTGATTATCGTCCTAGTGACTTAGGTGTACTTTAGTAATTACCCAAGGTCACTTAATTAATTAAATTAGAAAATTAATTAATTAATTAAAAATTAGGGTTAAACCCGAACCTTTAGCAAATTTTTAGATTTGGTAAAGTCAAATGCTCTCCTAGTTTTACTCAATTTAGGAGAGGCATTTTGATAATTAGCTAAGTGATTATTTAATTAACCTTGGCATGATCATGGTCCTGGTCATCCGCCAATGCTCGCAGTCGCAGTCTGACTCTAGTCCTAACATCAGTATCGCTTCTTCTTTAAATTTCGGTATCTCAAGCGAAAGTGTAACACCTACCATTATTGATCCTGCTCCCAAGGTTTATGATCCAAGCAAATGATGTGTCCCTTACCATTATCATATTTATGAAATAGCATAATGTTGAACGAGCATTGGCGGATGACTAGGACCGTGACTGAGGACTGTAGGGTCCTCATAGGCAGCCTACATGCTGCACCAACAATTGAGGAGGCTCAGAGGGCATTTATATTGGATGAGGAGTTAAGAAACAGCAGGACCCCGAGGTGGATGTTCATCCATGTGACAGTTTGAGAACTATTAAGGATTCTAGGATAGTTGATGGACAACTACTAATGGATTTCCTAGTGTTGATCCAGTAGGTTCTGGGAAACAAGACCCACCTTCTTCTTGAGAGGTCTTAGGCGTATATGCGCCATATATTTTCATCTTTTTATGTTTTATTTTTGATTTATGTGCATTGTGGACAATTGCAACTTATTTTGTTGGGGGTGGGATAAATGGATTATGAGTGACAGGGTGAAGTTTGAGTAACCCAATTCATAATCCTCTCTTAGGGTTTTCTTGCTTGTGTTCTTTTCCTCAAGAGACTTTTTTAATTTCAAATGAATCAGCATGTATAGGAATGTATGTATAGAACTAAGATGAAGAACGAAAGCATGATTGCATAAAAAGCATGAAAAAATGATTCTCGTCCGTGATTTTTGAAATGTGGTAAATCATTAAGATTGATAAGTTGAATGTGTTGAATCTTAATGTGACATCATAAGGAAACTATTTGACCACATGTGTTAAGCTTAAACTAGAATTCGGTAATCAAATAATCTGATAGTGAAACAATGTGCCAAGTGTGTGAGAAAATCTTGAATGTTTATAATGTGCCAATATAGACAATGTGCCAAGTGTGTTAGAAAATCTTGAATGTTCATACTGTGTGTGCCAATCTAGAATTTTTCATGTGGGTCCTGCTAAGATAATCTAGGCTAGAAGTTGGGAAATCATCATAGGCCCTTTGTTCAAATAACTCCACTCAAGCCTAAGATGATCAAACCAAATGAAATACATGTTTCCTTTGATCGAAATTTTTGAGCCTAATATAGACCACTTCTTTCAATTAACATAACTCACCTTCCCTAAAATAATTATTTTGGCCCCGGTCCCTCCTTGGACATGTGCACCTTGACTTAGACCAAAATTCTAAGTTGAGGGTGGCTAATTCAAAAAAAAAAAGATACCTTAATCTTGGACATGATACAACATCGAATAATGTGCACCTCAACTTTTGCTAAACATATAAGTTGAAGGTGTCTATGAAAAAGGAAGTCGAAAGAAAAAGGGTATGAAAAATGTTTTGTGTTGAAGAGAGAAATAGAAAATCCAAAAAAAGATGTGATTGAAAAAGAAGCAAAAAGATGAATAACAAAAATGCTGAAAGAAATAAAGAAAAGTAGAGTGATAGAAAAGAAGAAAGTGAAAAATAAGAGTTGTAAAGTCAAAATTCACATCTGTGCGAAAAAAATCAAGGGAAAGAACTGAAAATAAATATGCCAAATTCTGAGAGCACACCCTAGAAGATATGGCTCTCTCGGAGTGCAACATGGCGTACTTGATCTCTAAAGGTCTTGTACAAGCCCTTTCACATCATTCATTGCATGCATATATGAAAACTAGTGTGGAATTAAAACTTTTCATATGAAATATCTTAAAACATATTTCATATCAAAATCATAGGAAAATACTAAGTCTCAACATACCAATCTTAGACTCAAGAGTACTTGGGAAACGACCCATACAATACGAATATACAAATACTTAGTCTATTACAATACTTTGAATTAAAAGAAATCTAAAGACGATTATGCCCTCGAGTCAAGTGAGTGTATACTTAAACTTCGCTTGAACGATAACTAGATTCTAAGACTTCCATCAAGACGCTTCTCACCTTCCACCTACACCTTTAGATATAACAAAATGTATGGAATTAGTACAAACACATGTACTAAGTATGGCTTAATGCATAAAATCATGAGAACGCACATTTATAAGAAATATTCTCTTTATGATTGAAACATCACACTAAAAGTATAAAAACCACATTTAATCACCAAACACCACATTTAGAATATAATACAAATTATAGCCACATTATATGAAAGTTACAGTGACATTACACTGAGCTTACAGTGACTTCACTGTAAATTCATCTAATTTTCACATAATACAATATAACATTACAATACATCAAAAACACATGAATATAAAGTCCTCCTACCCAAGATGATTCTAAATCACACTTGGGTGACTTATGAAGCGATCTCCCATACGATCCCTTCAGAAACACCTAAGAGATCCTTTAGATTATCTAGAGTGAGATCATTATCACTTCGCATAATAGCATAATATATATATAAAGGCTTACATAAGAAATGCACGAAGAGACAACCCATACACCCTCCCTAAGCTTACCTAAATAATCCTTAAGACTACCTAAGTTTAGATCATGTCTACTTATTCAATTTACTTTCCTTGTCTAGAGTCATTCTTAATACTTCACTGGGTAATACATGAAGTGATCATTCCTATGCCCCCTTCATACCCTAACTAAGCAACCCTTAAACAACTCTAGGTAAGTACTTAGTCAAAAACATAGTTTTCAACTTAAGCCATTATGTTAATTAGTTCATTAAGAGACATTCATCACATAAGGACATTCAAGTAATGATCTTGGAGAAGACCTTGGGACTCACTCACTAATATCTTCAAAGTCTAATCGTGCAATGTCTAGATAGCATCCTATACCACTCCCTAAACTTCATAGAACTTCTCCAATACTATTAGGTATCCCACATGATGAGAATAGGCAATAATCGACATAGACCATGGTAGCTAAGCATGGAATCTGGAGTCAACCCTACTCCAATAGAGTGTGTTCTACTTGGCAATGGTAGAACTAGGACACAACCCATGTAGGCACATGGTTAGGGAATACGAAGGGTTTCTTTGTTCTCCATTCTCATGATTCAAATAGAGCAACTCCCCTAACCATACTTACTAGGTTCTAGCCTTTTTTATCAAAGAGTATTTCAACAAAGGAGTACATTAAGAGGTTCCATATCTAGTTCATAACCCAATCACATTACACCTTACCAAAGAGGACCCCTAGGGTTGACTTGCAATGGTTAAGAATATAGCTCAATGATTTACCTAAGGATTATTTAACGTTGTTCCAAACAATCAACCCTAAGTCCACTACTCACACAAGAAGCATACCATTACGACTTTAAACTTCAAGGATATCATAACCTTCCAACTAGGTTGAAGGTTCCACATAAAGGACTTTCTTAACAATATTCAAGGTCACATGTCAATCAAACATACAAGATTAAGAAGCTTTAACATACTAATTCAAGAACTCATATTTACATTATATATGTATCAAGTAAGGGACACAATTCTAACAAAGCAAGCCACACTCATACTTCACCATATCACATATAGCATATCATTCTAGAAGCAGATAGGTATAACCAATATCATCTAGAGGTAATCCACTCATTACCATAATATCATAAATATAACTCATCACAAGTATCATATAATCTTTCAAGAAACATCATACTTCAACATCAAGTAATCCACATAATGACTACACTATAGTCTACTAGAGATACACATCATCAACTAGAACAACTCATGCTTTGACTCCGCATAAACACATAAGTCATCTTCATATTCATAATATCCACATAATCAAGCAATAACATCAGAAAGCCATAATACATAAATTAATGCCAATGAGGCCAAATCATTCACAATTAAGAAAGTAATGCCGACAAGGTCTTTTTAGTCACAAATATAGCACATAAGCACAACCACCATAAGTGGACCATACCAAAGATAATCATCATCCAAGACTAGACTACACAATATATATAATTAGGTCAATATACCATTGATCCATCCTCACAACTTCAATCTATAGTCAATTAATCAAATACAATATACCAAGGCCCTTACCAATGGACATAGTTTACAATTCAACCCAATAATCACAATGCATAATGAATCAAAGATAATACAGCATGGAATCATGAAATTAGCGCAGCCAACTAATAACTATATCACGATTCTATCATAATTCAATAGCCCTAATCAAAATACATAAGAAGTCAATAGCATTAAGACATAATGAATTCACCCATATAGTTGTTAAATTTAGAGTTACATGAATTACATGGGTTCATATAGATTTTAGGTTTAAATCATTAAACTAACAACAATTCAATCAATATACAATGATTCAAAACTTTAAATGCAAGAACTCATCGTTAGATTACAAAATTGAACAAGTTGATCTTTGAAAGACTTTAAAAATCACTTCGAAGATTGCCTTCTTGAAGAAAAGAGATTCAAGGATGAAGGTCATACCTTAATTGATTCAAGACCATGAATTTGATGAAGAATCACAAAACGAATCTTCAATCCAATCTCTATCTTGATTTTTTGCTCCAATGGAGTTTTATAGAATTTCTTAATGAATTTGGGTTTTGATTTTGAATAATGAATTTATCTATGTGTTTAAAACTTATAAACCTATTTATAATACCTAAAATAACCTTACGAAACCTTCCTTTTATTTATTTGGACGTGATATGTTTGATACCCAAATAAGGAAACCTCCCTTTTATTTATTTGGATGTGGGGTGAATTTACCAATTCACCCCTACACTTAACCCTGAAGCAGGCAAATTGCAGGTCACTATCGATGGGGTGTAAGTCCCTTGATAGGCCGTCCTGTCCACCATTGATTGGGACAGAGACTAAATTATAGTTGCTTAGCTCCCTAGGCCAAGTCTCCATCGCGCCTACCATCTAAGGGGCATCTACTAGCCCACTGGGCGTCGATTGCCTCCGTACGTGGGACTGCCTTAGGCAGTTTTGGCCACCAAGATAGGTCCTTCCTTAAGGACCCTTGGATGGTCCTGGGGGACATTTTCCCGAACGTTTCCAACCCTAATATTTTCTTATAACAAGAGTTTAGGACATTTCACATCAATTTCATCTAAAACGAACACGTAAAACTTGACGAAACATACTAAGACACACAAGGTTGTTTCAAGGCAAACCTTTCAAATGTCATGAACGTTCTTAGACGTTTGACCTCCAAAATTCATGAAAATTTAACCACCAACTCCTAACCTCATTTAACCCATATTAGGACTTCAAAACATCAAGATAGAATTTTTAGACTCTAGTTACACCTAAGTCATTTCAGAGGTGTTACATTATCCCCCACTTGAACAATGTTCGTCCTCGAATGACACTTGCTTCTTTTTTTAACACATTCAAGATATAAGAAACTCTAGACTAGCTGAATATAACCATACCACACCATTACACAATTGGGAAAACCAATTTCACATACTTTTAGAGACTTAAAACACAATAAGAAGATAGAAACTAACCTACGACTCATCATGTCATAAAACACACATACTTCATTTGATATTAGGAGGAATGATATACCGTGGTTTCACGGTATTATTAATACTTTTTCCTTAAGTTTAGTGTGTCCAAAAGCCTTTTTGTGTTAATGTTTATATAAGTTTCTGTTTATTTGCAGGAAATCTATCCAAAGATGAATGCAGAGATTTTGAGCGAAGAAATGCAGAAGAGACCACCTACGGAGCTTGTGACGGTCCGTCATGCTTGTGACGATCCGTAGGTGGCAGCGTAGTGCAGCTGCTGAAGGAAGATGGGGAAGTCTGACCAAGTGTGGGGTTACGGAGTCCATGACGGTCCGTCGTGTCTATGACGGTCCGTCCTGCAGGTTCGTCATGAAGTTCAGAGAAGTAATCCCAGTACCCATATTCCAAGAGTTTAAGTGTTTTGGAACGAAGACCCTCGACGGACCGTCGTGTCTGTGACGATCCGTCATACTTGCCGTTGAGGGTAATGAAGAGAGCAGCAAAAGAAACTGAACAAGTATGAGACGACGGAGTCCATGACGGTCCGTCGTGACCACGATGATCCGTCGCGAGGTCCGTCGACCCAGCCGTGTTTTGAAAGATTTCCAGCAAATAGAATCCTTGTTTAATTAGGTTTTATTTTCTATAAATAGTTCGAAAAACCTCGTTTTTGAGGTTAGACACCGTATTGTTAGACACAGTATTATTAGTTAGACTCTGGATTATTTGGTGAGGCTTTTGATTATCATTAGACTTTTTGTGAGATTCTTGATTACTTTGAGATTCTTGAAAGTGATTGTTGGTGATTTTTGTTGATTAATCAAGCAAACTTTCGGATTTTACTCTTTCTCATTGAAATAAGTACATGAATTCTTATATAATATATTCAAATATTGTGATTATGACTACGGGTAAGTAAACTCCATAACTAGGGTTGTGGGAACCATAGGCAAATAATGAGGTAAAACCTAACTAAAATAACAATTCTAGAATAGTGTCTTGCATGTATTAATAATTCTTTCGCTCAGAAGTCTTTTTTAATGGATGACCAATGTTAGAACTCACCTTAATGCTACTTGCCGGACCAAGGAGGTAGATAAAAGGAAAAGAATTATCAACATAGATTTAGTGTATACTATCGAATAGGCTAGCATTGATTGGTACGAGGTAATAACTTAGTCAAATATCGAATATGATGCTTAATATGAGGTAAAGATAAGGTTTAGGATAGCAACAGACGTAGCCGGACCAAAGTACGGAGTGAAATTTTCTAGATGCCGGTCAAAGGATTTAGAAATACATAACTTATCAGGTTGCATTCAAGATACTAGGAAAGAATTGTTAATGTTAGAATTATCAAGTTATGAACTTGTGGGGAACACGTAAACCCTAGTTACTTTGATTAATTGATTAAACTCCAACATTCAAAGCTGTTAAGTGTCTCTTTCAATTTCGTTAGTTATTTTCATTCATTTAGAAATAGAAACCCCCTTTTATTGGTTTTACTTTCAAAGGAAGTAATTGACTGAACAATAGTAATAATAGATTGAAGTTAAGTCTAAGCTATTTTCCTCGTGGGAACGATCACAACCTCATTAGTTGGGTTATTTACTTGACACGACCGCTTTACTTCTTATTGGAGTGGCGGGTCCTTACAAGGGAGTCTCCCGACGATGCCTGAGATCCACAATCTCTTCAGCAGACATCACCTGGACTGGACAGCACGTCCTTTGGGACGTTAAGTGAAGAAATGGTCTGAGAGTTCTATGCATCCTACGTAGAAACTCTCCGATCACATATTGATAGGCAGATTGCCCCCGCCAAACAGGCCCCATTGGATCAGGTCCTAGTATAGGGCGTTTAGATCGATATTTCCCTGCCTTCCATCAACCGGTTTCTATATGGCGAGGGTGTTGATGCTAATCGGACCCCTCTCTGTGCCGAGTTTGACTATCGATGGCAGATTGTTAAAGATGGCTAATTCCTGCGTGAGCCATCACTGAGAGAGACCACCAAGAGGTGGATGGCCCTGCACTTGTCCGTTGATGGGGAGGGTGTGGACTGGGTGACCGAGCCAACCTGACTTTCACGCCTAAGTTTTTGTGGTTGATTGTCCGCCACTGCCTTTCCCCCATAGCCGCCGATAAGATCATCACATGGGATCGAGCAGTACTGATGGCGGCGATGATAGGCGGGTTCGAGGTTGATTTCGCGTGGCTTCTACAGGCAGTCATGCACGAGAGGGCTTTTAAGGTCACAATTACTTACTCTTTCCCGTGCATGATCTTTTCTCTCTGTAGGTCCGCAGGTGTACCTATATGGCACGTTGATCAGCTCAAGACCCTGCAGGGCACTGTTGATGTCGGCCTCATCAGAGATGAGGCCAATGAGTTGTCTCCACGCAAAGGGCCCCGTCCAGAGCTGCCCCCACTTGCTGACGATCTGGATGATACGGTAGCCCAGGCCCGCACAGCTACGCAGGCGGCGTCCACTGACACTACTCCGGTCGATTCTATCCCAGGTAGTAGCACTGCCCCGAGATCCTCTCGCACAGCCCCTCTACCCGCGCTGGTCCCGCTTGCCAGGGTCCAAAAATTAGAGGCGCAAATGACTACACTTCTGCATCATATCAAGCCGTGGATGCAGAGGTCTATTACAGAGGAAGAAGAGTGCTTGGAGCGGAAAATGGTCCAGCATACAGAGCAGAAGATCGCTGAGGTTCACCAGCGCTTGGACGCTTTTGAGTTGCGGGTGCTAGCCTGGCCAGCCCCTCCGGTGGATGTGTCTACTCTTCAGGATGCGGTCGACAGTCTTCGCGCAGATATTGACACAATCTTAGAGGCTAGGTTGCCTGAGTCAGAGGCCCCTTCTGTCGAGCCTGCTGAAGACACAGTGTTGGCGGCCCTATTCGCCACCTCAGAGATTCCACCACCTCCCCCTGGAGATCTTGCCAAGAGGCGTAGGGGTCGAGCGGAGGATGAGGCGCGAGCACAGAAGGAGGAGTGTCGTGAGATAGAGGCTGCGAGGAGAGCCTCGCTTGATGAGGAGGAGGCGCACTAGATGAGAGCAGGAGAGTTAGCGGGGCGTCTAGCTCCCGAACTGTGGAGATAGAGGGAGGCACTGCAGATAGTGCTGTTCTTGCTGAGGACACCACTGAGGGTGTCCAGATTACAGAAGAAGTGGGTTTTGTAGAACCGGACCCACCAGCTTGCTGATTGTCGGCGCTTTGCGCCTCAGGTTTGCTTCACCTACCACTTTAGTATTTCAATTTTTTATGCATTGGGGACAATTGCTTGACTTTTTGTTGGGGGTGGGGTAAATGCAAAGTGAGTGATAGGGTGAAGTCTGAGTAGTTTAATTCATTATCCTCTTTTGGGGTTTTCTTGCCTATGTTCTTTTTCCCCAAGAGATTGATTACTTTTTCTGTTGAGCCGGCATGTCTATATCTTCTGTAAATAGTTTAATTCTGGAGCATGATGGCTAAAATGATATCCTGATAAAATTGAAATTGATGCATGACTAGGCATAGTAATTGATAAATGTGTGGCTCTAAGTATGACATAAAGGTACACCACTACATTACCCTAAGTCTAAAATTCGAACTAGGTGTCTGATAATCTGGTAGAGTGATGAGATGTCAAGTGAGTGTGAGGAAGATTTGAATAGTCCACTATTTGTACTGAGTTAGAACTTGCCTGGTTAGTCGTGCTAAAAGTAAGCTGTAATAGACAATTAGGAAAGGATCATAGGCCCTTATTCAATGTAGCCCATTTTTAGCCTAAATAAAAGAAAACCAAATGAAATTTATCCTTCTTTGATCCAAATGATCTGAGCTTAAATTAGACCTTTCTTTTTCACCCCAACTGATCTTTTCTGGGAATAATGTGTTGGCCCTGGTCCCTCCTTGGACATGTGCACCTCAGCTTATGCCAAAAGCATAAGTTGAGGGTGGCTAATGCAGTAAACAACCTTCTTTACGGCCCTGACCCAACTTTGGGCATTGTGTACTTTAACTCATGGCAAAGCCATGAGTTGAGGGTGGCTATTACGAGGAATGATCTCTGGAAAGTTGGGATGAAAGAAAAACGAGAGAGAAAGAACAAAAGTAAAGTGACTCAAGAATAAGTTAAGAGATAAGTAAAAAAAGAAAAATATACATGAAATACGAGCAAGAAAAGAAGAGAGTCACTTACACAAATGAAGAAAGAAGAGAAAATAGCAAGGTGAAAGCATATGAGATATTGGGCGAGATAAAATGATAGAAAATGGTATGTTTAGCCGATATGTCAAGGAGGGCAAAAAGTCACTTATGTATACCTAAACATACCCTACCTGACCCTGACCTATGTTACAAGCTAAGAAAGTCCTATCGTGATCCTAAGGGTTGTAGAGCGAACTTAAGGTAGTGAAAATAAGGGCAAGCTTATGGAAATATGTATGAATGAGCGTCAATTTGTTCTGAGAGCGAATGTTGAAAAGTAATCCTGATACTCAAACTGAAATCATTGTGTGAAAAATGAGGATTCTGTTTGAAAGTGAGGACACTAGTTGCAATAACGGAAATGTTAGCACCTCGATGATAAATTGAAGAGGATAGGTGTTAGTGCATGGTGAGTCTGTGTCATGCTCTCATCCCACATAATTAAAGCCTAATAGTGATAGCATGCATAAATATGATGAGATTAATCGGGATTGATAGCCAAATGATTCCAAAGGATAAAACATGGATACTATTGTACAAAGATTTTGTATTGAGTCATAGTGCGTCGCTTGAGGAAAAACAACAAATTTAAGTTGAGGGTGTTGGTATACCATGGTTTCACGGTATTATTAACACTTTTTCCTTAAGTTTAGTGTGTCCAAAAGCCTTTTTGTGCTAATTTTTATGTAAGTTTCTCTTTATTTGCAAGAAATCTGTCCAAGATGAATGCGGAGATTTTGAGCGAAGAAATGCAGAAGAGACCACCTATGGAGCTTGTGAGGGTCTGTCATGCTTGTGACGGTCCGTAGGTGGCAGCGTAGTGCAGCTGCTGAAGGAAGATGGGGAAGTCTGACCAAGTGTGGGGTTACGGAGTCCATGACAGTCCGTCGTGTCTATGACGGTCCGTCCTGCAGGTTCGCCATGAAGTTTAGAGAAGTAATCCCAGTACCTATATTCAAAAAGTTTAAGTGTTTTGGAACGAAGACCCTCGACGGACCGTCGTGTATATGACAGATTTCCCACAAATAGAATCCTTGTTAAATTAGGTTTTTATTTTCTATAAATAGTTCGAAAAACCTGGTTTTTGAGGTTAGACATCGTATTGTTAGACACTGTATTATTCGTTAGACTCTCGATTATTTGGTGAGGCTTTTGATTATCATTAGAGTTTTTGTGAGATTCTTGATTACTTTGAGATTCTTGCAGGTAATTGTTGGTGATTTTTGTTGATTAATCAAGCAAACTTTCGGATTCTACTCTTTCTCATTGAAGTAAGTACATGAATTCTTATATAATATATTTGAATAATGTGATTATGACTATGGGTAACTAAACTCCATAACTAGGGTTGTGGAAACCATAGGCAAATAATGAGGTAAAACCAAACTAAAATAACAATTCTAGAATAGTGTCTTGTATGTATTAATAATTCTTTCGCTTACAAGTCTTTTTAACGGATGACCAATGTTAGAACTCGCCTTAATGCTACTTGCCGGACCAAGGAGGTAGAGAATAGGAAAAGAATTATCAACATAGATTTAGTGTATACTATCTATTTGGCTAGTATTGATTGGTACGAGGTAATAACTTTGTCAAATATCGAATATGATGCTTAATATGAGGTAAAGATAAGGGTTGTGATAGCAACACACGTAGCCGGACCAAGGTACGGAGTGAAATTTTCTAGATGCCGGACCATGGATTTAGAAATACATAACTTATTACTTTGCATGCAAGATACTAGGAAAGAATTGTTATAGTTAGAATTATCAAGTTATGAACCCGTGGGTAACACGTAAACCCTAGTTACTTTGATTAATTGATTAAATTCCAACATTCAAAGCTATTAAGTGTCTCTTTAAATTTCGTTAGTTATTTTCATTCATTTAGAAATTGAAACCCCCCTTTTATTATTTTTACTTTCCAAGGAAGTAATTGACTGAACAATAGTAATAATAGATTGAAGTTAAGTAAACTATTTTCCTCGTGGGAACTATCCGAACCTCACTAGTTAGGTTATTTACTTGACACGACCGTTTTACTTCTTATTTGAGAAGTAAGTTTGAGTGTATCAAGGAACTCCTTCTCCATTCATTATCATTATTATATGCATCACTCATGTACACGTTACAACAATTTTCAATAATGCAATATTTAAGCAATTAATGATGAAAGCATAATAATATAAGAGATATAACCATATAAACTAATTTACAACATTATCATAATTTTAGGAAATTCATAATGCAAGGAACCAATGAAATTCAATTTCAACAAGACTTCTAAACACCATGCAACAATGCAACATGGTACTATGACTTTCTAACTCTCAAGCTTGAGTTGAATAGAAGAGATGAGACAATCAATCAAAAATCCACAACTCACTATGCTCCCCCACATAGAAGGGACTCATAACAACTAAAAGAAAAAGATATAACTTACCAACATCACCATCATCCAAAGCATCAGGAGAGACTTGCTTGGTCTTCCTTCTTCTTAGCCGCATTAGTAGGACAATCCCTCACCTTATGACCATCCTTACCATAACCAAAGAAACTATAAGTGCTGACTAGACATTCCCCATGGTTCCTCTTCACAAAAGTAAAACAAGTGGGCTTAATGAGTTGAGAACTACTACCTATCCCAAGCTTGCCCTTTGAAGCACTAGTCTCATCTTGATTAGGAGCTCTTTTCTTAAACAAAGGTAGACCTTTCTTATTGACTTTACCCTTCTTCAAAATCCTTGTGCTTCTACTAAGTTTGGGTTCTTAAACACCCTTATTAATTTTTTTGAGGTCAATAAACTCTCCAAACTTCACCTCCTTCCTAACATAGGGAAAGTACTTTCCTAACAAGGCCTCCTTAAACTCATCCCAATCAGTGGGGCCCGAGTCCACCGGCCTATTATTATTCCATTGAGTTTATCACAGTTGAGCAACGTTTCTCAATTGGTACGAAGATAGGTCTGTGTTCTCATTAGAAGTCACCTCTATGGCACTCAACAACTTGTATACACCATCTAGAAACTCTTGGGGATCCTCTCCTACCTTAGAGCCAAGAAAGATAAAAGGATTCATCCTCACAAAATATCTCAATCTAGATGCATGGTACTCTCCATAGAATTCACTCTTGGTTCAATACCCCTATTCAGATGAGTTGTTATGACGGGGGCTAGTGCAAGGAGAGCCTCTCTAATCTCCACATTAGTCATGTCCGAGGGAACCACTGGAACCTCATTACCTTGACACACTATAAAGACTTGAATACCTCGTAGAGGAATTTCCTCATTCACTCTCCCTTATTCAATCTTATTCGCAGTCATCCTTCAAGTAGTTACCTTCCTATAAACACAAGAGAAGAGATTATAAATAGACACTTACAACCTCAACTCTATAGGCACGACACAAGATTGATGAAGAATGTGAAATTCTATCGTCGTCTAGCCTCTTGCTCATAGATGTGTCGCGACTCACACCGATGATCAAGAATCTACTAGACGTGGATTTCTGAGACTTTTTTATTCCTAAGACCACTTTCATAACCTATGCTCTGATATAAGGCTTTTCACATCCGGAGAGCACACCCTAGAAGATGTGGCACTCTTACATCGCAACATGGCATACTTGACTAATCAGAGGTCTTATACAAGCCCTTTGAGATCATTCATTACTTACATATATGAAAAGTAGTACTGAATCAAAACTTTTCACAAGAAATATCTTCAAACGTCTTTTATCTTAAAATCATAACAATATACTAAGTCCCAACATATGCCAATCTTAGACTCTAGAATACTTAGGACATGATTCATACAATACGAATATAGAAATACTTAGTCTATTACAATACTTTTATCTAAAAGAAATCTAAAGATAATTATGTCCTCAAGTCAAGTGAGGACATATTTCAAATTTGTTTGAACAACAACTAGATTCCACGATTTCCTTCAAGAAGCTTCTCACCTTCCACCATACCCTTTAGATTTAACAAAATGTATGGAATTAGTACAAACACATGTACTAAGTATGGCTTAATACAGAAAATCATGAGAACGAACATTTATGAGAAATATGATATTTTTGATGAAAACATCACATTAAAAGTATAAGAACCGCATTTAAGCACCAAACATCACATAAAGAATATAATACAAATTGTAGCCACGTTATATGAAAGTTACAGTAACATTACAATGAGCTTCAGTGACTTCTTGTAAGCTTATCTAAATTTCACATATCACAATATAACATTACAGTACATCCAAAACACATAACTTTGAGGTCTTCCTACCCAAGATGATTCTAAGGATCACCTGAGTGAGTTATTAAGCAATCACCCATACAATCCCTTCAAACACACCTGAGAGATCCTTTAGACTATCTATAGTAAGATCATTCTCACTTCACATAATTGAATAGTATATATATATATATATAACATTCTATTCCCAAAGGTTATCAAGACTTACTTAAGAAATTCAAGAAGAAACCGCCCATACACCCTCTTCAAGCTTACCTAAATAATCCTTAACACTACCTAAGTTTAGATCATGTCTACTTATTCAATTTGCTTTCCCTATCTATAGTCATTCTTAAGACTTCCCTAGGTAAGACATGAAGTGACCATTCCTATGCCCCCTTCATACCTTAAACTACGGTAAGTACTTAGTCACTAACATACTTTCCAACTTAAGCCATTCTCTTCATTAGTTCATTAATATACATTATCACATAAGGACATTCTAGTAATTTTCTTGGCGAAGACTTAGGGACTCACTCACTAGCATCTTCAAAGCCTAATCGTGCAATATCTAGATAGCGTTCCATACCACTACCTAAATTTCATAGAACTTCTTCAATAGTAGTAGTTATCCCAAATGATTAGAATAGGCAATAAGCGACATAGACCATTATCTAAGCATGGAATCCAGAGTCAACCCTACTCCGATAAAAGGGTGTTATACTTGCCAATGGTAGAACTAGGACATAAGCCATAAGTGCATATGGTTAAGGAATATGAAGTGTTTCTTTCTTCTCCATTCTCATGATTCAAATAGAACAACTCCCAAAACTATAATCACTCAGTGCTAGCGTTTGTTCCCATAGAGTATTTCAATTACGAACTACATAAAGAGGTTTCATATCTAATTCATAACGCAATCATATTACACCTTACCAAACAGGTCCCCTAGGGTTGACTTGCAATGGTTAAAAGATTTATAAATGATTTTCCTAAGAATTATTTCATTTCATTCAATACAATCAACCCTAAGTCCATTATTTACAAAAGAAGGATACGGTTACGGCTTTCAACTTCAAGGATACCATAACCTTCCAACTAGGTTGAAGGTTCCACATAAAGGACCTTATTAAAAATGATCAAGGTCACATGTCAATCATACATACAAGACTAATCATAATTACATTTTACATGTATCAAGTAAGGGACACAAGTCTACCTAGCCAAACACACTCATACTTCACCATATCACATATAACATATCATCCTAAAGGCACATAGGTAAAACCAATATCATCTATAGGTCATCCTACTATCAAAATAACTAATCACAATTATCATATAATCTATTAAGAAACATCATACTTCAACATCAAGTAATCCACATAATGACTACACTATAGTATACTAGAGATACATATCATCAAATAGAACAACTCATGCTTTCACTCAACATAAACACATAATTCATCTTGACATTAATAATATCCACATAATGAAGTTAGAACGTGATAAAGCAATATTACATAATGCCAACAAGGACACATCATTCACAATTCATAAAGTAATGCTGACAAGGCCTTTTTAGTCACAACTATAGCACATAAGCATAACCACCATAAGTGGACCATACCAAACATCATCATCATCATCTAAGAAGTAGACTACACATTATAGATAAAGTTAGGTCTACATACAATTGATTCAACCGCACAACTTTAATCCATAGTCAATTCATCAAAAACAATATACAAAGGCCCTTACCAATGGCCATAGTTTACAATCAACCCAATAATCACAATACATATTGATTCAAGTATATGACAAAGATTAATTAATGAAATTAGGGCAGTCAACAAAAAATTCTAGCATGATTCTATTATAATTCTATAGCCTTAATCAAACTACCTAAGAATTCAATAACATTAAGACATAATCTATTCACCCATAAAGTAGTCAAATCTAGGGTTACATGATGGGTTCATAGAGATTTTAGTTTAAAATCATCAAATCAACAACGATTCAATCAATACAAAATGATTCAAAATATTTAATGCAAGAACTCATGCATAGATTACAAAATTAAGCAAGTTCATCTTTCAAAAACTTTAGATTTCATTTTGAAGATTGGCTGCTTGAAGAATAGAGATTCAAGGATGAAGGTCATTCCTATTGATGCTAGACTATGAATTTGATGAATAATTAATGAAGAATCGCCAAAGAAATTTTCAATCCAAGATCTATCTTGAGTTTTGCCTCCAATGGATTTCTAGAAAATTTCTTAGGGAATTAGTGTTTTGATTTGGAAAAATGAATTCATCTAAGTGTTTAAGACTTATAAAACTATTTATAATACCCAAAATGTAAGACCCCGAAAATGACTTAGGTTAAGCTATATTCTAACACGGTTGTCGTGATTCTCTAAGGTCCTAAATTAGTATATAATGTGGTATAGAGGCAGTGTCTATGATTCTAGGTGCATTGGAATTTAAATGTCAAGGGACGACCAAGAGTTCAACGACTGAGTTACCTATGTGTGTCATATGTTGTTTTATGTGTTTATGTGTAATTAACAAGGTTATAAGGTCCTTAAATGAGTTATTATGGTGTATATATGTAGTGTGTCAAGTTTCGTGAAGTTTGGAGGTCAAACATTCATGAACATCCATGACATTCGAAAGGTTTGCCTTGAAACAACCTTGTGTGTTTATGCATGTTTCATCGAGATTTACGTGTTCGTTTTGGATTAAATTCATGTGGGAGGTCCTAAAATCGTATACAAACTTGGGTTGGAAATGTCCCGAAAAACATCCCCAAGCACCATCCAAGGGTCGTTGAGGAAGAACCCAAGTTGGTGCCCAAGACTTCCAAAGGAAGCCCACCAACAGATGATAATCTATGCCTAGTGGGTCAGTCGATGCCCCGTTGGTGGTGTCTCATCGATTAAAACTTAGTTGTGGGAGAGAAGGGACCAAATACAAGCCTCATTACTAGACCAAGGACCAATATGACGGTCCATTGGTCAATGTACGAGCCGTCAATGGTCCATCCGTCGTTTGGTCAGTCCCTGCATGCGCAGGCCACTATATCAAGGGGTGAATTACTAAATTCACCCCATGTACAATATGACTTTGGATGTTTTTTTTTTGATTTTTTATGGGTATTTTAAGAGTGTATACGTCATTAAACTCTCATTTAAACCCTAAACCCTAAATCAAAACACATTCCCTCCCAAAGTTTCTTCAAAAACCTCCATGAGAGCTCAAAGTGAAGATGGAACTTGAAGATGATTATTCAATGGAGTTTCTCTTCAATTATCATTGGGTCCTTATAATAAGGTATCATAGTTCTTCATCTAAGGTTTGCTATCACCTTAGTGCAAATTTCAAAGATGATTTTCAAAGATTTCAAAAAGATAAGTCCAATTTCTACTCTAAGTCTTGGGTTCTTGCATGAAAGGTTTTCAAAATTTAAGATATGATATTATTTAAGTATAATTGATGTTTTCCCATGAAATTCTCCATGAAACCTTGACCTTCAGACTCTAAATTTGACTAAAATATGAGTTATGTGATCAGGCTTTGATATTAATGAATTCAAGTGTAGATTGTCATAGGCTTATGATTCATGTATAGATTATTATTGATTGTATAGGTTTTTTCAATTTGATTAATTTATTATTGTATATTCTTAGATCTGTTGAATATTAAGCTTATTTTAAGGATTATGAGTTTAGTGTAGTTTTCTATGGGCTATTGAATGATACAATGATTGTATTCAATTGATGTCAAACAAGTCTTAGATTAATAATTATATATTGAATTGACCTAGAATTATTAAGTATTATAGTTTATGCATCTAATTGATGTTCATGGACATGGTAAGGGCGTTATGGTATTGAATTGGATGAATTATCTTTGGATCGAAGTTGTGAGATTGAATGGTTGGCACTCTACCCTAACTCTTTTAATATTATGCATAGTTTTTGCATTATAATATCGATTGGTATGGTCCACTTATGGTGGCAGTTCTATGTAAATTTATGTGGCCTTGTCGACGTTACTTTATTAAATAATATGATCATGGCCTTTTCTGCATTACTTGAAGTACAATGATGATTTTTTATAGTTGATTTATGAGCATATATATCTATATGTGAAGTAATGTGAAAGTATGTGGTCTATCTATGTATGTTAAGAGATCATGTAGACTATGGCTATGTTTTATATGTGTAGTCTTAGGGTTAATGCATGAATGTTCCTACTTGAATATATGATTCTATGATGGTTATATTTATGATTATATGGTAGTCTATAGGATGACATAAAGATGATAATGGCTATTCCTAAGTGACTTAAAGAACGACATTTAATATGTGTTAAAGTGAAGTATGTTGTGTCTTGTCTTAGTTGACTTGTGTCCCTTACTTGATGCATGTATGAATGTGAATATAAGACGTGTTGACTTAGAATGCTAAAGCCTCTTAGTCTTGAATGTATGAATGACATGTGATCTTGAATGATGTTAAGAGGGTCTTTATGTGAAACCTTCAAGTAAAGGAATGATAGACTTAAGGTTGATTGGCTGGAACGTCATTATATCAAACCTTAGGAAAGTCATGATGAGCTTCTTTTTGTCATTGGAAGGTTGCCCTAGAGAACTTCTTTGGTAGGGTGAATGTGATTGGGTTATGAACTTGATATGGAACCCCTTTATGTGAATCTTTAATGAAAATTACCCTATAAGAACAATGGCTAGAATCGAGTGAGTATGGAAAGGGAAGTAGTTCTAGTTAAACGATGAGAATAGAATACAAAGCACGCCCTTCACCATGTGCCTACATGGGATGTGTTCAAGTTCTACCATTGGCAAGTAGAACACCCTCATCGGAGTAGGTTAGAACTCCGGATTCCATGCTTTTCTACCATGGTCTATGTCGATTATTGCTTATTCTCATCATATGGGATACCTACTAGCATTATAGAAGTTCTATGAAGTTTAGGTGGTGGTATGGGACGCTATCTAGACATTACACAATCGGATTTGAAGGTGTTAGTGAGAGTCTCTAGGTCTTGTCCAAGACCATTACTTGAATATCCTTTATGTGATATATCTTAATGAACTAATGAATGTAATGACTTAAGTTAAGAAATTATGTTAAATAATCATTACTTATCTAGAGTAGTTAAGGGTTGTCTAGTCAAGGTGTGAAGGGGGAATAGGAATGGTCACTTCATATTTTACCTAGATAAGTCTTAAGAATGACTCTAGTTAGGGAAGTTGGTTGAATTATGTATACATGATCTAAACTTAGGTATTCTTAAGGATTACTTAGGTAATGTTGAAGAGGTCAATCACAGACATTATCTTCTTGATTTACTTAATAAGTCTTTTGATAACATGTGTAGGGGAGAATGTCATGATATATGTATGCTAATGTATTAAGTAAGAATGATTCTATCTTAGGTAGTCTATAGGATCTCTTAAGTGTGTGTAAGTTAGTGTATGGGCGGTCTCTTCACAACTCACTCAAGTGAATCTTAGGATCACCTTTGGTAGGAATATCTTATGTTTATGTGATTAATGTATTTGTAAGTATGTGTATCTCACTATAGGTGGTCTTAATGATCATTTATGTGTGCCTAGAGAGTATGTATGGGCGGTCTCTCTTTATATTAATTAAGTGAGTCTTAGGATAGCCCTTAGTGGGGGGATTATATGCTAGAAGGTGTTTGAAGCGAAGTTGAGAAACTTCAATGTTACAGTGAAGAAGTTCAGTGTACATTGAAGTAGACTTCACTAGAAGTTCACTGTACATTGAAGTAGAGTTCACTGGAAAGTGTTGCTAAAAATGTGACTAATTGCTTAAATGATTCCTTATGTGTTTCTAAGTTGTTAATGTTGTTCTTATGCTTATAGTATGATGTTTTAATCAAAATTATGAAAACCATGATAATTACTAAATGTCCCTTTTTCATGGTTTTTGCATGGCTTCCATACTTAGTACATATAATATGCTAACCCCTTCTTTTCCCTTTTTGACTTAAGTGTAGGGAATTGGAAGTCTTGATGTGCCATGGAGGATGGATAGGTTTCTGAGGGTTGAATATGAAGTATTAGTGAGTCCTCATCAATTCGAGGATAATATCCAAATGTGTCCCCTTATGTCTTAGTGTTTATTTTTCTGTCTTGTATGGGCTTATGTTCCAAATATTATATTCTCTAAAGTTAAGATGGTTCAAGGAGATGTTGTAAAGTTTAAATGTTTTAAATGAAAGTCTTACTCTTGTGTAATGATCATGGAATGTGTTCTTAGTTTGTGAAGAAAGTTTTAAATTCTCACTCATTTTAGTATGTTCATTATGAAACGAATGATACGAGTGGCTTAGATGAGACTTCTTGAAGTCTCATTTTCCGTGTGGCGACACAAGGACGCTCTAACTTTTATGGTGTACTTGCGGGTCGTGACACAAAATAACCTTAGGAAACCTCCCTATTATTTATTTGGACGTAAGGTGAATTTACCAATTCACCACTACACTTAATAGTAAAGAAAGAGAATCAAAGGCCACCATCGACGGGGCTTAAGTCCCTTGACTGGTCGTCCTGGTCACCGTTGATTGGGACAGAGCCTGGAAAATGGGAGATTATCTCCCTAGGATAAGTCTCCATTGATTCCCATAACCTACGGTGTGTGAACCAGCCTACTGGGCTCGATTGGTTCCGTAGGTTGGACTGCCTTAGGCAGTTTTGTCTACAAAGATGGGTCCTTCCTCAAGGACCCTTGGTTGGTCCTTGGGGACTTTTTCACGGATGTTTCTAACCTGAATATGTTGGTATACTAGTTTAGAACCTCTCCCATCAATTTCATCAAAATCGAACACGTAAAACTCGACGAAACATACTAAGACACACAATGTCGTTTCAAGGCAAACCTTTCGAATGTCATGACATTTCTTGGACGTTTGACCTCCAAAACTTCATGAAACTTTAACCACTACCTCCTAACCTCATTTAACACATTTTAGTACTTCAAAACATCAAGAAACAAGCGTAAGGATCTAGTTATACCTAAGTCGTTTTAGATGTGTTACAGAAGAAATGTCAAAAATTGGTTGAGAAAACAGGTTAAAATCCAATTTACAATCAAGGAGGGAAGAAAGTCACTAAAAGGTACCCAAATGTACCATAAATGACCCTTAGACAATGTTATAAGCTAAGAAATTCCTATAGAGATCCTAACAACTGGTTTAGAGAGTCTAAGCAGTGAAAATAAGGACAAGCTTATGGTATTGCGCACCAACTGAACTTAAAATCACTTTTAAGCGTGAGTGTTGAACGAATCCTAAAACTTCAAAGTCATGTCTATATTGTGTGAAAATTGATTTCTTTTTAAGTAGAGGCACTAGTTACATTGTTGGAGAAAGTATACTTGGTGATTGTGAAAGGTGTATGCTGTGATGTCTATTGGGTGATCTATTTCATGTTTTGATTTGTATGAGTTAGTTTGTTGAGTCTAAATGAAAAACATTTCAATGAAGGAAACTCAATGGATTGAAAAGGTCGTGTGATTGTTTGAGGTTATATGTCTGCTTCTTCTTAAGTTTCATTTAGAGTTTGGGTGTATCGTTTCAGGACAAATAACAAGTTTAAGTTGACGATGTGGATATGCCGTGTGTTTACAATATTTTTTTATTTATTTCACTTAGAAGTTGTATGTTACTAGGACTATATTGTATTAGAAATTATTAATTTCGCAGGAAATAGGCTTGGAAGCGGTTGATGAAGAATTGGAGTTGAAAAGTGCCGAACTACCGGCCAGCAGATCCACCCACGAACTATAGGTCCATCAACGGGCCGTGGGTGGTAAGTCCAGGTTTGGGAGGTTGAGTTTAGTACTCAACACATCAAGTACTAAGAAAGATCGTAGACCAGTCCATAGATTGCAGATGAGGCATCGTAGGTGGAGCATCAGGTATGTCTGACAAGTGTGGAACCACGGAGCAAGACGACGAATCGTAGGTCGACCCAAGGTTCATCTTGCACGTCCTTCATTTATGACCTGCAAGTTGAAAGTTCCCTTGCATGTTGAAAAGTGCGAACTGTTGAAACACGGCGGGTGACTCACAGACCATAGGTCAACCCTCTGTCTGTAGTTCGAGTAATCTACAAAAATTGTGTCCAGATAGCTAGGGTTGTGGGAACCATGAGCAATTAACTAGTATGAATAATTAAGAAATTCTTGAATAGTGGTGATGGATGTATTGTTAATTCTTTTGTATAAAAGTCTTTTTGATGGTTGCAAACATTACAACTCGCCTAGTTCTACTTGTTGGACCAAGGAGGTAATTAATCAGAAAAGATTTAACAACAACGATTTAGTGGATTTTATCTAATAGTTTAATATCAATTGGTGTGACGTAAAAACTAAGCCATACATTGATGTGATGTCTAATATGAGGCAAAGGTAAAGGTTAGTAAAGCATACACCTATAGCCGGACAAAGGTGTGAGATGAATTTCCCTATTTGGAGGAACAATCAATTTGGGATACCTAACTTTCCAACTTTGCATGTAAAACACTAGGAAATGATTACTATTATTAGGATTACTATGTTAAGACCTTATGGGGATACCTATTCTCTCTCATATTGTAACTCAAAGTTTGAATCTTGCGTACTTATTACTAAATCAAAAATTTATTACTTGAGTACAACCCCCCACCCCTTTAGTTACTTGTATCGGAAATAGTTTGATTAAACGGATATAATACTGTGTTAAGTTTAAGTCTAAATTATATTCCTCGTGGGATCGACCCCAACCTACAAATTGGGTTCTTTATTTGACAACGATGACTTATATTTCTTTAGGGAGATGTAATTTAAGTGTATCATTGCCTCCCATATATTCATGACATCTAGATAAGTTTCCATCCTTACTTCCCAAACTTTGATAGTTATAACCATTAAAAATAGGCGGCATCATTACTCAAAAACTTGATTATGCTTTCATGAATGATAAACTTGTCTTCTTGATTTAAATTTTAACTTTGATGAAACATCCACGAATCCATAAATAAATAAACGCTCTTATACCAATTGTAATGTCCCATCCCGCTAATGATATTGTCCGCTCTATGTCTAGGCTCACACGACTTTAAACATGTCACTAGTTGGTAAGTCTGTTTTAATTAGTATTAGAGCATGTATTTCTTGAGGAATCTATAGGTGTTTCATAAAACTTAAGATTGAAATCAAGAAGCCAATTTTATCAATCATGAAAGCATAATCAAGTTTTTTGTTCATGGTACCACCTGTCTTTTTAATGGAAATAACTATCAACTTATGGTTGTTGCCCTCTTTGGTATATTATGTTATGTTTTTCTTATCATCTTCTGTGTCTTTTTATTTCTTTATTTTTTTATTACCAGCTCTGAAGTTCATTACTCAATAGGAGGATCTTTATAAAATAACATTTCTACCTACTCGAGGTAGTAGTAGGGCATGCATACACTACCCTATCCATACCCTGAATGTTGGGATTTGAAATAGAGAAAGAGAACACAAATATGATATAAGAGAGATAATCTGAAAAAAGGGAGCTAATTTTTTCATACAGTAAAAGCTTACACATATATAGATACATAAGGTGGTATCAAATCCCTTAAATCCTATAAACTGCCTCCCCTTTTCTTGCTTATATCAAGCTCCACCACATATTACAATATCTTCAACTCTAGAACTTTGTATTAAAATTAATTCAAAATTTATACCAAAAATATCAAGACAAAAGTACTAACATGACAACACTTAGCATCACATACAAAAACAACAAGCTGCATCACTCCTCCTTCATGCAAGTGTTGCTAAATACTCCAAGCTTAGCTCTCAGAACCTCAAATCTTTGTTTATATAGCGCCGCGGTAAAAATATCAACTACTTGATCTTCACCACAACAATACAAAAGATGAACTTCATTTTCCCTTTCAGCTTCTCAAATGGAATGGTACTTGATTTTTATGTGTTTAGACTTTCCATGAAAGACTCGATTCTTTACCATAGAAACAAGAGATTTGTTATCACAAAGGACTTCAGTTGCTTTGCTTGGATGAAACCCCGAGTCAATCAAGATTTTTCTCAACCATAAAGGTTGATTAACAACACCGTAGGAAGCAACATACTCTGCTTCGGATATTGATTGAGCCACAGACCCTTGCTTCTTTGTGCACCAACAAATGACACCTGATTCGAGAGTGAAACAATATTGTAAGTGATTTTCATGTCTTCTTGCAACCCAGCCTAGTCACTATTAGTAAACCAACAATTTCATAGATGTGGTTCTTTTATAAAACACACCATAATAAATGGTGCCTCGAATGTACCTCAATATTCTTTTGGCTACTCTGAGGTGAGTTTCAGTTGGTAAATGCATAAACCTTGATAGCACAATCGTTGCGTACATAATATCAGGACTCGTGGATGTTAAATACAATAGGGAACCAATAAAGCTTCTGTAAATTGAAGCATCGACCAAACCAGACTCATCCTCCTTCATCAGTTTCTCTCATTAGACTGCAGACGTACTTACTGCTTTGCATTTGTTAAGAAAAAACAACTTCAATATTTCGGTAGCATATTTCATCTGAGAAACAAAGATTGCTTGAGGAGATTGATTGACCTCCGTTGCTAAGTATTAGAATAAGGAATAAGTATTTATTACTTAGAATAGGAATTAGAATAGGAATAAGAACAGGAATTCTAGTTGGAAAAGGTTTCCAATGTAGTGTCTATAAAAAGGGTCTTCATGTAACAGTTTAAATGTGCAATTCAATAATATTTTCATCAATATTTCTCACATGGTATCAGAGTAATTGTGAGAAAAAAAACTAAAAAATCTATATTTCCAATAACCTAGTTGCTGTCCGGATAATTATTATTTTCCGTCACTGTTTTCATAAGATTGACAGCACCAGTAGTTGCGGAATTTCCTGAAGAGCAAAGCCCAGTCATCCCCACCAGAAACCTGTGCTACACGCGCTCTCATGTGCCAGTGGTAGGATTTTTACTGGCAGACTGTAAGACCCACGCGCCGGCGCGTGTGATTTTTTTGGCGAGTTTTTTTTCGACAATTTTTTTCTATCTGAGTCGCCTCTCATTTTGAGGCTAACCATGTAATTTTTTTCTGATATTTTTTTTGAGATTTGAATTTTCCGATGATCAGATCTCAATAATCAAGTTTTTTTGTTGTTCTCGAGAAAAATTTAGCATAATGTCTTTTGGATGTAATGTTTTTGGTTCTAAAAATAAAAGGATTGGAAATTCTAACCCTATAGTCACTTAAGAACCTCTATTGGGAAGTTCAAACTATTTATCTTGGGCTTCGTGAGTTGAATTGTGGTGCAAGGGTCAAGGTGTGCACGATCACATAACGAAGAAGACTTATGTGGTAGATGCAAATGCAAAGACTAGTGAGGAAGATGCAAAATTCAAAGCACATTGGGAGAAATTAGATGCTCAATTATGTAGTCTCTTATGGCGTTCGATTGATTCCAAATTGATGCCCTTGTTTCACCCATTTCAAACGTGTTACATAGTTTGGAAAAGGCGCTTGCTTTATACACTAATGACATCTCTTGATTCTATGATGTGATATCTCAATTGATCAACTTAAAGAAACAAGAATCTGATATGTTTACTTAATTGGGACAAGTACAGGCAGTCATGGAGGAATTCGACACGTTGATGTCAGTAACTACGGATGTGGAAAAACAACAAGAATATAGAAAAACATTGTTTCTAGTTCTTACTCTTGATAGACTTCCTCCTTATAAGGATATTGTGTGTGTGATCAGATTTTAGCTAGACCTACAGTTCCTACAATCGATGAATTATTCTCTCGCCTCCTTCGTCTTCCGGTACCTCCTAGTCACAAATTCGTTTCATCACCCACTATTGAATCCTCTATTCTTGCATCTCAAATCTTTGAAAAGCATACAATATCAGTCTACGAAGAATCGACGAGGGGGAGGACATTTTGGAAAACCTCGATCCAAGTGCAGTCATTGTCATAAGTCTGGACACACTCGTGACATATGTGATATTTTGCATGGTCCACCACCCAGTTATGATCCTCGTGATCTAAAGGAATATAATGAGTTCCTTCGAAATTGCGCAAGTAAACATTCATCTCGACCAGTAGCATATGGTGCTCAACCTAATAAACCATCCAATAATGATCATATTGCTCAGATAGAATATGATGAGTTCCTTCAGTATCGTGCAAATAAGCAAACGTCTTCACAAGTAGTTTCAGTTGCACAACCTGATGTGTCTGTCACGGGTAATTCTTTTGCTTGTGTGTCGCAATCTAGTACTGTTGGAACATGGGTCATGGACTCTGGAGCTTCAGATCATATTTCTGGTAATAAATCACTTTTACTCGATATTGTTTATTCACGATCTCTTCCAGCTATTACTTTAGCCAATGGGATCGAGACAAAACCAAAAGGGGTTGGAAAAACCAAACCCCTATCTTGTGTCACCCTAGACTCTGTTCTTTATTTTCCTTGTTCTCCTTTTAATCTAGCATCTGTTAGTCATTTGACGAAATCAGTACATTGTAGCATAACTTTTTTCAATAATTTTTTTTGATACAGGACCGCAGTACGGTACAGATGATTGGAATAGGACATGAATCACAAGGCCTTTACTATCTTACCTTTTCAAATTCCTTGACATCATGCTCCGTTAAAGATTTCCAAGATCTAATTCACAAACATCTGGGACATCCGAACCTATCCAAATTACAAGGATGATGCCTAGTTTGTCTAGTTTATCTACATTAGATTGTGAGCCGTGTCAACTTGGAAAACACATTCATGCTACGTTTTCTCGTAGTACTGAGGGTCGTTCCGGGTCTGTTTTTTCACTACTTCATTATGATACTTGGGGTTCTAGTAGAGTCAGTACCACCTTAGGATTTCGTTAGTTTGTTAGTTTCATTGATGATTATTCAAGATGTACTTGGGTTTTTTTAATGAAAGATTGTTCTGAGTTATTTTTTATTTTCAAAAGTTTCTTTGCTGAAATACAAAATCAGTTTGGTGTTTCTATTCGTACTCTCCATAGTGATAATGCCTTGGAATACTTGTCATCCCAATTTTAGCAATTATGTATCACCATGGAATCATTCACAAGACATCTTGTCCATACACTTGTCGACAAAATGGTGTCGCAGGAAGAAAGAATAGGCATCTTATAGAGACTGCTCACACTCTCCTCATTGAATCCCATGTTCCGCTGCATTTTTGGGGCGATGCAGTCCTTTCACCTTGTTATTTAATTAACAGAATGCCCTTTTCGTCTATTCAAAATCAAGTTTCACATTTCATACTGTTTCCTTAGTCACATCTCTATCCTATTCCCCCTCGTGTCTTCGAGAGCACATGTTTTGTTCATAATTTAGTCCGAGGGAAAGATAAATTAGCTCCTCGTGCCCTCAAATGTGTCTTTCATGGTTACTCTAGAGTTCAAAAAGGCTATCATTGTTATTCACATGATCTTAATTGATATGTTATGTACTCTGATGTTATATTTTTTGAGTCTTAGCCTTACTATACATCTTCTGATCATACTTGATGTCTCTATGGTCTTACCCATTCCTCAAGTTTTACTTGTGCCAACCTTTGAGGGATCTATAGTTACGTCTACATCTCCAGTTTCAGTGCCACCACTACTAACTTATCATCATCGTCCACGTCCAACGCTAGTCCCTAATGATTCATGTCATTCACCAACCGTACTCCTACTGCGGACTTACCTCTACCTAGCCCACCGCTTGCACTTCAAAAAGGTATACGATCTACTCAAAATACTAACCCGCATTATACCTTCTTAAGTTATTATCGTCTATCATCACCCCATTATGTCTTTGAGTCGTCTTTGTCCTCTGTTTCCATTCCTAAGACTACAGGTGAAGCACTTTCTCATTCAGGACGGAGGCAGACTATGGTTGATGAGATGTCTGCTTTACATAAGAGTGGTACTTGGGAGGTTGTCTCCCTTCCTACAGGTAAATCAACTGTTGGTTGTCATTCTGTTTATGCTGTCAAAATTTGTCCAGATTGTCAGGTTGATCGACTTAAGGCTAGCCTTGTCGCCAAAGGGTATACTCAGATATTTGGTCTAGATTATAGTGACACTTTCGCTCCTGTGGCTAAAATATCATATGTTCGTCTTTTTCTATCTATTGTCGTCGTTCATCATTGGCCTATTTATCAGTTGGACATAAAGAATGCTTTTCTGCATGGTGATCTTGAGGAAGAAGTCTATATGGAGCAACCATCTAGTTTTGTTGCTCAGGGGAAGTCTAGTAGCCTTGTATGTCGATTGTTTAGGTCACTCTATGGTCTAAAACAGTCTCCTTGAGCTTGGTTTTGAAAGTTCAACACAGTAATTCAGGAGTTTGGCATGACTCGTAGTGGAGCTGATCACTCTGTGTTTATCGGCATTCTATACAAGGTCGATGTATCTATTTTGTTGTTTATGTTGATGATATTGTTATCTCCGGTAATGATCAAGATGATATCACTGATTGAAAGCAATATCTTTTTAAGCACTTTTAGACTAAAGACCTTCGCAAATTTAAGTATTTTCTAGGTAATTAGGTTGCTCAGTCAATATCAAGCATTGTTATCTTTCAACGCAAGTATGCCTTCAACATTCTTGAGGAGACAGGAATGATGGGATGCAGACCTATTGACACTCCGATGGATCCGAATGTTAAACTTCTTCCGGGGGAGCCACTTAGTAATCCTAAAAGGTATATACGACTTGTTGGAAAGTTGTATTATCTCACAGTGACTAGACCAGTCATCTCTTTTCCCGTGACTGTTGTTAGTCAGTTTATGACTTCCCCTTGTGATAGTCATTGGGAATTAGTTGTTCGTATTCTACGATATATAAGTCAGCCCCCGGCAAAGGACTACTCTTTTTGGTTCAAGCTCATGAGCATATAATTATATATACAGATGTTGATTGGGCGGGATCACCCTCTAACAGACATTCGACAACCGAATATTGTGTTGTAGTTGGAGGTAATTTCGTGTCGTGGAAGAGTAAGAAACAAAATGTGGTTGCTTGATCTAGTGCAGAATCAGAATATCGAGCAATGGCGACAGCAACTTGTGATTTAGTTTGGCTCAAACAGTTACTGGGAGAACTAAAATTTGGCAAAATTGATCAAATGGAACTTGTGTGTGATAATCAATCGGCTCTTCATATCGCATCAAATCAGTGTTTCATTAAAGGACTAAGCACATTGAGATTGACTGTCTCTTTGTCAGAGAAAAGATACTCTCAGGAGATATTGTTACAAAAATTGTGAAGTCAAATGATCAGCTTGCAGCTATGTTCACCAAGTCTCTCACATGTCCTCGTATTAATTACATTTGTAACAAGCTAGGTGCATATGATTTTATGCACCAGCTTGAGGGGAAGTGTGTGAATAAGATTAAGTATTTCTTACTTAAAATAGGAATTGGAATAGGAACAAGAATAGGAATTCTAGTTGGAAAAGGATTCCAATGTAGTCTCTATAAAAGGGTCTTCATGTAACAATTTAGATGCGCAATTCAATAATATTTTCTCCAATATTTCTCACATGAAATAAGTCATTTTTCCCAGATCATTCATTTCAAAGACCTTCTTCATTTGCTCCCTGAAGTCTGTGATAGAATTGTGCTGCTGCCAATCACCAACATATCATCAACATAGAGAGAAACTAGGAATAAATCATAATTTTGAAGTCTAATGTACAAGGATTCTACATTGCAACTTCCCCTTGAACCCCAAATTCAGTAAGTAGCTATCAATCCGTGCATACCAGGCCCTAGGCACTTGTTTTAAGCCATAAAGAGATTTTCTAAACAAATATACCTTGTCTCCAACTTCTCTAAAACCTTCAGGTTGCTCTAGATTTTCTCTTAAAGGTACCCATTAAGGAAGGCGGACTTAACATCCAATTGAAATACTTGCCAACTATGGTGTGCTGCAACAGCAAGTAGCAATCTAATGGTATCAAACCTTGCAACTAGTGCAAAGGTTTCATGAAAATCAATTCCATGTTGTTGCACATACCTCTTTACAACCAGCCCTGCTTTGTACTTGTTGAGTGTGCCATCTGAATTCAGCTTGATCTTGAACACCCATTTAGTTCCAAGAGCCTGCTTGTCAGGAGGTATAGGTACAGTACTCATGTATTATTCTTGTTAATCATTTTGAGCTCCTCCTCCATCGCAGCCCTCCATTAAGGAATTTTCAATGCATTGTCTACACTTTTTGTATCCAACATGGCGACATTGCATCTGCTATATTTATCTTCAATGGATCTGGTACCTCTTACTGCAAAATCATCAGAGTCCTCCTCTACCTGTGGAATCAGCTCTTCTTCTTGGGCAACTAGTTCTTGATTAGTGATCTGGAAAGAAGAAACAACCATTTTCTTCCATTCCTATGCAGCATCCTCGTCAAATTTAACACTTCTACTTACATGGATTTGTTGTGAAATAGGATTGAAAATCCTATATCCTTTAGAAGTGTTGTTCAATCCCACAATTATTACAACTTCAGCTTTTTGATCAAGTTTATCCCTTTTAACGTCAAGAATATAAAAGAAACTAATACAGCCAAATACTTTAAGATGAGCAACTAATGGCTTGGTTCCAATCCATGCTTCATATGGAGTCTTTCCTTCAACTACTCTCGTCGGCAATCTATTTTATAGATAGACAACGGTATTCAAAGCTTCAGCCCATAGAACCTTAGGCAGGCCTTTATCAACCAGAAGACACCGAGCCATATTCATAATGGACCTATTTTTTCATTCACTTACACCGTTTTGTTGAAGTGTGTAAGTCACTGTAAGTTTAGGAATTCCAGCTTACTGAAGAAAATCCTTGAATTCACTGAAAGTGAACTCGGTCCCATTATCAGACCTTAAGATTTTAATCAAAGAGCCACATTGGTTTTCAACAGCTACTTTAAACCTTTGAAACGCAACAAATACTTGAGATTTATGTTTCAGAAAGTAAACCCAACAAAACCTCGTAAGGTCATAAATGAATAAAAGAAAATATTTGTTGTCGTTATAAGAAGAAGTGTTTATATGTCCATACACATCAGCGTGTATTAATTGGAGCTTTTCAATAGCTCTATGGGCTTGATTAATAGGAAACGGTGATTGACTTAGCTTCCCAATTTGACAAACCCCATATACATAAGAGATTGTATTTATGGAAGGCATATCTTCCACAGCTTATTTTGCATCAATTTTAAAGATTTAAATTTTATGTGACAAAGCCTCTTATGCCAGACATAAGTTTCATCTTGTATGCTCACGTAAGCTCCAATGTCAGTATGTTTCCAATAAAGAGGGAAGCTTTTGTTGTTCATTTTGATTGAGAGCAATTTTACGCCGGTTGGATCCATAATCTCACATGTTTTATCTTTAAATAACAGGGAATAATTTTTATCAATTAATTGGCCAACACTAAGAAGACTTTGGCTAATTTCAGGAACAAATAGTACATCAGATATAATCTTCATACCTGAGGGAGTTTGAACAACAACTGCTCCTTTGCCCTTTGCATCTATAAGTCTTCCATCTCCAAGTCTGACCTTGGAGAAATATTTTTGTCCAGCCATTCAAAAATGTTCAAGTTAGATGTCATGTGATGCGTGCACCCACTATCAACAAGCCACACATCGTGATCTTGAGCTGCTACATTGCATTCTCCAGCAATAGAAGCAGCAAACAACTTCGCTTCAGAATCTTCAATGGTATTTAACTTGAGCAGGCTGGTTTTGATTTATTTTGCACACCTTATCCACATGACCAAACCGTTTGCACAACTTGCATTGAATTCCAGGTTTGTACCAACAAAACTTATCTTTATGGTTGGTCTTTTTACAATAGAAACAAGGTGGATACTTATGATCTTCTATATCTCCCTTCTTCTCCTTACCATGTATTCCGTTTTGTTGCCTTTTTGATTCACCATCCAACTTAGCTTTAGATCTTTGAACAACCACAAGAGAGATTTCACTTGTACTTTTTTTCTCTCTAAAAGCTTTCCTTTTTTTCCACTAAGCGTCAGATAGTTCATTCAATGTGACATGAGAAATATCCAAAGTATCTTTCAATTGAGGAAATATTTGCTTCAAACTTTTCTAGAAGTTCCACCATCACCTTCTCAACAATCCTCTACTTTTCTACTTTTCCCCTAACAATCTGATCTGATTGACGATGTTCATGATTATATCAATATAATCTTTCACCTTTTTGGTATCTTTCATTCTTAACATCTCAAATTATTTTTATAAGATTCAATATTTGCATTTCCCTCGTTCTATAATTCCCTTGGAATTCTTGCTTCAGCATATCCCAAGCTTCTTTGGCAGATTCAAATGTCATAATCCTGGTAAAAATTGAATCTAAGACAGTTGTGTGAATGAAAGATAGGGCTTTTGGACCTTTTGCGATCTCTTCTTCATGACTTTTGATCTGCTGAAGAGTTGGGTTCGCTTTGAGAGGTTCTGGAGCACTGTCTTCCTCCACATACTTCCATAATCCAAGACTTTTTAAGTATGTTTTCATCTTCACTGCCCAAACTTGGTAGTTCTCTCTATTAAAGATAAGAGGTGAAAGGGGACAGTTGCTAGAGGCCATGTGAAAGGAAACTGATAAAAAAAGAGACTTGGACAAGTTAAACTTAGTATGTGATCTTGCTGTGTTTTCCTCTCTCAAAACAGTCCCTAAAAGATCAATTTAGCTCTGATGCCAACTGAAGGAGAGAAAGAGAAGAGAAATATTATATTAGAGAAATAATCTGAGAAAAGGGAGCTAATTTTTTCACACAGCAAAAGCTTACACATATATACATACATAAGGTGGTGTCAAATCCCTTAAATCCTGGAAAGTGCCTCCCTATTTTGTGCTTAAATCAAGTTCCACCACATATTACAATATCTTCTACTTTCTAAAACTTTGTATTAAAATCAACTCAAAAGTTATATTAAGATCAAGGCAAAAGTACTAATAGGACAACACTTAGCATCACATAAAAACAACAAAGTTGATCAGGATTGTACTGATTTTGATGTTGTTAATGATGATGATACATGAAAGTGAAATTGTGATCTCTATTTGTTATTTGCTTTGACAACTATCTATTTTTTGCGTTTTTTTGTGTTCTTTCTTGTAATATTAATAGTTCATGTTTTATTGTGTTGCTATGCTTATGATTAGATGATGATAAACTCCCCCTCCTCCCCTTTTTTGATGCAAAGATATATATTGTTTTGCTCTATGTTTGCCTCTATATGCTCATCTTCTTCTATATTCTTCATATGATTAATTCCTCCTATGATATGTCATATAGAAGGGTCCTCCTTATGTGGACTATACATAACAATCACCTAAAGTAGGTTAGGTTCTTCTTCTACACCATCAGCATGATCTGTAAGTTCAACCTGATTATCCTACTCTACCCCTACTTTTTTTGCATGATTCCTCTGAGAGGTAGACGATTCCCTTGGTCTTACAACTACTTACCAAAGACATTTTCAATTCATTGCTTTGTTGAATCCCCTACTACATCCTTTGGTACTTCAATACTAACTTTATGAGTATTCTTTCCATCTCCGAGGGCACCATATTTGTTAAGAGTAGCCACCCCTTGATTCATCTTCTGAATAGGTCTTTGGTTTTGTTACGTTCTTCCTCTATGATATTGTCTCCCTCTTCTGCAGTCATTCTTTTGTCTCTTCTTTCTGAAATCATTATTATATACTTGTTTATTCTTTTCTCCTTGATTTGCATTACTTTGCCCTTCCTACATTGTTTGTTAGACTTGGTTCGCTCTTGTGACCCCTTAGCAGCTTCCTTTGCATTCTTTTGTGTATCTATTTAGTCATCTTTCTCCTCCTCCTCGTTTGGATACAATCAATTCAAGATGAACGATAAAACATGTCTTTTCATTAAGGCATTGTAACTTGCAGTTTTTGCAATACTTGGGAATGTAATCATAATTAATTATGATCCGCTTCTTCATGTTTTCTCTAGTTTCTGCTTCTTCATCCCAATATTAATACATTTTGTGTAACAACCCGTGTAGTCGGTTTGGGCACTAGAAATTTTTATATAAGAAAATACTTTCAGATAGATTTAAGTGGGTGTTTTGGACTCTTCATAATTATAATTATGAAATTAGTGGGGTAGTATTACTAATTTATTTAGTTAATGGTTAAGAAATAATATTATAATTAATAGTGGGTCACTTTTATCACTATTACAATTATATAAGTATAATAATTAGGGTAACAAATAATCTGTAGACGGAAAGAAAAGAGGAAAAAAGAAGAACAGTGAGAAAGACGGCTTAACTGTGCAGCTACATTAAAGATTAAGCGTGGATTCGTTTAGCGGTAAGTTTCTTTATGAATTCGTAACATGCAGATTGGTGGAAAGAATATATTAGTTCTTGTGGAACTATAAATGTTCAGGTGTATACTAAATTGCTACGAGATAGTTTTAAGTACAAATTATTGATTGAAAAAGTTAGGCAGCCATTAATCATTAATGTGTAAGCAAATTGGAATGATATTGAATTGAAAGAGCATGAACCCAGTTCTCCTAGTTATTGTTAATTAATGGTAGGAATAATTATGGCATGAAATTTGGCCAAGAATTAGAAGTTAATGATTAGAATATGTAGTGTAGGAAATTATTATTTTAAAGGATTGGAGCTTACAATGATTGGCGTATGTAGGATTGACGTTATTTGTTAATTTTATAAAATAATTGGGTTGAAACTTGCTGGCCAATCACGTGGGTTTGAATATTAGTATATGAGTCATTTTTTTTATACCCAAATAGTGATAGGTTCTTTGATTTAATTAGTTTTACAAATTATATGTTGTATAGATTACAATGAATTGTATAAAATAGAATGTCATCGATTCTATTGGACATGTAAAATTTTGTAGTTCGTAATGGTTCAAGTATTAACATATTTTAATACGTAATTAAATATAAGGTGTAGTACATTATATAAAGTATATTAAAATTATGCTAATGGGAGGAATTAAGGCTTATCCTTGGATTTGAACTTAGGAAATTGATCATAGAATTAGGTGAATTTTTGGGTCTAAGCTAAACATAGAATAACATGAGTGATTATAGGATTTTAAACTTACAAACTATGTATATATAATTGATATATTGGAAAGGTTCGAAAGCATTGAGGAAAGGAAAAGTATTGGAGCTTGCTTGAATTCGGTTCATCGGTGGAGGTAGGATATGGTTTATGCTATTTGATAGTAAACTCTTAATAGTGATGTATATGCCTTTAATGATATTGTGAAGTTCTCTATGTACTTGACTGTGTGATTGTGTGATTTGGTTGTGTGATTTATGATTGGTCTGAAATCCTGAGACCGTAGAATTTATATTCTCTAATCCTATCTATCGAAGTGATGCCTTGAATAAAGAAGGCTTGATGAAAATAATATAACAATGAATTGAAAGCGGTGATAATAAAGGATAAATTAATAGTATAATTGGATCGGAGTGTCACGTTTCGACACGGTATTCTTGGATCGGAGTGTCACGTTCCGACACGGTATTCTTGGATCAGAGTGTCATGTTCAGACACGGTATTCTTGGATTGGAGTGTCACGTTCTGACACGGTATTCTTGGATCAGAGTGTCACGTTCTGACACGGTATTCTTGGATCGGAGTGTCACGTTCTGACACGGTATTCTTGGATCGGAGTGTCACGTTCCGACATGATATTCTTGGATCGGAATGTCACGCTCCGACACGATAATATTAAAGGAAAAACATGTTGAATTGATGGAAGGTACTCAATCTCAAAGAACTCAACTCCCAATATGGTTTGGTTTGGAGGCAGGAGTCCTCATGTGTGATCTTGATATCATTGACTTATTACGAGTTTACTTTAATGTTGTTGATACTTGTTCATGTTGTTTGTTGTTTATGACCTGTTAAGTGCTATAGTTGTAACGACCTGTTTAGTCGTTTTGAGCAGCAGATTTTATTTCTGGAAAATTGGCTGAAACGACGGAACCCCCGACGGACCGTCACAGGCACGACGGACCGTCGCAGGGTATCGTTTCAGTATACTTAGGAATTCTGAAATTGGGTACTGAAAATCGACTCCTGTAATCTGTGACGGAGGTGCAGGACGGACCGTCACAGGTGTGTGACGGGTCCACAGCCCACTCGAGCTATAAGGGGCTGCGACGACCTGCGTGACGGACCGTCGCAGGCATGACGGGCCGTCACAGGCTGCGCAAGTCCCAGGCGAATCGGATTTCTTCACACGTTTTAAGGGACGCATTGGACTATTCTTTCCTTAATTATAAAGTTAGAGGGTTAATATTAATAAGTCTAATTACTTGGGGGTTAAAAGAGGTAACCTTAAGTTAATTAGTGGGTATTATTGTCCTCTTTTACACTTAATTAATGTTAATTAGGGTAAAAGAAAGAGGGTTTGAACAAAAGAAAACAGAAAGAAAAGAAAAGAGAAAGAGAGGTTGAACGAGAGAGGAGAAACGAAGAGGAATATTAAAGCTTGAGGGATTTGCTTGTTTGAATTCAATTCTTCGGTGGAGGTAGGTTATGGTTTATTTTACGATATTCGTAGTGAACTCTTAATAGTGAATGATATGTATTGATAGTATTGTAAACCCTGCTATGTGCTTAAATTGTATGCTTGCATGATTGTGATTATGAAATTGTGATGAATTAACAAAGCATGATGAAGCTATTGAATCCCAAATCTTGAAAGAACCCTAATTCACTTGTTAAAGATGATGCCTTAGTATAAAAGAAGGCTTGATATATTATATAATGAGATTGATGATGCCTTAGTATGAAAGAAGGCTTGATAAATTATATAATGAGAATGATGATGCCTTAGTGTAAAAGAAGGCTTGATGAATTAGGGGATCGGGTGCCACGTTCCGGTACCAGGATAGAACTATGGATCGGGTGCCACATTCCGGTACCGGGATAGAATGAATATGAGGATCGGAGTGTCACGTTCCGACACCAGGATAGAATTATGGATCGGGTGCCACGTTCCGGTACCAGGATAGTATATGAGGATCGGAGTGTCACGTTCTGACACCAGGATAGTATATGGATCGGGTGCCACGTTCCAGTACCAGGATAGTATATGAGGATCGGAGTGCCACGTTCCGGCACCAGGATAGAAATAGAGGAGCGGAGTGTCACGTACCGACACAAGAGGAAGAAAGATAATGAATCTTGAAAGATAATGAATATAATCAATCTAATGAACTTAATTCCCAAATGAGTATGGTATTGAGGCCTGAGTCCTCATGTCTGAACGCGGTTGTATTTATTGATGAATTAATATTGCTATTGCTACATGTTGAGTATTGTAGTTGATTTACATTATTATTGATATATACTGTTCCCTATTTTGAGTTGGCCGATGATATCTACTCAGTACTTGTGGTTGTACTGACCCCCTACTTTTATGTTTTCTTCTTTGTTATTTGTGCAATGCAGCAAACGTTCCGCCAACTTCAACTCAACAGTAGATCTAGCCAGTCTTCACTTCATCGGAAATTCAGGGTGAGCTAATGCGTCTAGCTTGGACTGGGTCTTCTTCTTCAAGTCTTGATGCCTTGAACTTCCGGCATGGACTAGCTTTTAGTTATTTTGTTATTAGACATTCCTAGTTTAGTAATTTGAGATAGATGTTCTTGTGATGATGACTTCCAGATTTTGGGGATATTAATAATAGTTTGAATTGTTTTATTAATGAGTTTAAGTCTTCCGCATTATTTTCTTTTGATATTATATGAAATGTTAAGGTTTAGATGGGTTGGTTCGCTCACATAGGAGGGTAAATGTGGGTGCCAGTCGCGTCCCCGATTTGGGTCGTGACAAACTTGGTATCAGAGCATTAGGTTCGTTGGTCTCATCACACAAGAACGAGTCTAGTAGAGTCTTAAGGAACGGGGTAGGGGGACGCCTTTACTTTTTCTTGAGAGGCTATAAGACTTTAGGAAAATTCCATTCTTTCATTCTTTCTTTCGTGCTACTACTTGAGTCCAATTGGTATCTAGGTGATACAAATTGGTATCTGGCCATCTTCACTCTATTTCGCAGATGGTTAGAACTAGAGCAACGACCGCACCAGCAGCAACAACGGAAAGACAAGAAACTACTGAGCCAGCCACTAGGGCTGTAGCTCGAGGAAGAGAAGCGGCAAGAGGCCGTGGAAGAGGTCGTGGGAGGACGTCCTCTAGAGGAAGAGGACGAGCCCCTAGTCCATCTGAGGCTAGGGCGGTGACTCCTCCACCGATTGAGGAGGTAGTAAGAGAGGGTGAGGAAGGGGAAACTGAACAAGGGTAGAATGAGGAAATGCCACCCCAACCTACCCCAGAGATGATCAACCAGGTACTTGCTTATCTTAGCGGGTTATCCGATCACGGTCAGGCACCTCCAGTGGTTTCTGCACCAACACCTCCGGTTTCAGAGATACGACATGCGGCTATTATGGCTCCCCGCATGGATGCATCATTAGGAATAGGCACATTTCCACGTCTTACTACTGGGCCTATTATGACAAATGATCAGCATGAACTTTTCAGTAAGTTCTTGAAATTGAAACCTCCAGTCTTTAAGGGCGCAGAATCAGAGGATGCCTACGATTTTCTGGTTGATTGTCATGAGCTACTACACAAGATGGGTATAGTAGAACGGTTTGGCGTTGAGTTCGTAAGCTATCAGTTTCAAGGGAACGCCAAAATGTGGTGGCGGTCACATGTTGAGTGTCAACCAACAGAGGCACCACCTATGACTTGGGAATCATTCTCTAGCTTGTTTATGGAGAATTATATCCCAAGGACTTTGAGAGATAGAAAAAGGGATGAGTTCTTGAGTCTAGAGCAAGGAAGGATGACGGTTAACGCATATGAGGCCAAATTCCGTGCATTATCCAGGTATGCCACCCAACTTTGTTTCAGTCCACAAGAACGGATCCGCCGTTTGTGAAGGGGTTGAGTTCAGAATTGCGGATTTATCCTTACAGATAGGCGGCAACGGCAACATCCTTCCAAGAGGTGGTAGATTTTGTGATAGAGGTGGAATGAGTGAAACCAGATGACTTCACCACGACATCGACATCAAAAAGGTTTCGAAGGGAGGTGAGTTTAATGGTTCTTACTCAAGAGGGCAGAGCTCAGGAGGTTACTCAAGTCGACCAATTCAGTCTTCACTACAGACTGTAGTTGGGGGTCCACCTCAGACCGGTCAACATTTCTCTGAGGGGTCGATGCGTGAACCCAGAGAATGTTATGGATGTGGGGAGATTGGACACATTAAGAGGTATTGTCCAAACCAGAGTTACAGAACCCCACTAGCTAGAGGTAGAGGTGGTCATGGTAGAGGCCGTTTTTCTGGAGGACGTGGTGGTCGAGGTAATGGTGGTCACCACAACGGCAGAGGTGATGGGCAAATTGGAGCCACTACGACACAACATGGTAGGGGCAACGGACAGATCGGTGATAGGGCCCATTGTTACGCTTTCCCTGGGAGATCCGAAGCGGAGGCGTCTGATGCTGTTATCACAGGTAATCTTCTGGTTTGTGATTGCATGGCATATGTATTATTTGACCCTGGCTCCACGTTTTCATATGTATCTTCATCATTTGCTAATGGTCTAAATTTACATTGTGAATTACTTGACATGCCTATTCGTGTTTCTACTCCGGTGGGTGAGTCTGTGATAGTTGAAAAGGTATATAGGTCTTGTTTGGTGAATTTTGTGGGGAGCAACACTTATGTAGATCTGGTTATTTTAGAAATGGTCGATTTTGATGTAATTCTGGGTATGACTTGGCTTTCTCCGCAATTTGCGATCTTGGATTGTAATGCTAAAACGGTGACGTTAGCCAAGCCTGGGACAGACCCGTTAGTGTGGGAGGGTGACTACACTTCCAATCCGGTGCGTATCATATCCTTTCTTCGTGCTAAGAAAATGGTTAGTAAAGGGTGTTTAGCTTCTTGGCACATCTCAGGGATGACACTACTCAAGTACCTTCGATTGAGTCAGTTTCGGTAGTCCGTGAGTTTTTGGATGTGTTCCCTGCAGATCTTCCTGGTATGCCACCGGATAGGGATATTGACTTCTGCATCGATCTTGAACCGGGTACTCGCCCCATTTCTATACCCCCTTATAGAATGGCTCCCGCCGAATTAAGAGAGTTAAAGGCTCACTTCAAGAATTGTTGAGTAAAGGCTTCATTAGACCAAGTGCATCTCCTTGGGGTGCTCCGGTTTTATTTGTGAAGAAGAAGGATGGGAGTTTTCGGATGTGCATAGACTACCGGCAGTTGAACAAGGTAACTATTAAGAACAAGTATCCTCTTCCTCGCATTGATGACTTATTCGATCAACTACAAGGTGCTTGTGTCTTCTCGAAGATCGACTTGAGATCCGGTTATCATCAATTGAAAATACGGGCAACGGATGTGCCAAAGACCGCTTTTCGACTAGGTATGGGCATTATGAATTTGTAGTGATGTCCTTTGGTCTTACAAATGCCCCCGCTGCTTTCATGAGCTTGATGAATGGGATTTTAAGCCGTATTTGGATCTCTTTGTGATCGTATTTATAGATGATATACTGGTATATTCTAAAAGTAGGAGGAACATGAGGAGCATTTGAGAATTGTATTGGAAATGTTGAGGGAGAGAAAGCTTTATGCCAAGTTCTCTAAGTGTGAGTTTTGGCTAGATGCCGTGTCCTTCTTGGGCATGTGGTTTCTAAGGAAGGAGTGATGGTAGATCCTTCTAAGATTGAGACAGTGAAGAATTGGGTAAGACCCACTAATGTGTCAGAATAAGGAGTTTTTGTGGGGTTAGCTAGCTACTACCCTACGCCGATTTGTCAAGGGTTCTCTTCCATTTCTTCCCAATAACGAACTTGACTAAGCAGAATGTTCCATTTGTATGGTCGGATGAGTGTGAGGAAAGCTTTCAGAAACTCAAGACCTTTGTGACTACCGCACCAATTCTTACTTTGCCAGTAGAGGGTAGAACTTCATCGTTTATTGTGATGCATCCTATTCGGTTTGGGTGCAGTGCTAATGCAAGAGAAGAATGTGATTGCTTATGCTTCGAGGCAATTAAAGGTGCATGAACGTAACTATCCGACCCATGATTTGGAGTTGGCCGCGGTAGTGTTTGCATTAAAGCAATGGAGACACTATTTATATGGGGTTAAGTGTGAGGTCTATACGGATCATCGTAGTCTACAGTATGTCTTTACTCAGAAGATTTGAACTTGAGACAAGGAGATGGATGGAACTACTGAAGGACTACGACATCACTATTTGTATCATCCGGGGAAGGCGAATGTTGTGGCAGATGCTTGAGTAAAAGGCGGGAAGCATGGGAAGTCTAGCTCATTTGCAAGCTTCTAGACGCCCATTGGCTAGAGAAGTGCAGATTTTGGCTAATGCCCTCATGAGGTTAGAAGTAATGAGAAGGGAGGATTGTTAGCTTGTGTGGAGGCAAGATCCTCCTTCCTTGACAAGATTAAGGGGAAGCAGTTTGATGATGAGAAATTGGTCCGGATTCGAGATAAAGTGTTGCAAGGAGAGGCTAAAGAAGCAACAATTGATGAGGAAGGTGTTTTGAGCATCAAGGGAAGGGTATGTGTACCCCGCATCGATGATTTGATCACCACTATTCTGACAGAGGCTCATAGTACAAGGTATTCTATACATCCGGGTGCAACCAAGATGTATCGTGACCTAAAGCAGCACTTTTGGTGGAGTAGAATGAAGCGTGATATCGTTGACTTTATTTCCAAATGCCCAAACTGTCAACAAGTGAAGTATGAACACCAGAGGCCCGGAGGAACGCTTCAGAGAATGCCCTTTCCGGAATGGAAGTGGGAGAGAATCGCAATGGACTTTGTGGTTGGTCTTCCAAAGACAATGGGTAAGTATGACTCCATTTGGTGATTGTTGATAGGTTAACTAGTCTGCTCATTTCATTCGGTCAAGGTGACTTACAATGCAGAGAAGTTAGCCAAGATCTATATCTCAGAAATCGTTCGATTGCATGGGGTTCCACTATCCATCATATCAGATAGAGGTACGCAGTTTACTTCTAAGTTTTGGAAAACATTGCATGCTGAATTGGGTACTAGGTTGGACCTTAGTACTGCGTTTCACCCTCAGACTGATGGTCAGTCTGAGCGAACGATTCAAGTGTTGGAGGATATGCTTCGTGCATGCGTGTGATAGAGTTTGGTGGCCATTGGGATAGCTTCTTACCTTGGCAGAGTTTTCATACAATAATAGCTAACACTCCAGTATTGATATAGCCCCATTTGAAGCATTGTATGGGAGGAGGTGTAGATCTCCCATTGGGTGCTTCGATGCATTTGAGGTTAGACCTTGGGGTACTGACCTCTTGAGGGATTCGTTAGAAAAGGTGAAGGGCATTCAAGAAAAGCTTCTAGCGGCGCAAAGTAGACAAAAGGAGTATGCAAACCGAAAGGTTAGAGACTTGGAGTTCATGGAAGGTGAACAAGTCTTGTTGAAGGTTTCGCCCATGAAAGGGGTGATGCGGTTTGGCAAAAGAGGTAAGATAAGTCCAAGGTATATTGGACCATTTGAGGTACTAAAGCGAGTAGGGGAGGTGGCTTATGAATTAGCCTTACCTCCAGGGCTGTCCGGAGTGCATCCGGTGTTTCACGTGTCCATGTTGAAAAGATACCATGGAGATGGAAACTACATTATCCGTTGGGATTCAGTTTTGCTTGATGAGAATCTGACTTATGAGGAGGAACCGGTTGCTATATTAGATAGAGAAGCTCGCAAATTGAGGTCGAGAGAGATTGCATCCATCAAAGTTCAATGGAAGAATCGACCGGTTTGAAGAGGAACTTGGGAGAAGGAGGCAGATACGCAAGCAAGAAAATACCCACATCTGTTTACAGATTCAGGTACTCCTTTTCGCCATTGTTTTTCTTCTTTTGATCGTTCGGGGACGAACGATGGGTAAATTGGTATCTATTATAACGACCTATTTAGTCGTTTGAGCAGCAGATTTTTATTTCTGGAAAATTGGCTGATGAAACGACGGAACCCCGACGGACCGTCACAGGCACGACGGACCGTCGCAGGGTATCGTTTCAGTATACTTAGGAATTCTGAAATTGGGTACTGAAAATCGACTCTCTGTAATCTGTGACGGAGGTGCAGGATGGACCGTCACAGGTGTGACGGGCCGTCACAGCCCACTCGAGCTATAACGGAATGCGACGACCTGCGTGACGGACCGTCGCAGGCATGACGAGCCGTCACAGGCTGCGCAAGTCCCAGGCAGAATCGGATTTCTTCACACGTTTTAAGGGACGCATTGGACTATTCTTTCCTTAATTATAAAGTTAGAGGGTTAATATTAATAAGTCTAATACTTGGGGGTTAAAAGAGGTAACCTTAGTTAATTAGGGGGTTTTATTGTCCTCTTTTACACTTAATTATATGTTAATTAGGGTAAAAGAAAGAGGGTTTGAACAAAAGAAAACAGAAAGAACAAAGAGAAGAGAGATTGAACGAGAGAGGAGAAACGAAGAGGAATATTAAAGCTTGAGGGATTTGCTTGTTTGAATTCAATTCTTCGGTGGAGGTAGGTTATGGTTTATTTTACGATATCGTAGTGAACTCTTAATAGTGAATGATATGTATTGATAGTATATAAACCCTGCTATGTGCTTAATTGTATGCTTGCATGATTGTGATTATGAAATTGTGATGAATTAACAAAGCATGATGAAGCTATTGAATCCCAAATCTTGAAAGAACCCTAATTCACTTGTTAATGATGATGCCTTAGTATAAAAGAAGGCTTGATATATTATATAATGAGATTGATGATGCCTTAGTATGAAAGAAGGCTTGATAAATTATATAATGAGAATGATGATGCCTTAGTGGAAAAGAAGGCTTGATGAATAGGGGATCGGGTGCCACGTTCCGGTACCAGGATAGAACTATGGATCGGGTGCCACATTCGGTACGGGATAGAAATGAATATGAGGATCGGAGTGTCACGTTCCAACACCAGGATAGAATTATGGATCGGGTGCCACGTTCCGGTACAAGGATAGTATATGAGGATCGGAGTGTCACGTTCTGACACCAGGATAGTATATGGATCGGGTCCACGGTTCCGGTTACCAGGATAGTATATGAGGATCGGAGTGCCACGTTCCGGCACCAGGATAGAAATAGAGGAGCGGAGTGTCACGTACCGACACAAGAGGAAGAAAGATAATGAATCTGAAAGATAATGAATATACTCAATCTAATGAACTTAATCCCAAATGAGTATGGTATTGAGGCCTGAGTCCTCATGTGTGAACGCGGTGTATTTATTGATGAATTAATATTGCTATTGCTACATGTTGAGTATTGTAGTTGATTTACATTATTATTGATATATACTGTTCCCTATTTTGAGTTGGCCGTGATATCTACTCAGTACTTGTGGTTGTACTGACCCCCTATTTTATGTTTTCTTCTTTTTACTTTGTTTTTTTTTGTGCAAGCAGCAAACTGTTCCGCCAACTTCAACTCAACAGTAGATCTAGCCAGTCTTCACTTCATCGGAAATTCAGGGTGAGCTAATGCGTCTAGCTTGGACTGGGTCTTCTTCTTCAAGCCTTGATGCCTTGAACTTCCGGCATGGACTAGCTTTTTAGTTATTTTGTTCTTAGACATTCCTAGTTTAGTAATTTGAGATAGATGTTCTAGTGATGATGACTTCCAGATTTTGGGGATATTAATAATAGTTTGAATTGTTTTATTAATGAGTTTAAGTCTTCCGCATTATTTTCTGTTGATATTATATTGAAATGTTAAGGTTTAGATGGGTTGGTTCGCTCACATAGGAGGGTAAATGTGGGTGCCAGTCGCGTCCCCGATTTGGGTCGTGACAATAGTTGAGTTCATACTATTATTTATTGTATATTAGTTACTATTTTTGGTTAACCGATGATACTTACTTAGTACATGTTGCCTCGTACTGAGACCTACTTGTTTTCTTCTTTGTTTTCCTTTTATGAAATGCAGCGATTGTACCTATGACTTCTGATTTCCCTCAGCTCTAGCCAGCCTCCCGCATATCAAGTTACAGGGTGAGCTATCCATTCAAGCTCGTGTTCGATTCTCTCAGTCATGACATGATGTCCTATTCTTTCGGACACATACCATTTTATTCTTTATTTTAGTGTATTCGATATTCTTAGACTTAGTATTGGCGATTAGATGTCCTTGATGTGATGACTATCAGATTTTGGGATGATAAGTATTAAACTTTAGAAACTTATTTAAATTGGTTGCTTAGTATGTTTTGAAGCTACCGCATTATTGATATTATTTATAGTTGAACTATTGGTATATGTTGGGGTTTAGATGTGTTGGTTCGCCCACTTAAGGAGGTAAGTGTGGGTTCCACTCATGACTTATTTTGGATCGTGACAAACTTGGTATCAGAGCGTTAGGTTCGTTGATCTCATCACACAAGGACAAGTCTAGTAGAGTCTTGCGGAATGGTAAGGGGACGCCTTTACTTTTCTTCGAGAAGCTATAGGACTTTAGGAAAGCTCATTTTATTTCCTTCTTTCGTGATACTACTTGAATCCGATTGGTATCTAGGTGATACAAATTGGTACCTGAATTTCTTCACTTTATTTCAAATATGGGTACTACTAGAGTATTTGTCACAACCCAAAACGAGCCGCGAGTGGCACCCACACTTATCCTACTATGTGAGCGAACCAACCAATCTAAACCCCAACATTTCAACCATAATAAACAGAATATAATGCGGAAGACTTAAAACTCATTAATGAAAATAGATTAAATAACTTCTAAAATCTCAATACTTATTATTCCCAAAATCTTGAAGTCATCACCACAAGAACATATATCCACAAATTACTAAATCTAAGAGTGTCTAAGAAGCTAAAATAAATAAACAGCTAGTCCATGCTGGAATTTCAAGGCATCAAGACATGAAGAGGAAGATCCAGTCCAAGCTAGAAGCAATAGCTCACCCTGAAATGTGGCGTGATGAAGACTAGCTAGAGTTGAGGACGAGTTGAAGATGATGGTACGTTTGCTGCACTACACAAATAATCAAAGAAAAACAAATACAAGTAGGGGTCAGTACAAAGCACAAGTACTGAGTAGGTATCATCGGCCAACTCAAAATAGAAAGCAATATATATCGAATAATAACATAAAACCTACCAAATACTTAACAGGTGATAGCAACAAGTATTAAGAATCATTTGCAACAACACCAAACACATCTATGAGGACTCAAGCCTCCACACCATAATCATTTAGGAATTAGTCTCTTCAAATCGGTGTATATTATCATAATTCAAGATTCATTCTCTTTATTCTCCTTGTGTCAGAACGTGACACTCCGCTCCACTACTACCCTGGTGTCGGAACGTGACACTCCGATCCCCTACTATCCTGGTGTCGGAACGTGACACTCCGATCCTCTACTATCCTGGTGTCGAAACGTGACACTCCGATCCTCTACTATCCTGGTGTCGGAACGTGACACCTGATCCTCTAATATTATCCTGGTGTCGGAATGTGACACCCGATCCTCTAATACTATCCTGGTGTCGGAACGTGACACCCGATCCTCTAATACTATCCTGGTGTTGGAACGTGACACCAGATCCTCTAATATTATCCTGGTGTCGGAACGTGACACCCGATCCTCTAATACTATCCTGGTGTCGGAACGTGACACCCGATCCTCTAATACTATCCTGGTGTCGGAACGTGACACCCGATCCTGTAATCTCATTACTTTAGTTCATCAAGCCTCCTTTTATACCAAGGCATCATCATTAACAAAGTGAATTTAAGATTTAAGATTCACAGCCTCATCTTCCCAATCCATTACAATTACATAATCACATCATGCAAGAACACAATTAAGCATATAGAAGACTTTACAATACTACCCAATACATATCATTCGCTATTAAGAGTTTACTATGAAGTAGCATAAACCATAACCTACCTCCACCGAAGAATCGCGATCAAACAAGCTATCTTCCCAAAACCTTTGCTTTCCTCTGCGTTCTTCTCTTTCTCTCGTTCGTTTCTCCCTTCTCTCTCTGTTCTTTCTGTTTTTCTTATTCAAACCCTTTTTCTTTTACCCTAATTTTCATATAATTAAGTATAAATAATGATAAAAATAACCCACTTTTTATTTCAAGGTTATCTCCTTTAACCCCCAAGTAATTGAATTATTAACATTAATCCACCAACTTTATAACTATAAGCATGAATAGTCCAAAACGCCCCTTAAAAACTTTTAATAGAAATCCGACCCAGTCAGAGTTACGCAGCCTGTCACGGTCCGTCATGACTGTGACGGTCCGTCCTGCAGGTCCGTCACAAAGTTCAGAGAGTTAATTCTATAGAAGGATTTGTGACGGTCCGTCGTGCCAACGATGGTCCGTCCTACCATTCCCTCACGATGTTCAGAGAGTCGATCTCAGTACCCAAATTTCAGAATTCTAAGTGTTTTGGAATGAGACCCCCTCGACGGTCCGTCGTGCCCATGACGGTCCGTCGTGGGATCCGTCGACTCAGACAGTTATTACCAGAATAAACTCTACTGCTCAAAACGACCAAAAAGGTCATTACAATAGATACCAATTTACCCATCGTTCGTCCTCGAACGATCACAAGAAGAAAAACATGGGCGAAAAGGAGTACGTGAATCTGTAAACAGGTGTGGGTATCTTTCTTGCATATCAGCCTCCTTCTCCCAAGTGGACTCTTCAACTGGTCGATTCTTCCATTGAACTTTGATGGATGCAATCTCCCTTGATCTCAACTTGCGAATTTCTCTATCTAGAATGGCAACAGGCTCCTCCTCATAAGACAAATTCTCATCAAGAAGAACTGAATCCCAACGAATAATGTAGTTTCCATCCCTATGGTATCTTTTCAGCATAGACACATGAAATACCGGGTGCACTCTTGAGAGTCCTAGAGGCAAGGCTAATTCATAAGCCACCTCCCCTACTCGCTTAAGTACTTCAAATGGTCCAATATACCTTGGGCTTAGCTTACCTCTTTTACCAAACCGCATCACCCCTTTCATGGGCGAAACCTTCAGCAAGACTTGCTCACCCTCCATAAACTCCAAGTCTCTAACCTTTCGATCTGCATATTCTTTCTTCCTACTTTGAGCCTCTAAAAGCTTTTCTTGAATGCATTTCACTTTATCTAACGATTCCCTCATAAGGTCAGTACCCAACTACTCTAACCTCAAATGCATCAAACCAACCAATGGGAGACCTACATCTCCTCCCATACAGTGCCTCAAATGGGGCAATACCAATACTTGAGTGATAGCTATTGTTGTAGGAGAACTCTGCTAAGGGTAAGAAGTTATCCCAATGGCCACCAAATTCTATCACACATGCACGAAGCATATCCTCCAACACTTGAATCGTTCGCTCAGACTGACCATCGGTCTGAGGGTGAAATGCAGTACTAAGATCCAACTTAGTACCTAATTCAGCATGCAATGTTCTCCAAAACATAGAAGTAAATTGCATACCTCTATCTGATATGATGGAATGTAACGACCTGTTTAGTCGTTTTGAGCAGCAGATTTTATTTCTGGAAAAACTGTCTTGGTCTACGGATCCCACGACGGACCGTCATGGGCACGAAGGACCGTCGAGGGGGTCTCGTTCCAAAACACTTAGAATTCTGAAATTTGGGTACTGAAATCGACTCTCTGAACTTCGTAACAGAATGTCAGGGACGGACCGTCGTGGGCACGACGGACCGTCACACATCTTCCACAGAAATTAAGTCAATGAACTTCGTGACGACATGGCAGGACGGACCGTCGTGGGCACGATGGACCGTAAAATACTCTTCAAGGAAATTGAGTCTCTGAACTCTGTGACGACTCAGCAGGACGGACCGTCGCAGGCACGACGGGCCGTCACAGATTGCGTAATCCCAGGCTGGGTCGGATTTCTCTAAATATTTTAAGGGGCGTTTTGGACTATTCCTGCTATAATTATAAATTTAGTGGGTTAAAATTAATAAGTCAATTTCTTGGGGGTTAAAAGAGATAACCTTGAATTAATTAATGGGTTAATTCATCATCTTTTATACTTAATTATATGCTAAATAGGGTAAAAGAAAGAGGGTTGGAATAAGAAAAATAGAAAGAACAAGAGAGGGAGAAGAACGATCGAGAGAGACGAGAAACGAAGAGGATAACAAAGCTTTGGGAAATTGCTTGCTTGATCACGAATCTTAGTGGAGGTAGGTTATGGTTTTCATGCTATTCGTAGTAGACTCTTAATAGCAAATCATATGTGTTGGGTAGTATTATAAAACCTTTTATATGCTTGATTGTGTGCTTACATGATGTGATTATATAATTGTGATGAATAAGCATGATGAGGCTATTGAATCTCTAATCCTAAATTCACATTGTTAACGATGATGCCATGGTATAAAAGAAGGATTGATGAACTAACATAATGAGATTGATGATGCCTTGGTATAAAAGAAGGCTTGATGAACTAACATAATGAGATTGATGATGCCTTGGTATAAAAGAAGGATTGATGAATGATAGAATGAGTTAGTGGAGGCGGGTGTCACAAACCGACACGTAGAATTAGGGGATCGGGTGTCACAAACCGACACGTAGAATTAGGGGATCGGGTTTCACGAACCGACACGTAAAATTAGGGGATCGGGAGTCACGAACAGACACGTAGAATTAGGGGATCGGGTGTCACGAACCGACACGTAGAATTAGGGGATCGGAGTGTCAATCGGGTGTCACGAACCGCACGTAGAATTAGGGGATCGGTGTGTCACGAACCGAAACACATAGAATTAGGGGATCGGGGTGTCACGAACCGACACGTAGAATTAGGGGATCGGAGTGTCATGTTCCGACACATAGTAGTAGGGGAGCGGAGTGTCACGTACCGACACGAGAGGAATAAAGATAATGAATCTTGAAAGATGTTAATATATTCAATCTAATGAACCTAATTCCCAAATGAGTATGATATTGAGGCTTGAGTCCTCATGGGTGAACTTGGCGGTACTTATTAATGATTATAGTACTTGTTGTTGCTACATGTTGAGAATTATAGTTGATTTATGATATTATCTGATATATACTGTTTTCTATTTTGAGTTGGCCGATGATACCTACTCAGTACTTGTGTTTTGTACTGACCCCTATTTGTATGTTTCTTTCTTTGTTATTTGTGGAGTGCAGCAAACGCACCGTCATCTTCAACTCAACCGCAACTCTAGCCAGTCTTCATTACACCGGATTTCAGGGTGAGCTAATGCTTCTAGCTTGGACTGGATCTTCTTCTTCATGTCTTGATGCCTCGAAATTCCGGCATGGACTAGCTTTTGCTTATTTTAGCTTTCTTAGATACTCTTAGTTTTAGTAATTGAGGATAGATGTTCTTGTGGTGATGACTTCCATATTTTGGGAATAATATTAGTTGTTGAGTTTTTAGAAGTTATTGAATCAATTTTCATTAATGAGTTTAAGTCTTCCGCATTGTATTTTGTTCAATATGTTGGGGTTTAGATTGGTTGGTTCGCTCACATAGTAGAGTAAGTGTCAGTGCCACTCGTGGCTCGGTTTTGGGTCGTGACAAACTTGGTATCAGAGCATTAGGTTCGTTGGTCTCATCACACAAGAACGAGTCTAGTAGAGTCTTAAGGAACGGTAGGGGGACGCCTTTACTTTTCTTTGAGAGGCTATAAGACTTTAGGAAAATTCCCTTCTTTCATTCTTTCTTTCGTGCTATAACTTGGATCTAATTGGTATCTAGGTGATACAAATTGGTATTTGACCATCTTCACTCTATTTCGCGGATGGTTAGAACTAGAGCAACAACGGTGCCAACACCAACACCGGCAAGACAGGATGCGTCTGAGTCAGCCACTGGGCTGTAGCTCGAAGAGGAGCAGTGGCAAGAGGCCGTGGAAGAGGTTGTGGGAGGACGTCCTCTAGAGGAAGAGGACAAGCACCTAGCCCAACTAGTACTAGGGCGGTGACTCCTCCAACGACTGAGGAAGTGATAAGAGAGGGTGAGGAAGGGGAAAGTGAGCAAGTGCAGAATGAGGAATTACCACCCCAACCTACCCCAGAGATGATTAATCAGGTTCTTGCTTATCTTAGCGGGTTATCTGATCAAGGCCAGACACCTCCAGTGTTTTCTGCACCAGTACCTCAGGTCTCGGAAGAACGACAGGCCGCTGCTGAGGCTCCCCATGCCTCATTGGAAATAGGCACGTTTCCTCGTCTGACTACAGGGCCTGTAATGACAAATGATCAGCATGAACTTTTCAGTAAGTTCTTGAAATTGAAACCTCCTGTCTTCAAGGGTGCTGAATCTGAGGATGCCTACGATTTTCTGGTTGACTGTCATGAGCTACTACACAAGATGGGTATAGTAGAGCGATTTGGTGTTGAGTTTGTGACCTATCAGTTTCAAGGGAACGCCAAAATGTGGTGGCGGTCACATGTTGAGTGTCAACCCGCACAGGCACCACCTATGACTTGGGCGTCATTCTCTAGCTTGTTTATGGAGAAGTATATCCCCCGGACTTTGAGGGATAGGAAAAGAGATGAGTTCTTGAGCCTAGAGCAAGGCAAGATGTCTGGTGACTTTTGTGGGGAGCAACACTTATGTAGATTTGGTTATCTAAGAAATGGTTGACTTCGATGTAATTCTGGGTATGACTTGGCTTTCTCCAAATTTCGCAATCTTGGATTATAATGCTAAAACTGTGACGTTAGCCAAGCCTGGGACAGATTCGTTAGTGTGGGAGGGCGACTACACTTCCACTCCGGTTCATATCATCTCCTTTCTTCGTGCTAAGAGAATGGTTAGTAAGGGGTGTTTAGCTTTCTAGGCACATCTCAGGGATGACACTACCCAAGTACCTTCAATTGAGTCGGTTTCAGTAGTCCGCGAGTTTCTGGATGTGTTCCCTGCAGATCTTCCTAGTATGCCACCGGATAGAGATACTGATTTTTGCATTGATCTGGAACCGGGTACTCGCCCCATTTCTATACCCCCTTATAGAATGGCTCCCGCGGAGTTAAGAGAGTTAAAGGCCCAACTTCAAGAGTTGTTAAGTAAAGGCTTCATTAGACCAAGTGCATCCCCTTGGGGTTCTCCGGTTTTGTTTGTGAAGAAGAAGGATGGAAGTTTTCGGATGTGCATAGACTATAGACAACTGAATAAGGTAACTATTAAGAACAAGTATTCTCTTCCTCGCATTGACGATTTGTTCGATCAATTACAAGGTTCTTGTACCTTCTCAAAAATCGACTTGAGATCTGGTTATCATCAATTGAAAATACGGGCAACGGATGTGCCCAAGACTGCTTTTCGGACCAGGTATGGGCATTATGAGTTCTTAGTGATGTCTTTTGGGCTTACAAATGCCCCTGCTGCTTTCATGAGCTTGATGAATGGGATTTTTAAGCCATATCTGGATCTCTTTGTGATCGTATTTATTGATGATATACTGATATACTCAAAGAGTAAGAAGGAACATGAGGAGCATTTGGGAATTGTGTTGGAAGTATTAAGGGAGAAAAGGCTTTATGCCAAATTCTCCAAGTGTGAGTTTTGGCTAGATTCAGTGTCCTTCTTGGGGCACGTGGTTTCTAAGGATGGAGTGATGGTGGATCCTTCTAAGATTGAGACAGTGAAGAATTGGGTAAGACCTACTAATGTGTCAGAAATAAGGAGCTTTGTTGGTTTACCTAGCTACTACCGTCGATTTGTCAAGGGATTCTCTTCTATTGTTTCCCAATTGACGAACTTGACTAAGCAGAATGTTCCATTTGTATGGTCGGATGAATGTGAGGAAAGCTTTCAGAAACTCAAGACCTTGTTGACTACTGCACCAATCCTTACCTTGCCAGTAGAGGGTAAGAATTTCATTGTTTATTGTGATGCATCCTATTCTGGTTTGGGTGCAGTGCTAATGCAAGAGAAGAATGTGATTGCTTATGCTTCGAGGCAATTAAAGGTGCATGAACGTAACTATCGACCCATGATTTGGAGTTGGCTGCGGTAGTGTTTGCATTAAAGCAATGGAGACACTATCTATATGGGGTCAAGTGTGAAGTCTACACAGATCACCGTAGCCTACAATATGTCTTTACTCAGAGGGATTTGAATTTGAGACAGAGGAGATGGATGGAACTACTAAAGGACTATGATGTTACCATCTTGTATCACCCAGGAAAGGCTAATGTTGTGGCAGACGCCTTAAGTAGAAAAGCAGGTAGCATGGGAAGTTTAGCCCACTTACAAGTCTCTAGACGCCCGTTGGCTAGAGAAATCCAAAACTTGGCTAATGACTTAATGAGGCTAGAAGTAAATGAGAAGGGAGGATTTTTGGCTTGTGTGGAGGCGAGATCTTCTTTTCTTGACAAGATCAAGGGAAAACAGTTTGATGATGAGAAACAAAGTCGAATTTGGGATATGGTGTTGCGAGGAGAGGCTAAAGAGGCAATAATTGATGAGGAAGGTGTTTTGATAATTAAGGGAAGGGTATCTGTGCCCCGTGTTGATGACTTGATCCACACTATTCTTATAGAGGCTCATAGTTCCGGATATTCTATACATCCTGGTGCAACCAAGATGTACCGTGACCTAAAGCAACACTTTTGGTGGAGTAGAATGAAGCACGACATTGTTGATTTTGTTGCCAAATGTCGAAATTGTCAGCAAGAAAAGTATGAACACCAGAGGCCCAGAGGAACACTTCAGAGAATGCCCATTCCTGAATGGAAGTGGGAGAGAATTGCAATGGATTTCATGATTGGTCTTCCAAAGACATTGGGTAAGTTTGATTCTATTTGGGTAATTGTGGACAGATTAACTAAGTCTGCTCACTTCATTCCGGTCAAGGTGACTTACAATGCAGAGAAGTTGGCCAAAATCTATATCTCAGAAATCGTTTGATTGCATGGAGTTCCACTTTCCATCATATCAGATAGAGGTACGCTGTTTACTTCTAAGTTTTGGAGAACATTGCATGCGGAATTAGGTACTAGGTTGGACCTTAGTACTGCATTTCACCCTCAGACTGATGGTCAGTTTGAGCGAACAATTCAAGTGTTGGAGGATATGCTTCATGCATGTGTGATAAAATTTGGTGGCCATTGGGATAGATTCTTACCCTTAGCAGAGTTTTCATACAATAATAGCTATCACTCCAGTATTGACATGGCTCCATTTGAAGCATTGTATGGGAGGAGATGTAGGTCTCCCATTGGTTGGTTTGATGCATTTGAGGTTAGACCATGGGGTTCTGATCTTTTGAGGGATTCATTGGAGAAAGTGAAATCCATTCAAGAAAAGCTTTTAGCGGAGCAAAGTAGGCAAAAGGAGTATGCAGATCGAAAGGTTAGATACTTGGAGTTCATGGAGGGTGAACAAGTCTTGTTGAAGGTTTCGCCCATGAAATGGGTGATGCGGTTTGGTAAAAGAGGTAAGCTAAGCCCAAGGTATATTGGACCATTTGAAGTACTTAAGCGATTAGGGGAGGTGGCTTATGAATTAGCCTTGCCTCCAGGGCTGTCCGGAGTGCATCCGGTATTTCATGTGTCCATGTTGAAAAGATACCATGGGGATGGAAATTACATCATTCGTTGGGATTCGGTTTTGCTTGATGAGAATTTGTCTTATGAGGAGGAACTTGTTGCTATTTTAGATAGAGAGGTCCGCAAGTTGAGGTCGAGGGAGATTGCATCCATCAAGGTTCAATGGAAGAATCGGCCGGTTGAAGAGTCCACTTGGGAGAAGGAGGCGGATATGCAAGAAAGATACCCACATCTGTTTACCGATTCAGGTACTCCTTTTCGCCCTTGTTTCTTTTCTTATGATCGTTCGAGGACGAACGATGGGTAAATTGGTATCTATTGTAACAACCTTTTTAGTCGTTTTGAGCAGCAGATTTTATTTCTGGAAAAACTGTCTTGGTCGACGGATCCCACGACGGACCGTCATGGGCACGACAGATCGTCGAGGGGGTCTCGTTCCAAAACACTTAGAATTCTGAAATTTAGGTACTGAAATCGACTCTCTGAACTTCGTAACGGAATGGCAGCACGGACCGTCGTGGGCACGACGGACCGTCACACATCTTCCACAGAAATTAAGTCTCTGAACTTCGTGACGACATGGCAGGACGGACCATCGTGGGCACGACGGACCGTCACAGACTCTTCAAGGAAATTGAGTCTCTGAACTCTATGACGACTCAGGAGGACGGACCGTCGCAGGCATAACGGGCCGTCACAAGTTGCGTAATCCCAGGCTGGGTTGGATTTCTGTAAATATTTTAAGGGGCATTTTGGACTATTCCTGCTATAATTATAAATTTAGTGGGTTAAAATTAATATGTCAATTTCTTGGGCGTTAAAAGAGATAACCTTGAATTAATTAACTGGTTAATTCATCATCTTTTATACTTAATTATATGCTAATTAGGATAAAAGAAAGAGGGTTGGAATAAGAAAAATAGAAAGAACAAGAGAGGGAGAAGAACGATTGAGACAAAGCTTTGGGAAATTGCTTGCTTGATCACGAATCTTCGGTGGAGGTAGATTATGGTTTTTATGCTATTCGTAGTAGACTCTTAATAGCGAATGATATGTGTTGGGTAGTATTATAAAACCTTCTATATGCTTGATTGTGTGCTTACATGATGTGATTATATAATTGTGATAAATAAGCATGATGAGGATATTGAATCTCTAATCCTAAATTAACTTTGTTAACGATGATGCCTTGGTATAAATGAAGGCTTGATGAACTAACATAATGAGATTGATGATGCCTTGGTACAAAAGAGGTCTTGATGAACTAACATAATGAGATTGATGATGCCTTGGTATAAAAGAAGGATTGATGAATTGATAGAATGAGATTAGTGGAGCGGGTGTCACGAACCGACACGTAGAATTAGGGGATCGGGTGTCACGAACTGACACGTAGAATTAGGGGATCGGGTGTCACAAACCGACACGTAGAATTAGGGGATCGGGTGTCACGAACCGACACGTAGAATTAGGGGATCGGGTGTCACGAACCAACACGTAGAATTAGGGGATCGGGTGTCACGAACCGACACGTAGAATTAGGGGATCGGGTGTCACGAACCGACACGTAGAATTAGGGGATCGGAGTGTCACGTTCCGACACATAGTAGTAGGGGAGCGGAGTGTCACGTACCGACACGAGAGGAATAAAGATAATGAATCTTGAAAGATGTTAATATACTCAATCTAATGAACCTAATTCCCAAATGAGTATGGTATTGAGGCTTGAGTCCTCATGGGTGAACTTGGCGGTACTTATTAATGATTATAGTACTTGGTGTTGCTACATGTTGAGTATTGTAGTTGATTTATGATATTATCTTATATATACTGTTTTCTATTTTGAGTTGGCCGATGATACCTACTCAGTACTTGTGTTTTGTACTGACCCCTACTTGTATGTTCTTTCTTTGTTATTTGTGGGGTGCAGCAAACGCACCGTCGTCTTCAACTCAACCGCAACTCTAGCCAGTCTTCATTAAACCGGATTTCAGGGTGAGCTAATGCTTCTAGCTTGGACTGGATCTTCTTCTTCATGTCTTGATGCCTCGAAATTCCGGCATGGACTAGCTTTTACTTATTTTAGCTTTCTTAGATACTCTTAGTTTTAGTAATTGAGGATAGATGTTCTTGTGGTGATGACTTCCAGATTTTGGGAATAATATTAGTTGTTGAGTTTTAGAAGTTATTGAATCAATTTTCATTAATGAGTTTAAGTCTTCCGCATTGTATTTTATTCAATATGTTGGGGTTTAGATTTGTTTGTTCGCTCACATAGTAGAGTAAGTGTGGGTGCCACTCGCGGCTCGGTTTTGGGTCGTGACATGGATAGTGGAACTCCATGCAATCGAAGAATTTCTGAGCTATAGAGTTTGGCTAACTTCTCTGCATTGTAAGTCACCTTGACCGGAATGAAGTGAGCAATCTTAGTTAATTTGTCCACAATTACCCAAATAGAATCAAACTTACCCAATGTCTTTGGAAGACCAACCACGAAATCCATTGCAATTCTTTCCCACTTCCATTCAGGAATGGGCATTCTCTGAAGTGTTCCTCTGGGCCTCTGGTGTTCATACTTTACTTGTTTACAATTCAGGCATTGGGCGACAAAATCAACAATGTCATGCTTCATCCTACTCCACCAAAAATGTTGCTTTAGGTCACGATACATCTTGGTTGCACCAGGATGTATAGAATATCCTAAACTATGAGCCTCTGTAAGAATAGTGTGGATCAAGTCATCAACACGGGGTACACATACCCTTCCCTTAATTCTCAAAACACCTTCCTCATTGATTTTTGCTTCTTTAGCCTCTTCTCGCAACACCTTATCTCGGATACAAATCAGTTTCTCATCAGTAAACGGTTTTCCCTTAATCTTGTCAAGAAAGGCAGATCTTGCTTCCACACAGGCCAAAAATCCTCCCTTCTCATTTACTTCTAGCCTCATAAAGCCATTATCCTGGGTCTGAACCTCTCTAGCCAATTGGCGTCTGGAAACCTGTAAGTGAGCTAGGCTTCCCATGCTCCCTACTTTTCTACTTAAGGCGTCTGCCACAACATTAGCCTTTCCTGGGTGATACAAGATAGTAATATCGTAGTCCTTCAGTAGTTTTATCCATCTCCTCTGTCTCAGATTCAAATCTTTCTGAGTAAAGACATACTGTAGGCTACGATGATCCGTATAGACTTCACACTTAACCCCATATAGATAGTGCCTCCATTGCTTTAATGCAAACACTACCGCAGCCAGCTCCAAATCATGGGTTGGATAATTACGTTCGTGCACCTTTAATTTCCTCGAGGCATAAGCAATTACATTCTTCTCTTGCATTAGCACTACACCCAAACCAGAATAGGATGCATCTCAATAAACAACGAAATTCTTACCTTCCACTAGCAGGGTAAGAATTGGTGCAGTAGTCAACAAGGTCTTGAGTTTCTGAAAGCTTTCTTCACACTCGTCCGACCATACAAATGCAACATTCTGCTTAGTCAAATTTGTCAGTTGGGAGGCATTAGAGGAAAATCCCTTGACAAATCGGCGGTAGTAGCAAGCTAAACCAACAAAGCTCCTTACCTCTGTAACATTGGTAGGTCTTACCCAACTCTTCACTGCTTTGATCTTAGAAGGATCCACCATCACCCCCTCCTTAGAAACCACGTGCCCCAAGAAGGACACTGAATCTAGCCAAAACTCACACTTGGAGAATTTGGCATAAAGCCTTTTCTCCCTCAACACTTCCAACACAATTCTCAAGTGCTCCTCATGTTCTTTCTTGGTCTTTGAGTATACCAGTATATCATCAATGAATACAATGACAAAGAGATCCAGATATGGCTTAAAAATCCCATTCATCAAGCTCATGAAAGCAGCAGGGGAATTCGTAAGCCCAAAAGACATTACCAAGAATTTATAATGCCCATACCTGGTCCGAAAAGCAGTCTTGGGCACATCCGTTGCCCGTATTTTCAATTGATGATAACCAGATCTCAAATCGATTTTTGAGAAGGTACAAGCACCTTGTAACTGATTGAACAAATCATCGATGCGAGGAAGAGGATACTTCTTCTTAATAGTTACCTTATTCAGTTGTCTGTAGTCTATGCACATCCGGAAACTTCCATCCTTCTTCTTCACAAACAAAACAGGAGCAGCTCAAGGGGATGCACTTGGTCTAATAAAGCCTTTTCCTAACAATTCTTGAAGTTGGGCCTTTAACTCCCTTAACTCAGCGGGAGCCATTCTATAAGGGGGTATGGAAATGGGGCAAGTACCTGGATCCAGATCAATGCAAAAGTCAATATCCCTATCCGGTGGCATACCAGGAAGGTCTGCAGGGAACACATCCAGAATCTCACGGACTATCAAAACCGACTCAATTGAAGGTACTTGGGTAGTATCATCCCTGAGGTGTGCCAAGAACGCTAAACACCCTTTACTAACCATTCTCTTAGCACGAAGAAAAGAGATGATACAAACTGGAGTGGAAGTGTAGTCACCCTCCCACACTAACGGATCTGTCCCAGGCTTGGCCAACGTTACAGTTTTAGCATTACAATCTAAGATTGCAAAATTCGGAGAAAGCCAAGTCATACCAAGAATTACATCAAAATGAACCATTTCTAAGATAACCAAGTCTACATGAGTATTGCTCCCCACAAAAGTCACCAGACAAGACCTATATACCTTTTCAACTATCACAGACTCACCCACCGGAGTAGAAACACAAATAGGCATGTCAAGCAATTCACAATGTAAATTAAGACCAGTAGCAAATGAGGAAGATACATATGAAAATGTGGAGCCAGGATCAAATAATACTGAAGCCTTGCAATCACAAACCAAAAGATTACCTGTGATAACAGCATCAGATGTCTCCGCTTCAGATCGCCCGGGGAAAGCGTAACAATGGGCCCTATCACTTGTCTGCCCGTTGCCCCTACCATGTTGTGCTGTAGTAGCTCCAGTTTGCCCGTCACCCCGGCCGTTTCGGTGACCACCATTTCCTCGGCCACCACGTCCTCTAGAATAACGGCCTCTTCCATGACCACCTCTACCTCTGACTATTGGAGGTTTGTAAATCTGTTTTGGACAATACCTCTTAATGTGTCCAGTCTCCCCACATCCATAACACTCTCTGGATTCAAGCATAGGTCTCTGTGAGAATGACGAAGTCTGGGGGTAACCTCCAAACTCAGAGGAATGTTGGCTTGTCTGCGATGGACCACCAGCTACAGCCTGTAGTGAAGACTGAATAGTTCGGGCTGGGTAACCTCCTGAACCCTGCCCTCTGGAGTAAGAACCATTAAACTCACCTCCCTTACGAAACTTCTTAGATGTCGATGCCATGGTGAAGTCGTCTGGCTTCAACCCCTCCACTTCTATCACAAAATCTACCACCTCCTGAAAGGATTTTGCTGTTGCGGCTACCTATAAGGCTGAAATCTGCAAATCTGACCTCAACCCTTTCACGAAACGGCGAATCCGCTCTTGTGGACTGAAGCAAAGTTGGGTGGCATACCTGGATAGCTCACGAAACTTAGCCTTATAAGCAGTAACCGACATCCTGCCTTGCTCTAGGCTTAGGAACTCATCTCTCCTCCTATCCCTCAAAGTACGGGGTATATACTTCTCCATAAATAAGCTAGAGAATGACGCCCAAGTCATAGGTGGTGCATGTGCTGGTTGACACTCAACATATGACCGCCACCACATTTTGGCGTTCCCTTGAAACTGATAGGTCACAAATTCAACACCAAATCGTTCCACTATGCCCATCTTATGTAGCAACTCATGACAATCAACCAGAAAATCATAGGCATCCTCAGATTCAGCACCCTTGAAAACTGGAGGTTTCAATTTCAAGAACTTACTGAAAAGTTCGTGCTGATCACTCGTCCCTGTAGTCAATCGAGGAAACGTGCCTATTTCTAATGAGGCATCCATGCGGGGAGCCTCAGCAGCGGCATGTTGTACTCTCGGAACCTGAGGCGGCGGTGCAGAAAACACAGGAGGTGTCTGGCCTTGATCAGATAACCCGCTAAGATAAGCAAGAACCTGGTTAATCATCTCTGGGGTAGGTTGGGGTGGTAATTCCTCATTCTGCACCTGCTCATTTTGCCCTTCCTCACCCTCTCTTTCTACCTCATCAGTCGGTGGAGGAGTCACCGCCCTAGTACTAGATGGGCCATGTGCTTGTCCTCTTCCTCTAGAGGACGTCCTCCCGCGACCTCTACCACGGCCTCTTTCCACTGCTCCTCTTCGAGCTACAGCCCCAGTGGCTGGCTCAGATGCATCTTGTCTTGCTGGTGTTGGTGTTGGCGCAGTTTTTGCTCTAGTTCTAACCATCTGCGAAATAGAGTGAAGATGATCAGATACCAATTTGTATCACCTAGATACCAATTGGATCCAAGTAATAGCACGAAATAAAGAAAGAATTAAATTTTCCTAAAGTCCTATAGCCTCTCAAAGAAAAGTAAAGGAGTCCCCCTATTGTTCCTTAAGACTCTACTAGACTCGTTCTTGTGTGATGAGACCAACGAACCTAATGCTCTGATACCAAGTTTGTCACGACCCAAAACGAGTCGCGAGTGGCACCCACACTTATCCTACTATGTGAGCGAACCAACCAATCTAAACCCCAACATTTCAACCATAATAAAAAGAATATGATGCGTAAGACTTAAAACTCATTAATGAAAATCGATTAAATAACTTCTAAAAACTCAATACTTATTATTCCCAAAATCTGGAAGTCATCACCACAAGAACATCTATCCTCAAATTACTAAATCTAAGAGTGTCTAAGAAGCTAAAATAAATAAACAGCTAGTCCATGCCGGAATTTCAAGGCATCAAGACATGAAGAGGAAGATCTAGTCCAAGCTAGAAGCAATAGCTCACCCTGAAATCTGGCGTGATGAAGACTGGCTAGAATTGAGGACGAGTTGAAGACGATGGCACGTTTGCTGCACTACACAAATAATCAAAGAAAAACAAATACAAGTAGGGGTCAGTACAAAGCACAAGTACTGAGTAGGTATCATCGTCCAACTCAAAATAGAAAGCAATATATATCGAATAATAACATAAAACCAACCAAATACTTAACAGGTGATAGCAACAAGTATTAAGAATCATTTGCAACAACACCAAACACATCTATGAGGACTCAAACCTCCACACCATACTCATTTAGGAATTAGTCTCTTCAAATTGGTGTATATTAGCATAATTCAAGATTCATTCTCTTTATTCTCCTTGTGTCGGAACGTGACACTCCGCTCCACTACTACCCTGGTGTCGGAACATGACACTCCGATCCCCTACTATCCTGGTGTCGGAACGTGACACTCCGATCCTCTACTATCCTGGTGTCGGAACGTGACACTCTGATCCTCTACTATCCTGGTGTCGGAACGTGACACCCGATCCTCTAATATTATCCTGGTGTCGGAACGTGACACCCGATCCTCTAATACTATCCTGGTGTCGGAACGTGACACCCGATCCTCTAATACTATCCTGGTGTCGGAATGTGACACCCGATCCTCTAATACTATCCTGGTGTCGGAACGTGACACCCGATCCTCTAATACTATCCAGGTGTCGGAACGTGACACCCGATCCTCTAATACTATCCTGGTGTCGGAACGTGACACCTGATCCTCTAATACTATCATGGTGGTCGGAATGTGACCCCGATCCTCTAATCTCATTACTTTGTTTTAGTCACATCAAGCTCCTTTATACCAAGGCATCATCATTAACAAAGTGAATTTAGGATTTAAGATTCACAGCCTCATCTTCCCAATCCATTACAATTACATAATCACATCATGCAAGCACACAATTAAGCATATAGAAGACTTTACAATACTACCCAATACATATCATTCGCTATTAATAGTTTACTATGAAGTAGCATAAACCATAACTTACCTCCACCGAAGAATCGCGATCAAACAAGCTATCTTCCCAAAACCTTTGCTTTCCTCTGCGTTCTTCTCTTTCTCTCATTCGTTTCTCCCTTTTCTGTCTCTTTCTCTGTCTGTTCTTTTCTTATTTTTCTTATTCAAACCCTTTTTCTTTTACCCTAATTTTTCATATAATTAAGTATAAATAATGATAAAAATAACCCACTTTTTTATTTCAAGGTTATCTCCTTTAACCCCCAATAATTGAATTATTAACATTAATCCACTAACTTTATAATTATAAGAATGAATAGTCCAAAACGTCACTTAAAAACTTTTAATAGAAATCCG